>VZRE01002727.1:363513-425564 GCA_013396775.1 Cephalopterus ornatus | reverse complement strand
TGTCGTTTTGTGTCTCTGCGGCGGGTCCATCGCCCGGCCGGGACCTTCCACCCCTTTTACCCCCCCCGGGGCCCTTTCAAGCCCCGC
This sequence comes from Cephalopterus ornatus, assembly GCA_013396775.1. Taxonomy (NCBI): domain Eukaryota; kingdom Metazoa; phylum Chordata; class Aves; order Passeriformes; family Cotingidae; genus Cephalopterus; species Cephalopterus ornatus. Next base: position 425,477 of record VZRE01002727.1, on the reverse strand, counting down.
CTGGAGCCGCCGCCTCCCTCCCTCCGTCCCGCCGGGGTCGCGCCGCCGCCCCCGTCCGTGCCGCGATGTGGCCACGGCGCTGCGGGTCCGAGCGTTCCTCGGCGCCGCTGGAAAAGCTTTCCCGTGCCCGCTGCTCGGGCGTCCCGGAACGGTGGGAATGCTCCAAGCGTCACCGTAGCTGCTGGAATGGTGGGAATACTCCTAACGCCACTCCTTCTAGTGGGGATCCTGCCCAGGTAAAGAGGCTGGAGGAACTGGACACCGACACAGGCACACGCGAGTAAGGGTTGAGTTACAGCACCGCCTAATTCAGCAGGAAAATCCCTGGAGCACAGGGCTGTGGGACGCTCGGTGTGTGTATCCATCCATCCAAGCGCTCACACTCCTGGCTTCTCTCAGTCGCTGCAGGTAGGAGCAGGACACGAGGTACAAGAGGAATGTCGGAGCTCTCCTCTCCCTCATCCTTAGTTTACATTCCTATTCCCATACAAGCTCTCTTGGGATACTTCTGGCCTTAAAATGGTGAAAGTAACAAAGGAAAATAAGGATTAATAAGCGCTGCAGTGAAAATGTAACTCATTGTGTTAAAACGTCATTTATTGTGCACATTATTTTAGTTAATTTTCTGTATCTTTACCCATCGAGTCCTGAGCTTGTAAGAATCTTACTGAACTGCTTAATTAAGGCAGGACAAAACAGACTGCTTAATCTGGCCAACCATTCATGCCCCAGGCATGGCTGAGGGGCAGATTTTCTGTCGGGCGTGGGTTCCAGGAGCCTTTATGGAGTTTATAAGTTGTTTGTTGCACCTCGAAGGAGTTCACAAACACCCACAACACCCGGGAGCAGCTGGTGAGAGACAGTGTCACAAAGGAAATGTTGTGTGACAATAAGGTCACATAGAAATAAGCCCCCTTAATTCAGTAATCCAAATCAGGGCTGGCTTGGTGTCTGAAAACTTGCAGAGTTCTTCTTGTTAGCAAAGAGAGATTTCAAAATAAAGCTGTGTCGGATCAGCAGAGATTTGCCTTGGGCTGGACAGTCACTACTACGTTTTTCAGTCTGAAAGAGAATCACTGGAACTGGTTCCTTAAACTAAAAGAGGAGATTACCAGCTGTGCAAGTGGAGGTGGCCAGAAATCCCCAAATATCTTCCACTACAACGCACATCCTTCACAGATGCAGCGAGGCTGTTCCAGCACCTTCCAGTTCCAGTATGAATTCTCCATATCCAATAAACCCCGACCTGTTCTGAATGGTTTTCTCTGCAAAGCGTCATCAGAGGCAAAACTCTCCCCCAGATAAAAAACCTGTTGCTAAAAACATACAATTCCCAGCACACAGGGGACAGCAGCAGCACACAGTTATTCCCGATGGGAAGGGGTGCTGGAGCACATCCCTCCTGGGCAGGGGTGGTGGAGGGACGGCAGCAGCTTGGTCTTGCTCCAGTGGGTTGTCCAGTGAGTGATTCCCGTTTCCCCTAAGGCTGCCTCTCATTAGCATGAAACGGGGGAAGGGCATAAAAGTCTCCAGTTCATTTGGAGTCTGGAAAAGTACTTCAAAATGACAACCCAAGTGTTCTGGCTCCTCTGCTTTGCCATTAGATCATCCTCCGGTAAGTCTGTTGCATTCGGAGCGGGGCTGGGGCAGATTTGCCTTTGGAATCAGGGGAGGCTGAAGACATTCCTGCAAATCCTTGCCCTCCAGGCTGTAGCCTTTTCAGCAAGTGATAGGTAAGGGCTCAGGAAAGAAACATTTCAACCTGTTTGTGGGATGGGAATGCAAATTGCAATACTTGACTTGTGAGATTTGGAGGAATTGAGAGCATCTGGCAGGAGCAGGCAGGGAGCTGGTGCCATGAATCCTCAGTGGCAGGTGAGGTTTGACTTGCTTCTGCATCTGGGATTTTTATATCTCTTTTAGTTCCCTTCACCTGTAAATGCCAGGTTTCTGACTGACTGCAGCTCTGTGCTGCCATGTGTGCCTGCAGCAAGCTGTCCTGAACTGATTTATTTGGGTTTTAGTACATCATTGACAGAAAATAAATAAGATTTACATCTGTTCCATTGGGAATTTGTTACATTGCAGTCATATTTCTTACGCTGCAACAGCTAGACAGGAATATGCTGGTACAGGAGGAGGAACCTCAAGGTCCTGAACAGATTGAGTAGAGAAAAATGAACTATTTCTTGTTCCACTCCGTGACTGAGAGAGCGTGATGAACTGGTAGGAGGGTGTTCTTACACACCCAAGTGTGAAACACCTGTTCAGAGTGCACAGCTCATATTGAACCATCTCCAAAACACCCTTCCCTGCTGCTCCCTTCAGCTTGGACTCCTTCCACCCCGCTCTCCATGGACATTCTTTCGACTTTACGTGTGGCCAGCCCGAATATCAGGGAATCTTTCCCATGACAGCAGCTGGTGAGAGCAAAGGGGGAGAAGTGGCAAGGTCAGCAGTTGAGTCAGTCAGAGGAGATAAACCAGGACGTTGTTCGCCTGTGGATGTCAAACCTCTCTTTTCACACAAGGATTGGGATCAGCCTCCCACACAGAGTAACCACAGCCACGGACACCCCGACGGCGGCTGTGTGGGGGTGAGCTGTGTGAAAGCTCTGCTGCCTCACCCAGGGCACGCACTGAGGGGCTCAAGGAACAGGAAAATGGACTGCAAGGGGAAATTCTCTCTTCCCAGGCTAAACAGAAGGTCATTTTGCTTTTCGAGGTCCAAGTGATGTAGGTGAAGGTATAAACGAAAGCATAGGTGACTGCCCAGCTTGTGTGAACAGTGTCAATAAGTCATTTCTCACTGGATTCCCAGACACTTCCACTCTTTCTCAACCCTTGTCCTCTCAAATTAAGAAAAGCCTTGAAATAATTGTTTCTCAGCAGCAATAACCTAATTACCAGTTAGAGATCCAAAACTGTGGATAAAGATCTTTCCAGTAACGTCCAAAGCCCAAAGCTGCTGAAAGGTCCGGATGACACTGTCAATAAGGCATCCCACGGATGGGAAAACCAAATAGTTCTGCTGTCATGGTCTTTTAAACAAGCATCCCACATGGCAAACGTGAACCTTGTTTCCTCAGATGCTCCCTGGAGACTCAGGGGTTTGAGAAAAAGGGTTTGTTTTTAGTTTGCAACAATAATAAAGTAAAAATGCAAACCTCCTGTTCTGCTCACACAGCTGCATTCCCTGTACTCTGTTCGAGTGCAGAGGAATGAGCAGCTCTACTGTATTTCATCTGTTCAGCTATTTATCAGTTATATATCTATCAGTTATTAATATATCAGTTCTATTAAATATTGTTGAGGGACTTATGGACTAGAACCTCAAATCATTCAGAAGAACATGGAATAAAAAACTGAAAGTGCTGATTTCTCTCTCTCTTTTTGATGTAGGATCCTTGCCCTATGCTGAGAAAGCTGGCCAGGCTCTCAGCAAAGACCCTTTTAGTTCAGCAGCTGCTGCACCTGGGCAGGTGAAGCTGCCAGCCCGTGGCACCAGCAGTGCCAGTGGGAATTCCAGGGAACACTGGCTCCTGCCTCCTGCCCACCTGCAGCCGCCAAAGCCTCCCGAAATCACCTCCCTGCCGTGGGACAAGAAGAAACGCACCAAGCCTTCCCTGGAGAACAGCACGGGGCTGAGGAAACACCTCTGGCAGCCTCTGGAGAGCCCATCTGAGGGGCCTTTTCCCAGCTCCCCCGACTCCAGCCAGGCCAACAGGAAGCACACGGACCGGCGCCGCGCCGGCGCTGCCAACAGCGTGTCCGCCCGCTCCCACCACGGCACGGCCCCCCAGCAACAGGGGACATCCCCACGGGGAGCTCATCCTTTCCCAGACTCAGTGGAGCCAGGTGATCCCAACACGCTGCGCTTCAACCGCCCGAGCCAGACAATGCCCCACAAACACCCCGATCCCTTCACCAGGATCCCCAAACCCTCCTGGGTCACCAACCGCTGGTCCCCCGGCCCAGCCAACCACCTGGGAGTGCTGAGGAAAGGTAAGGACAGCCTGCTCTGGAAAGGGGGACCCAGAGATTCCAAAGGCTGAGCGGCATAACTGGGATGAAATATCCCCAAAGGCCCATTTCTGTCCCTCAGTGTGTGTTCCTGTTCCAGATGGTGACAAGGAGTGTCTGACCCAGTGCAGGGGAGAGCGTGATGAAGTGGAGGCCTTTTGTGCCAGTGAATTCGGTAGGTTGTGTCCTCCCTGACCCACACAGACAGAGCACAGCCCTGCTGTCACCTGCTGCACTTCCCAAATACTGTTAGAAGACACCATAAGTACATTAAATAATTACCAAGTAATTATTTACCAAGTACACTGAGTCCCTCTCACACCTCTTTATAAATGTACTTAACGTTTCCCTTTCCCTGCCTTGGGCTAGTATTGATCTTTTTTTCTGTTTCCTGTACTTTCCACTCCTGGGAGGAAAAGTGTCCTTGAGACTGGTCAATGGAACTGAAAAGACCAATTGTTTTAGATAGTCTCAGATTAAACATTGTAGCTGGGTTACTTACCTCCTACTACGTAGAGTGAGTTTGATTTTGGGGGACGAAGCTTGAAATGAAAATATAATGGTGAGCCAAACAGAAATAAAACTGTGATCCTCTCTCTAGAGAGGATTCTTCCTGAAGTTCCTTAGGATTCAGTGTCTTTAGTCCTCGTGTCCACACCGATGTAACTAAAGATGGCAGGAAACAGCCTGGCATTTCTGTAGGGACTGTTTAAGGACAAGCATTTTCTGACTGAAATCTTGCCTTGTGCTTACGAAGTTGTGAAACAGATACCAACTTTTTCTCACAGTATTTTAAGAGATAAGGAAAATACAACCCCCGTGGTAACAGATGTTTCCATTTGTAGAACATAAACACGTTAGGAGACATCTGTTTTCTCTAAATGGAGAAGTCAGGAAGTGCTTTCTACAAATGCTGCCTGTTTTGGTTTTTACCACTCTCACGCATTCCTGTCCAGCAGGGGCTTTACAGCGTGTGCTTTAGCCCTTACCCAACAGCAGCCTCCCTCTTCTCTCAGACTGAAAAGACAGGTAGGAAAAAGTCTGAGCAACAGCTGAGCCAAGGTTCCATTGCAGAGAGGATCAGAGAGCTTTCCATTTCTTTACATTTCCAGTGCTGAATCAGAGCTCTCCCCCCAAGGCAGGTGGAACACCAGCTGTACCAGCCCCCTTTGCCTTCCCCACCCCACACGGTACTGTTTTCCCGTTCCTGGAGTCAGCTCAGCATTTGTCAGAACCAGGACCTGGGAGCACAGCATGAAGTGACTGTCTGGACACACAACACAACCTGCTTGGTGCCTTTTCTTTCAAAAGCCCAAGTGTTTCATACCCAGCTCACCTTCGTACTTCAGTGGGAAGTTTCATTACCTCACCTTGGTACTTCAATGGGAAACTTTACATTTGACTTTGTCAGACAAATATGTGCACTTTTTATGTATTGGGATAGAAAATGGCACCAAACCCACCCCTCTCTTTTGGAACATTCTGTAAACTTCAGTAGGAAGCACTTCAGACCTGTAAAGCACAAGGTTAGTAAAGCAGCAGAAACTCAGGCACTGACCTCACAAGTGACTTGAAGCAACTCCCACTGCCCACTGAATCCAAGGATTTCTCCTGACACTTCCTTTGAGCATTTTAAATAAGAGCCTTCACACATACCCTCGGCTGCCACCACATATACACACTGATTCTTGCTTTTTTCCCCTCTCACCCTTAAAACAGCAGTGAATGGAATTGTTTATAACATGGAAAGCCTGGGGAATGGAGTCCACTGGATCACACTCCTGGTGAACAGTGATGGGTTGTACAAGATGAGTCGCCTGTACGTCATTCCCGATGCCGCCTTCTTCCGAGTTCACATCCTACTTGTGGATACTTTGAACTGCAGTAAACCCTGTCCAGACTTTAAACTTGGTAAATAATTCCAGCTAAATCCATTCTGCTATTCCTCTGCATGCAGTGCAGTCTTAGTCCGCCCTAGTTTAATAGGCTTACCCTGGGTTGTTGGGAAAATCTGCAAAAAAAGCATTTACTCAAAGTGAAGGGCTTTTCCCATCCCAGTTTCTTGAAACTTCCAGAAGAGAAGTCGGAAGAGGTCAGGTATCAGCATAGTCCTTTCTTAACTTTATCCAGTTCCAAAATGATTGCAAGTTTTCAGGATTGCTAAAGCAATTTAAGCAGGAGCGTAAGCTGATGTCTTTGCCAGTAGTCTGGTTTTCCTTCTAAATGCAAGTTTATCAAATACCAGTATTTGCCCCAGCAGTAAATCATCATTCCCATGCAAGCACCACCCACAGGTCCCAGGGAAGCTCTGCGTGCCGCTGTACGTTCAGGATGTTTCCAAGGGGCACAACTTCCCACCCCTTCCCACCCCTGGTGCCCTCAGAGTGCAGGGAGTGATCCCACACTCCCTGTGGCTCGGCAGCCTCGTTTGCTTTGCAGGGAGCAGGTACATCGTGATGGGGCGGATCTTCCACAAGCGCCGGGAGCTCCCAGCGGAGCTGCTGCCGGCCCTGGGCGGGCGGCTCCGGCCGGGCGACGGCTGGATCGGGAGCAGCAGCAGCTACGTGAGGAGGTTCAACAGGAAAAGGGATCTCAAGGTGCAGGCGGCGCGTTCCAAGTGTCCGTAAGGTCCGGTGGCTCCGACCAGGACACGGGGAGCAGCGGGATCCACCCCCAGGGCACACCTGGCCAGGGCAGCTCACACCGGGCACTGGCTGCGATTGGACACTGCTTTGTGCTTCAGCAAACACGGAATACCTGGACCAGGCACCTCTGGTGGGGCTTAGCACAGAAGTCAGGCCATGAACTGGTCATGGATTTGCTCCAGCTTTCTCAGAGCCACAGGTTAGTGTAGCCTCCCCTGCGGCAGTGCACCCCTAATAATCTGTAGTAAATGTACAGTTCTGGAGGCTTCATCCTCAGTACTCAGCAACTGCACTTTAGAACCTCTCACCCTGAACACGTTAGATCTGTACACAGCTTTGTCTACACAGGATGTCACACAGTTCTGCCTGAAGTAGTACATGCATTTGGTTCAAGGGAAACCAACACCACCAAGTAGCACTTGTATTGCTTTGGTCTCCTCAAACGTGTCTTTTGTGCTACTTCTAAAAATCACATCATTCTTCAAACAGAGCTGGATGATCACACGAAGCACACAGAATGGAGTGTAACTCTTTGAGTATATGAACACACTGACTGAAAGCACAACACAAACAAAACCCAGTTTGGCTCATGAGTAACGGCACAAGTTCATTCCAAGGAATGCAGAACGAGCCTGGACTGTGTGTGTGCCTGGGTACACGGGGCAGTTCCTCCTGAACGCCATTCCCCTTCAGAAATATCACCCAGCTTGTACTTGCACGTCAGTAAAGTTACTTTTAAAATCAAAGATACAATCTTTTAGTACCTTTAATGTGGTGGGATAGAAGAACCTGTGAAAGGGCTGCAGAGGGAATCAAATGTTTGCTGTTCCCAGTCAGTGTTTGCAGATCTTAAGTCTGTAAAAGAAACTAATAAAATGTTCATGAGGTTCTGGTTTCACCATCTCCTGGGTTCTGGAGGACCCAAAAAGCTTATGTTATAATATCAAACAAAGGCACCTCCTGGTTTGATAAGCTGGGGATTTGACAATACATATTTATATTAAGAAATGGAAAAAACCAGTATAGCTTCAAAAAAAATACATATACAGTGGTATGACGTGACCTGCAACAGGAAGTAGTGGTTTCTATAAGCATTTTCTGTCTTGAAACAAAGGTAGTTCTGGAACGTTCTACCTGTCACACACCTCTGCAGCTTCATTTAGTGTCACTGAAAAGCCACAGAGCAGGGGACGGGTGACAGGTCACACTGCATCGAGCGTGTCTTGACACAGAGCCAAGTACCAAGAACAAACATTATTTTTTGCAAGTATTTAGCAAACATTATTTGAGCCCCCAAGGCTAAGAAATTTACTCACAGTGTGGGTCTCCCTAAAAAGTAAATTGTCTCACTTGTGCTCTGTGAAAGGTTTTGCATGGAGCACAGCATGGATAGATGGAATTTTCCCGAGAGACTCTGAGGGGGCTTTGATTTGGCAGCAGGAGTGTTGTGGCAATGAATCCGAGCACTGGAGTGACTGGGAGGGACAGGAGGAAGGAGGAGGAAGGGTTACACGAGCATCTCAAATTTCTCTGTTTCTATTTCCAGACAAGTCCAGGGACTAACCAACAACTCCTCCAGGCATCCCCCTGCCCAGAGCAGCATCCAAGCCCTGTTCCCACTATTGAAACCTAACCCAGGGAAGTGTGGGTACAAACCCAACATGGATCTCACTGTGATTGTCCCTGGGAAGGGATAAGCACAGGACACCAGTGCTAAGCCCGAGTTCAATGCCAATAACTGACACCAAACACTCTTGGATAGAGCTGCTGCTCTGGGAGCCCAAAGAACAATTTCTCCTGTGTTCTCTTTTCTCATCCTCTTGCCTTTCCCTTCTTCCTTGGAAAGTCCCTCCTTAAAATGTTCCCACACCAGCTGAGCAAGAAGGCACTGCACGCCCCAGCCCAGCTGAGACAGAGCTGGAGCAGGACTGTTGTTACCAGGCTCATCACATACTCAATGACAAAGATTTCTTAGATCAAGAGTCTTTCACTCGCTGTTCCAAAACCCTCACAGCAATAACCACAGTGAGAAGACAGAACTCAAGTCCGGCAGCTGCCACAGTAATTTTGGTACCTTACAGTTGATAGTTTTCTCCCCAGTAGGATCAGTAGGAAAATTCTGCAGCCAACACACAGAAATCCAGGTGTACAGGAATACTGTCGTCTTCTTGTCTTGCTGGGGTTTACTCGAGGCTTTTGGCTGAGCTCAACTTTTCACTCTACTTTAAACCTCCATTAAACTTCTGCATGAACTAAACCAGGACTGGGGGTAATTGCTTCAAATTTGAGGAGACAGAAAGGAAAATCAGGCTGGTACAGCTCACATTATCACAGTGTTACAACACAGGCCATTTCAAAACAACTGTTGCAATAATTTATAAAATACAAACAGGAGGAAGACTGAGCAGAGATCACAAACCTTATGAACTTTATGTTTAAGGCAGGTAGGGATTAATCATGAGTGATTAATTTATTTTCAATAGCACCATTTAACTGCAAAAGATCACCACTAATAAAGCGAGAGAAGTACCTTGAACTACTCCACGGCGACCGAACACACTAAAACAGGATCATATGGAATCAGAATGGTTTGGGTTGGAAACGCATGGATTGTATATGATCTGGCAAAGCCAAGACCTATATCCCTTAACATCATCAAATGTTTCATTAGAAACACCACCAAATCCATGTCAAACACATTACTTTATTTGTCTAGGATGATGTGTCCTATAAGGTACAAAAAAGTACTGTTCAGTTTGCCACAATTTGTTAAAAACAGCAATCTATTGCCTACAGGTAGGAAAGGTTTAAACCATGTCATATGGATTTCAGTATGAATAAATAGTCCAGAAATACCGAGGAATTTGGATGAGATGCAGGATATTCCCAGGGCTGTGTCCTTTGTTGCATTAAAACACAATGCTTACAATATGCAGCATTTTTTTTTTTTTTTAAATTTCAAAAGGACAACATAACCTAAATGCAACTACTCTTCTTTGACGTTCAGAAGCATAAATGGATTATGGTTTCCACACTGAACAATTAGTAATTTTCACATATAGGTTAAATGACAACATTTGTATGTACAAAAACACGCGGGTTTTTAGTAGATAAAATCCCCCCAGAAGAACCTGAACACCTGAGCTGAAGTATAAGAAAGGGTGGTCAGTAGCAACACCTTCGTAAGAAAAATAACAGACGAGGTTCTTGCATAGCAAGGTGTGAGGTGAAACCCAAAAGGAGCTTATCCATGAATCAGGTAAATCCCAGACCACTGTGGAACACCAGGTGACTGAATTAGTGCAAAAAGTGGTCAGGTGGGTGAGGAGCTGCAGAGAAACCAGGGCTGGGAACTACAGACGGGTACCGTGAGCAAGTCACTTGCAGGGGGGAAGATGGGAAAGAAAACCTTCTCATCTGCAATTTGCATCTTCTTGGACTGCAGTTTATCCCACAGGAAACACGGAGGCAGCCCAGGACGCCTCCCAGGGATACAGTTACACGCGGTACTCCGCATTCCCAGAGCACTTGGCAAAGACCCCTGAATTCAGCAGTGGGCAGGGACACTTCACAAGATACTTCCTTACCCCGTTCCATCTGTTACAGTCATTCTGGCCCCACTGCAGCGGTGTTATAATGGCATAACAGGTGCTTAGGAATGAAACGTGGTATCCACAGCCTTCGGAGCAGCGGGATCCGACCTCCCTGGCCATTCCCACCCCTACTCCTTGCAATACCTGCACTCCTGCACAGAGCCCACGTGTCAGCGCACACTCAAACACACCTCCGTCTGTGGGGAGAACAACGATCTCCATTTATTTTGTTTCATATACATCCATATTTTGAATTTTAATACAAAAGAAAAAAAAAATTAGAATCTGACAAATGTTTACAAACAAGATACCTTCAAATAGATTTTACTCAGTTCAGTCTGGTGCAGAGTAAATGACAAATTGTACTGTTATATTCAAGGCAACAGAGTCTGTAGTCCATGACCACTCAGCCCAACTTCTATGCAAGCTTGTTTTTATCTACCATGAATGATAAACTCCTTGTTGATTCCCAGTCCTGTGTGTGTGCACATGTGTACATAGCAGCTCCTTTCATAGAAAGAAAAGACATCTAGAGGTCTTCTTGTACTTTTACCTACAGGAATCATGTTAAGATACAGAATGGATTACATGGAACTGGGGCTGGATTTTATAAGAAAAAATAATTAGCTGACAAATGAGGGCAGCAATAAAAAAGCGTCTTTTTTGCAACAATAAATAAATACAGTCAAAGTTTTCTGTGTGGACTTTAAACCAGCTTCTTCACTGAAGAACAGACGTGGCATTTCCATGGAGTTAAACGTGACCCCATTTACTGTATCTTTTTTTTCTTGCTCTCTTTCTCTCTCTCCTTCACCAAAACAAAGTTTTCCTGCTTCTGCCACAATAGTACAACAATTTGATCTTGACAAGAAAGTGGTGCTGCTGATTTTTTTTTTATTTCTTTGTCCTTTGGACAAAATAAGCCAAGAATATAATTTGACTGTTGTGACCAATAAAAACGCAGTTTACATCAAGTCTTGTCAGGACAACCTGACTAAAAACATCTGGCTCCTTAATTAAAAATTGTCAGACAACCAGATCCTTGCTCGTGTGTTTGGTAACACGCTGAACTCTAAGAAGCTGTAGACTGCAGTTTGTTGTTATGGGACCTGCAGAATACAGAAGAAAGTGAAGAATTAAGCACCCTTCAGTTTGGAGAACACAAAGTGTTGCCAAGGGTAAACCACAATAAAGGAATTACCACCATGTTGCTTCCATTTAGTTTTTTCCCCTTCAGAAAAAAAAAAAAAAAAAAGAACACTTAAAATAATTCTCTCTGAATTTTAAGTACGTTTTCTCCTACAGAATAAAAATATTTCAGTACTTGAAAAATGCAGTGTGTCTCTGGAATATTCCAAAATGCCTGCAAATCAGTTTTACTCACATATTTACATAATAGTAGTCCATCAAAAGGAAAGCAAAAAGACATTTTTAGTTGTGAATATTTATAATAAGATCTACTCTGCTTAAATTCATTCAAGAAGTCTTTGGATTAACTTAATAGAAAAAACTGAACAGGCATGTTAAAATCACATTTTTGCTAAGCAGAGTTCAGCAAAACTCTTTGACATTCACAGTTTTATTAGTGACTTATAATAAAACAATAAAATACAAGATGAATTTTTCATTTTTCTCAATACAGTATTTGAGGAACGGGACAATTTGTGTTAACACAGTGACTTTCACCAGTGTGACTGCTGGCAACAAAAACAACAGTTACTGTTTAGACAAATGAGCTGGATTTTTAGGGCAGTTTAATGTCATTGAATTGTACAATAAAAGAAAGTGACCCCAACATCCAGTTCTGATTCCAGTTAAAAAGTTCAGACTAAAGATATCACAATCTGCAAGAAAAGAAAGAACATGGATGGTATAAATGAAAAACAATAACAAAGAAGATGCAGCAATGAAATCAGTGTGCAAGTGCTGGGTACCAGCTCATGACAGTGACGGAAACATGGGCTGAAAACTACCTGACAAAAATCAATAACACAGTCTTAAACTGGAAAGAAAAATGCTGGACTAATTCCTTTGACTCCTCCCTTCTTATCAACCCTACTCTCATTCCACGTGAAAATCAGCTTCCACAGCAATGGAGAGAAAGTGAAGCTTCCCAAGGGATGTAACTCCCGTGGATGTGCTATTGGGTAGGACAGGCAAGCAACAAAAATGCTGCTGAGAGCTGCACTGGTTTTTTAGAAATGTCTGTACAAGGGAAATACTCTACATTGGCCCTTCTACAGAAAAAAAAAAAGAAAGGTAAGTTTAATTTTAAAAGGTAAATTTTGAATTATGTTAATTTTTCACCTCCTACTTTAAACCGTATTTATTCCCCCTGTTTCAAAGGTGGTGAGTTGTAAGAAGATGAGAGAAGGAGTAAAACCGAAGGATTTTAATTTCTTCCACTGGATTACAAGCTTCACAGCAGGATTGTCTCTTATTAGCATGAGAAGTATTTGCTGCAGAGTAGAACATCATCAGAACTCAGACACAGCATTTGTCCTGATCAGAAATAATTAAGTTTTCTGCAGGAATGAGTTAAAGTGTCATTCAAATTTTGTACGTTTCTGATACTGCCCAAATTTCTAAGTAACAACTCCTTTTGAACAAACATTCCAAAGTAACCTCCACATCATATTTAAACCTTAATTTCGGCCAAAAAAAATGACAGCTGGCTATTATAGAACAGATTGATCTCCCTTTAAAAGCAAGTTGTCCAGGGAAGTGCACGGGGCAGCAAATCCCTGTATCAATGTGAGCTTAGGAAGGAGATTTTAGAGGAGAACACCCAAACTTACCTGCTTGCCTTAAATCCTTTTAGTTTCTGTACAAAGAAAGACTCGAGAACTTCCGCACACTGGTAAAAAGGGGAGTCACTGGGATTGTAGTAACGGCAGTTATCAAAAATTTTGGTCATATCTGCCACAAACTCCGTGACCTTTTTGTAGTAGCGTTTCAGGATCCGTTCTTCCATGGTGGCCAGGTCTTTAAAGAAACCAAAGATTGCTTAAATGAGACACTTTCATCCTAAACAGAGGTCTACACTGTCAAGGCTGTGGGAAACAAAGCCTTAGGCAGGTCAGCTGCTGTCCCAGGGATGCTGGTTGTGGTGGTGGCACCAGGAGGTCTCCCCCACAACAAACACTGCGGCATGAACGTGTTGTGTGCAGCTGAATTAAATCAAATGCAACTATCAGAATGACCTTGGAGAACTTGGGTCTCTTGCAGGAAGCTCCCTGCTTTTTCTGAAGAAATTAAGGGGGGGGAAAAAGGTCAGACAATCTGGATTCAGTTTCGGGTACTGTACCTTCTGATTATTTTTTGAATTCCTGACTTGCTTTGAATGAACTATCAATTCTCACGGGCATGTGCACATTACACATGGCACAGATGAAAGATTTCAACTGCAGGATCATACAAAATGCCAGAGCTCTCATCCTTCCTGACCAGACACTTTAAAGAGACAGCAACGCTGAAGTGAGCAGTAATTGTCCTATTTTAATGCAAATATCCATTAAAAGAGGGAGAGGAATGAGAACTGCCATAAATATAACTGTGTAAATGTCTAGTGGCACTTTTAAACAGAAAAAACAACTTATCTACCCTTGGAAAAAGCCCTTGAAGTGCTTATTTTTAATACCAGTAATGCCAGAAAGTGTGAAAACAACTGCAGATAGGCCTGGATTACCTGGTCCATTTTACTCAGATTTAAGTATAAAATATTAAGTATAAAATACCTAAAAGTGTCTTTTCCTCCTACTTAAGTCAGAAAGAGATAAATGCACTTTTTACTTCACTCAATCACTATATTCTTAGTGATACTGTTATTTGAGCTTTCCTTATAAACTTTAACCCATCAACTGCGAGACGTGTTAAGCATTTTCATAACAGCACAATCCAAAGCTTTGGAGCAGAAAAGGACACAATTTCTAAACAAAAATATTACTCAAGTGCTTATCCAGCTTATTCCCAACTACCTGCTAAGCTCTAATGAGATCAGAGTAAAGCACTGTAAAGCTGCAGCATCTCCCTCTCCTGTTTCCCCACATCTGAATCCATGTTGTTCCTACACACAAATTACATGGAATACAAAATTTAGTGCTCTATCAAGTCAGATGAAGATGATCTTAAACTCCATCTTAAGCTGCATGTCACACTTCCCTGTGTTAGCTCCACCTTCTCCTCAGCCTCTGGAGTAATACCCCAAACTTTGTAGGAGCTGATGCACGAAGACATAAAAAACCCAGGAAAAGGGAAACATAACAAAATTGTCCTCTTTAAATAAAGCAACTCAAAAACAAGAATTCTATTCTATTGCTGCACTTCAGGGTGAAGGAGTCAGCCAGAAGTAGACAAATTAACCCCCATGAACTTCTAAATATATCAGTGAGAAATGGCAGTTTCACCTGCCTCACTGCAAAAACTGGGTATGTCACAACCCATGCCCAGAACTGGTCAGCAGGGAATTAATTTGATATTCAAAAGCCCAAATCCCCTCACTCAGGCTCTCCTCACCAACACTTACCCATTGGTTCTTTAATGACACCATAATAATCTGGTGCATCGTTGGGATCTACTGGTTCTAGGAAGGGCCATGCCATCTTGTGAGCCTGGCAGGGGAACAGGAGAGAATTAGAAATGAAATTAAATCAGCGCTATTAACAGCTAAATATTTTCATCATCCTTTTATCTGCTGGGGTCTAGAGCTGAGTTTAAGGAAGAAGTGCAGCATTATATGAAAAAGTGACTAGTTCTCATCTGATGTTTTAAATGTCAATGACCGAGTAGTTGGGCTTCAAAACAGGAAACAGTGTGAAATTCAGACATAACAGGATATTGTGCTGAACAGGCTGCATGGAAAAGTATGGAATGAATTTACTGAGAGTGCTTTCAAGTACTCAAAAATTAAGTTCTTTCCATAAAATGTACACAAAATATAAGACAACAAAAATATTACTTACAGGATTCCTGTTACCATAATTTTAAGAATTTTAAGAATTCTTAAAAATTCTTTACAGCTGTAGCAGAAAAAGCCTATTTGGGAGTGACAAACCAGAAATACACTGTATCAGACAGTGATGTTATTCTTATGATCAGGATGCCATAATTTACATGCTGATAACGATCCCCTGTGAGAACACTGCTGAAATCTGGTAACTCTGAATTAAGAGTCCAGAAATGTAGAACAGAAACCACAGAAAAGTGATCTGAGAACAGAGCAATGCACCTTGTACAGAAGAGAACACTGCACCTTCCACACCCTGTGCCCCTGGGCTCCCACTCTGCCCTCTGGGATTCGGAACCTGCTCCCTTTAAAAGCCTTTCAACAAGGAGATTGCTTATTTTCACTGACTTGGAAGCAGTGATACAGCAATTATTGTAAATATTCTTCAGCACAGTAATGCCAAGCAAGTTTGCAGCTGACACAGTGGCATTTCTCACCAAAAAGCCAAGCTTTGCTACTCCCTCTTCATGAAGAGTTACCACAGAGAAAACAAAGTCTCCTCCATGGCTCACGAGGGGGTGAAGCACTGCAAGGTGCTGCCATCCTTCTCCTCACCTGCAAGGAGCGCAGGACCCTCCTTAACCCTTCATAGTCCTTGTCGGTGAGGGGGCTGAGCACAGTCATGGCATCCTCCGTGGACTGGCACTGTGGGCACACGTACTCGTCGATGAGATCGGCCTCGCTCTGCAAAATGCCAACGCAGCGCCCGTGATACCAGTTCTGACACCGGTCACAGCCAATGTAGAACCTGCAAGAGCCAAACCAAGTGTCAGTGCCTTCACCTCCTTCATGTCCACTTCACATTTAACACAGAAACCTGCAGTCCCCAAGCAGATACTCGGCGTGATTCGATACAACAGCGCAACGCGATATTTCAGTGACAAATTCTAACCACACTATTCCAGCTGCTTTTGTGTTTACAAACAGGCTAAATTACAGACCATTGCAAAACAGGCTCCTAAATTTTGTAATAGGCACTTTCAAGCAATCGAGATTGCAAAAATCATTCTTCTGCTTTAGAGATGAAAGGAACAGTGGAAAGCCAGAAGTCTCACCCAGCCAGTATCCAAAACAATTCAAGATGCGTTTTGCACAAACTGGACTAAAACTAGGGCTTGGTTCACTCCATACAAGCATTTTTCATATGGGAGCTTCAGTCTTGTAATTGAATAGAGGAGGGGTATTCTATGACACAAAGCCTTACAGTAAAAGATGTATATTTATATACATATATACACACATATGTCATATACCAACCATACACCCCCAGACCAAAATTATGTTTTCTAGCCAGATCAAAGCACAAAAAAATCCACTCAGTACAGCATTTGTCTTTTAATCTAACCATCCCTTGTTAGAAAAAAAAAAAAACAAACTTATAAAGTAAAATAAATCCCAATTTAAATTCATGGTGTTTTGGCATAAAAACTACAACACATTTTGACCACCCTGAAAACTCCGCTTTTCCTAAACATTCACCGAACAGAAACATTTGGGGGACCGGGGAGGAGCGGGGGGAAGGGGAAGACAATTACCAGAAAGCAATTTTTGTATTACGAATGAATACAATATATGCAGAANTGTTTTTTTTTGTTGTTTTTTTTTTTTTTTTTTTTTAAATGCTTGGCAAGGAACAGGAAAGCACAGTCAGAGCAGTTTGCTACCTAAACATGGAATAAGAGGTTCTGATCCGAACTCACTGCGACTCATCATAAGGTGTTCTGCAGATACAGTACAACTCCTCACTGCTGCCCTCTTGTGCCCGTTTACACTCATTACAGATGTACACATCCATTTTCTTAGCCTCCTTTTCTGTGATTCCAACACATTCTCCATGATACCAGTTAGTACAAAGATCACAGCCAATATAGAACCTAAAAGTGTTCACAATGAAAATGACAATGTAATTGTCATTTCAAATGGCATGGCACTTTTCCCTGCATTTCTCTCTGATGTACTTGCTGCTGGCCCGCTTTTCTGTCTCAAGTTTCCCTGCTCCCTGCCCTTCCAAACTATCTCATGCTGCAGCTAGACTGGCAGTAAGGTCACTTGGGGCAGTTTTAAATTAAAATGCACATGTATTAATATGTACATATTAATATGGAACCAGGGTGGGCTAAAAATCCACTGCCTTCAGTGTGCGTGTGGAAAAACTATCAAAGGCACAAAAAGACAAGGCCAAAGGAAAAGGTTTACATTTTCAAAATTGCAGCTCAAAAGCCACTGAAACGTTTCCTTAAGGTTTGAAAATGTAGGTCTCAGTTAATTTAAAAAACAAAAGCGAAGCGCAAACACCAGCTAGGAGTT
Source organism: Cephalopterus ornatus (assembly GCA_013396775.1). Lineage (NCBI taxonomy): Eukaryota > Metazoa > Chordata > Aves > Passeriformes > Cotingidae > Cephalopterus > Cephalopterus ornatus. The sequence continues at coordinate 407,905 of VZRE01002727.1, read as the reverse complement.
ACAAGTACACTACAAGAACATGCAACCAGCCGTGTGTAGGTACTACTGGTACAACATGATACGAAAGAAAATGGGGTCAGGGCATGGTTGTCAATTTTAAATCTCGGTGGGGTATTGTTTTTTGGGGGGTGGGGGGATGTGTGTGCACTGAAAAACTGATAATAAACTACTTAAAATTGCGACAAAGTGGAATGTGGGGCGTTCTCGAGTGAATCATGTCTCCTCTCAGACACAGCTGTGTGACAGAACCAGGTATGGCATGACACAAAGTGAAGGGAACCAGGGACAGAACCATGGGGATGGGACCTTGCACAGAATGATGTGACAAAACTGTAAAATATTATGCAGGGATGTTTGTAACTTGTGTATGGAGATCTCAGGACACACCTGTGACTAGTGACAACCAGATGGGGACGGTGCACATCCATTCTCTCTGCCTAAGCACAAGCAAGCGGACTGGGAACCCCCATCTTCCTGGATTTTGGTGAACACAACCCCCTGTCACGTGCTGCTGTAGGAATTCCTGCCATCCTGCCAGGCTGCAACACCCCTGGGACACCACACCAGCACCAGGGCAGTGCCTACCCCACGTTCCACAAAACAATCTCTAATTCCCTGGGCCTCTGCACACACCCTGGACACCCAGATCCTGCCCTTTTCTCTTATATTTTGCAGTCAGGAAAACCCTAAAATCATTATCACACAACCCAACTTCCATAAAGGACCGAGAGACAGAGGTTCTGACAACTCTCAACAACTCAGCCTGTGTTCCCTTCCCAGGAGGGGCTGTGGCTCCTCCTGGAGATGTGGAAGCACGTTTACATCCAGGTGTGGATGCCAAACCTTGCACTGGAATGTGGAACAGGTGCCACATCATGCTTTAACAAAATAGGAATGTTAGAAAGATATCCTTACTGATCACCCTCAAAAACAGTATCAGCAACTCCCTGTAGCCTTGGAGTATCACAAATGAGAGCTAAACATAAGAAATTTGCAGTAAAATACACAGCAGAATTTACTACATCCAAAAGAATGCACAGGGTATTCATAAAATACCACAAATTCGCTTTTCAAGCAGCACATGTATCTTTTCTGAAGTAGAAAAGAGACACCAGCACAAAGAGGAAGATCTGATGCCTACAGATATATGAAAATACAAAAAAAATGTTTCCCAGAAAATTGTTTTAAAACTTGACTAGTTCCTTTCCAAATAGGGAAAAGATTAAGGAGTTCCAACAGTACAGCCATCATTTGTAAGAACATCAAATTTAAAACTCACAAAAAGCAGAGCAGCAGAGCTGAATCATATTGCTGTGGACACTACTGAGTTATTAACCTTACATTTTCTTCAAGTTTTATTCAGTGCACTGAAGCACATGATTTTAGGCTATCAAAATTCAGTCTATGACCACAGAGTTAGTCTGCCAATCAAATCCCTTGGCTCACAGACTTTGTTCCTCTCGTTTTGTGCCAGTTGTATCCCTCGCTAACTGGAGGCAGTAACACATCTCTGTTCAGGATCACAGCAAAGAACAGGATCCCCTAAATGCTCTGGATGACAAAGCCTGACACAGACAACATTCCCTAAGTGATATTCTACAGAAGTCACAGTGAATTCACAGCCAGGGCATCCCTCTGCCCTTCCTGCAGGGCGGGCAGCACAGGGAGCAGCCCCATTCCCCACGCTGAGGTACTGGTGGAATGGGCAGAGCCACTCAACAACCAAGACGAAAATAACCCCTAAGACCTCAACTTCATTAAAAAAAATAATGAAAACCCAAAAAAAGGCTAGAAGGAACCTCAAGAGATTCCCTAGTTCTGGCCCTAAACTTGGAAGGAAGAAGCACTCCTGGAGTGAAAGCACCACTCCAGCTCTATGGTTTCTCTGTTACCAGCATTTGATCCACCACCAAATGGCACCAATTCATACTTCGGGTGTGAATCTGCTCACTTGTTGAGCAGATAAATACTCACTTGGAATTGGTCTGAAGCCAGATTTACTTTGCATACATCTCTACGCAGCTCTCAGATGTCAACCATTACTAACTGCTGCTGCTAAGCAAGAATCTGTAACACTATTCCCACTATTCCCTGGAATCCACTGGATCTCCCACTCCACCACTTACAACACTTCTTCACAAACTCTGTACGTAGCATAAATATTTGTCCTCATTCACAATCAGAACCAAACTACAGAGAACTGCAGTTTTCACTTTGTCAAATGCTTACATGTTCATTTTATTTTTATGGGATGCAAATTCTAACACGTGGAAACCACTTCTACCTGAAACATTGTCCAAAGTGAACTGCAGTCCAGTGGCTCAGACCCCCTTTACTGGCTACTGACTTACAAAAACAAGTCATTTACTGGAAGGCGGTACCAAAGCTACTTATCCACAAGAAATTGCCCAAACCAAGTTGTCACTTGCTTCTGAGGCAGAGGCAAAACAGCAAAAGAAAGAGTAACAGAGCGGAGGGGAAAAAAGAAAAGAGTATGTGCATGTGAGACAGGAAGGTCACACAATGGAGACATGCAAACGAGGAAATATAAACCACGAACAGTAACAGCATAAATCAGGTATGTTAATATTTGTAACTGCTAGTGGAAAATAGAGACTTTATGCTCTATACTTCAGTGATCACTGCAACAACCTGCCGCTATCTCCAGTTCTAGCACTGCCTGGCACTAACGCTGACACTAAACCTACACTAAGAACATGCAGGAGGGGGCTGTGGCATCACTACTCACTTGGACTCGTCGTAAGGCGTTTTACAGATGCAGTAAAGCTTTGTGTCCTTCTTCGTTTCCTTTGAGGTAGTAGAAATCATTTTCTTTTTCTTGGACTTGGAAGCCGAGGATTCCTTCTCCTCCTCTCGTTTCCTCTTCTGGGAGGACACTGGCACTGGGACAGTGGTGGAGGAGCAGGAGGTGACGCTGGCTGCCTGCTGTGGTGGTGGCACTGGTGGCACTGGTGGTGGCGGTGGCGGGGCAGCGGCTGCGGCTGCGGCGGCTGCAGCTGCTGCTGCAGCAGCTGCTGCCTGGGCCTTTTCCTTTTCTTTCTTAATTTTAGTCAAGTCTCTCTTTAGCTCCTCCTGAAGTGTATTAAATGAATAAATAGAGAGGGAGGCACTTCACATGATTATTTCAAGACAGCATTACAGTCTAGGCAAAAATCCCCACACTTAACAAAAAGAAAACAATGAAGTCCATTTAAATATGCATTTTTTCATGGTCTTAAACTATAATTCACACAACATTAAGGGATGATACTCTTGGGCTACTCTGGCCCACTGGCTGTAAAAGCAAGGTAATTTTAGTCCACAAGAAAACCAAGAGGCATCCAAAGGACATACAGTAACTCGGCAGAGGATCCACAACCAGAGCTTCTTCCTGCAAGTATCCTTAAAATCCCACTGAGCAAACAAAGATTAACACACAAATGTTCTCCCCAGCTTAAAATCAAATTAGTCTTTGAGACTCTGCCCTTACCTGCACTTCAATCTGTAGATCTTTGTCTAGAAGTGCTCTTTTTTTCAGTATTTCAGCTTTCAGCTGTTCTTTATGCTTGAAGAGCAGAGCCGAGAGCTTGGTGGCGTTCTGTTTGCTGCGCTTCTGCTCCACGCTCTCCTCTCGCTTCCGCTTCTTAGCTGCCTGTTTTTCTTCCTTGTCGATCTTATCCAGAATATATTTCATCACTTGGTTGCACACAATCATCCTGGGGAAGGAATAAAGAAAAGGGACATTGTGCTGAGCTGCCTTGTTTACTCCCAGCTGAGAAAGCAGAATCAGGTCTTCAGTCACTGCAAGCTAAATTATTGTATTTCTTAAGATGCACAAGGTAAATTTAGTAACACACAGTGCTCTCACTCCTGCTTATTTACTACAACACTGCTGAGAGAGATCAAGACCCTTGTTAGGCTCAAGAGAGCCTTAAGTGATCTGAGTACTAATTGTTCCACAACTCACAGCAAAGCTTTTGGCTTTAATACGATTAAAGACATTTTCACTCAATCCAGTTTCCACAACCTTGTTTGAAAGAGCTGGATGTTTATTCTGATTCAGGATGGAAGTGAGTTGGAAGCCTGTAACTCCTAAAAGCAGATATTTCCTCACGCCAGTGACCACCAAATACTACCAAGATTTTCTGTTTTGGCACAAGGACTGACAAATAGTTTTCACTGTACAAAATTCACAATAAAACAATTCCCAATTTCTTCACTAATGACAGCTCAGGATTAATTTTTCATCTGCTTGCTGTACACTCAACTATAAATCTATTTTCCTGCTCGCTTGTTCTGCAATTCTTATTTATTTTTGGAGAAGAATAAATCAGTGAGATGGAAAGACAGCTGCACCATGAACCAGGCCAGCTAAAACCCCATTTTCCCCCTTTTTTTTAAATTGGACTTTTGTCAGACAAAATAGCAATGTGGCTGTCTGACACTGTTAAATAAGGAGAATATCCAATACACCTTATTCCTCATGCAATTGTCCACATTAAATAAGTAGCACCCAGTGACAGTGTTGTAATCAACTGAGCTTGTGATTTGATGATCAAAATCTTATAAAACAAACTATTCTTTTTCTTAGGATCTGACACACACACTTGTGATTATCTAATTGAAGCAACCACAGGAGGGAAAAGGAGTCCCAAGACAAATGACACACACTTCAAATTTCTGTTTAGCACCTTCCAGCATAAAATCTCCCAGTTTGTCAAACTGTCTCCCAACCCTTCAGCTCCTTCTGTAGAGTGGGATGTGCAGAGGACAAGAATGGAAACAAATGGCCAGGATAAAGGACAAACAAAAACCAGGCTTTTTTTTTGTAGCAGAACCATTAATTCTCCATTCTGTGCTCCTTCAAGGATGGGTTTTACCATCAGTTTAAAAACTGTGGCCAGCTCCAAATACATGATGCATAACATTACCTAAATAACATATCATCAAAATAAAATCAAGATTACACAGGATTCAATCAAAGTTAAGATCATTATAAGTGTTACTTTAAGCAATTTTAAACCACCAACATTTCTTTAAGCAGGTTTTTACAAACCAGTGTTTTATTATGGCACCACTAAAAGGTGTCATAAATGTAAAGCTTTCACATCTAGAGATGCACTGTGATGCACATTCACCTCTGATTTTCTTCCCTCTCAGCTGGAGTCAGCATCTTCTTCTGTTTCAGGTGTTCTATGACAGCATTCTGCTTCATAACCACCTGTAGGATGATACAGAATCCAAAAAAAAAGATGAAAACTTTAGCCAGTATTTCACAGTATTACTGGGAGAACCAGGATATTTCCTAAGTTAAAGAAAAAGAGTGTTATTTATTACACTCAGTGACAAAATCAAGCTGATTTTATGAGGGGAGCAGTGCTTGTTTAAAACAGCTATTTGAAAACTGAAAAAGAAATTGAAAATTAACATCCCACCCCCAAAGCAGGATATTTTGCTCATGTCAAGTTTAAACCCAGGGTCTAAATGTAAATTGCCTGTATTTCCTCAGTGACTGGTTGTTTTATTTTAAAAATGGTAAGAGCCTAATATATCTATTTTTTGGTTTTAAGCCCCGCAGCCATCCAACAGCTTTACATCTCAGATACCTCTTTTGAACCTCAGTTTTCAGCTGATGAAAGTACTGCACATGTGTTCTGACCATCAGCTCTCCTGTTTTTCCTGAACTGAGAATAAAGATGGATAGTCCCAGCAGCCAGTGGTAAGTTGAATCAAGGTGACAGAGGAATGCAAACATGGTACAAGTGACTTGATGTGCTGAATTAACTCAGAATATTTAATTAAATGGCCAAAAGCAATCCTGCAATAACTTTGAAAGAATCAAATTAACTGCCTATCAAATGTATTAACATTGTTAACAAGAACAGGCATTTAAAATGAGCTTTGTTTCATTCATTAAGGTTTAATTTCCTTCTGTTAACTTTACCTGTTTCTGGATAATGTCACTTTGATTAGAAGCCTGAAGGGTGTGCTCACGTTTAATTTCTATCTGTTGCTGCTTTTTCTTCTGTTGCTGCTCCCTGAGCTGCTGAACTCTGTGCAGCTGCTCCTGAACACTAGCTGCTTGCACTGTCACCACATTCTGAATCTGGTGAGCCTGCCCTGGGCTGCTTTGGTGGATGTGAATGGGTAACTGCAGCTTGATCTGCTGGGGCAAACTGCCTTGTATCTGAGCCACCACCTGGGACTGCAGCTGCGAGAGAACTTGCACTTGCTGCTGAAGCTGAGGCACTGCAATAACTTTTGTTGGAGGCTGCTGGAGTTGCAGCTGAGGACGAGCTGGGGATTGCACAGGAACCTGATTTAAACTCGGAAGGGTTGAGACCTGCTGCAGCTGAGCTGGAATTTGGATGGGAGCAGGGGGCTGCATCGGGCTCGGTTGGTGGGTTGGAGTCTGCACCTGAGCTGGTTGCTGAGCCTGGGCTTGGGACTGGCCTTGGGGCAGGACCACGGGCTGTGGCTGGATCGGGACTGGCGCTGGAGAGAGCCCTGGAGCCTGGGCTGGAGACTGAGCCGGAGATTTAGACGGTTGTGCTTCAGGAGGGACTGGAGAGTCACCAGGAGCTGGAGTCTGAGCCTCGGGCCGGCCCTGAGCCTCGGGCTGGGGCACCGGCGGGATCTGCGCCGGAGCCTGGGACTGCTGCTGGCTCTGAGGCTGTCCCTGAACTGCTGGCAGTGCTGACGCTGGCTGGGCCTGCAGAGCCTGCTTCTGCTCCCCTGTACCTGGCAACGAGGAAAACAAGCATTTCATTAACTTCAAATGGCACATCTATGGGCCTGACTCATTCAAAGCTCTCAGAACTACTGTAAAGCTGCAGAAATTCGACAGACTTCGCAATACACTTCCAACAAATTTCCTGTAATAGCAGACCATCTACAACTGCACGAAAACTCCCATACAATGGAAACGGAAGCTTTTTCCTGCTGAGCAGAGCAATGCTTACCCGAGGTTGAAGTAGAAACGGTGGTTGTAGTTGTGCTGGCTGTAGTAGCAGCTGCTGGGAGTGGGGTGAAAAGGAACCTCTGAATTGTACCATTTGGCATAGCTGCTTGCATTAGCTGTTGTCCTGGGCCAGGTATTACAGTCACACCCTGAGGGATTAATTGTAACTGACCAGTAGTTTGACCTTGTCCCTGAATTACCACAGTTAAGCCTTGACTGCCACCCTGAAAAAAAAAGTTAATATCGGTGTATTAGTGATATAATTCTTACACAGACTTCGCTGAAAATCAGAACAGATAGGGGTTTGGGTTTCAGAATTCAATACTTATGCCACATACCATATTCCTAAAACCCATAACTAACATTTGAGATCATGAAATACTAAAATACACTTTCAACAACTCTATCATCAACAGATGACTGGGTTGCAGTTAGTTACACATTTTGTGAACCCATAGTAGAGAATAAGGTCCCTACAAAAATTCTTCTGGGTCTTTGGTGTAAAAACTCATAGAATCCCAGAATGGTTTGGGTTGGAAGGGACATTAAAGATCATCTCCTTCCACCCCTTGCCATGGGCAGGGACACCTTCCACTAGCCCAGGTTGCTCCAAGCCCCGTCCAACCTGGCCTTGGACACTTCCAGGGATGGGGCAGCCACAGCTTCTCTGGGCAACCTGTGCCAGGGCCTCCCCCCACTCTCACAAGGAAGGATTTCTTCCTAATCTAAACCTCCTTCAGCTCACAGTCTTGTTCCACATTAAAAAAAATGTTACCTGGCAACCAGCAGCCTGTACATTACAATCATTCATACATATTATTTATAATTTGTGGAACAGGTATTGTGATAACTCAGTGAAGTCTATTTTTACCCTATGCTCAACTCCCAACTTATTTTTTGCTGACAGATCCTCATGATCTCAGCAGAAGCTTAAAGAACCTTTTCCTCCTTCACTTCCAGATACTGTGATTTTTCCTCTGAGACTCTGAATAATATGAATGGAAACTAAATCTTCACACAAAATCAGAAGACAAGGAACGAACATTATGATCTGAAGGTCTATGAAACAGGCCATGCAGAATAATTATGTCCCTTACTGCTATTAAAGACTTTTTTCCACACTGCTAAGCAATCCTGATGCCAGTCACCTTACTGGGGAATCCAACAGGACGCAATAGTCAAAACTTTCCAGACACTATTTAAGCTTCTTTCAGTCTGTAGTTACGCCGGTGGTCACCCCAAACGAAGGTGACCCACTGATTTAAGAGCAGATGCACGACACTGCTGAAATCCAAAGGCTTGGTAGGTGTCAGCACAGCTGCACAGCCAGGGCTGGACAATATTTACCTGTCCTTGTGTGAGCTGGGTGAGCTGGGCCATGGTGAGCTTCACCTGCCCCTGCTGAGGGCGAGGGGGCTGCGAGGGGGTCTGTGGCTGGACTGGCTGAGAGGGAGTCCCAGAACTCGTGACCGTTTTCTGCCCAGCACTGGAAGAAGCTGTGCTGGTACTAGAAACTGCTGTTGAGACAGGCTGACCCCTGATTATCTGAGTCACCACTTGCTGTGTCTGACCTGTAAGGGAATAATTTGAGATAAGAAACACGTTTCCAGCATTTTAACCATAAGCACAGCAAACCTCCCAAGGCCCAACCTGCAATGGGGTGTGATGGTGATCACACAGGTAAAAGCAAACACTGCAGTTTGCACATAAATTTTCTCCACAAACCATTTGTCTGGGTGACTGAGTGAAAAAAGTCTGCAAAATGTTTTCTATTTTAATCAAATATGCATACATAGGGAGCACTTCAGACACTTAGCTTCTTTTTTGTTTGTTTTTTTTTTTCTTAAAGGCAAACTTTCTCAATGCAGAATTACCCTAAATGTTTTTAGGTTTTTCCAGTTGTTTTTTTTTTTTCCCCCCAAATGAATGGACTAATTAAAAATAAGTATTGGATTTCCCAGTGTTAATGATGAAAACACAGTGACAAAGCCTGCAACCAACATATTCAAAAGCCAAAAAAAAAAGGCATGAGTTAAAAGTCAGGAATCAAAATGAGGGACATAATGATACAGAAGGAGTTTATGAAGGAACAAACCGCGGATTTGACACTGGAAATTTAAATAATAAAGTGAACCTACTGGCTGGAAGAATACCTTGTTGCACCACTACAGGTGTTCTGATGATGGTCTTCCCCAGGGTTGATTGCTGGAGTGGTGTCCGGATCACTGTCATCCCAGGGCGGAGCGGTGTCCCTGGCACTACCTACGGACACCAGAGTGGAGACCACGTGTAAACTTGGGGAAAAAAAACCCTGGGATACGCCCTGAATGTTTTTTTTTGTATGTATGTGGTTTGTTTTGTTTTCTTTTCTTTTTTTAAAAATATAGTAAGAAATAGTAAGACAGAAGCAGATCCAATATTTTTTCACCTATGCCCACACTGGTTTACCAAGCTCAATTAGTTTTTCCTACTGGAGAGAACTGTTGTACCTCCTTGGAAAAAACATTGATAAGCAACTAGACAGAACTTTTGATATCTGCCAATAACTTGAAATCTTGGCACTCACATTTTTTTGGAGTTAAATAATCAGAAAAACATCTTACTTGTGAAGTGCTTGTTGTTCCTAATGTCCCTGTGGTGTTTGGCCTAATGGTTACAGTTGCTGTCCTTGGCTGGAATGAAGTAAAGGTTTGACTTGCACCTGTAGTTGATGGAATGATACCCAATACCTTTTGCTGAACTTGAACCACACCTAATTAAAGAAAAATTGAAAAGTCATTAATGACAGAATGGCCAGCAAAAGAAGTCAATGCAACTCCAGGGTGGCATTTAGATCTCAAGTCTCCAGGTTTCTAGAACACCTTTGAGCCTTTCAACATCTCCTGGGAGAGACTTTGTCATATTGTAAAAAGAAGCAGCATGATACTTTGTTAATAGTCCAACTACATTTTAAAAGTTAAGAAACAGATATTTTAGATAAGATTAAGGAAAGTGTGAATCTTCACAAAGATCAGTTTGATGGTAACTGCAAAGAAGTCCTTGCACTGACAGGGTGCCACAAATTAGTGTTATACAACCATTAAAAGCTATAATCTGATTAATTTCAGATGTAGGAGACCAGTTCAAAACACCTTCCCCACATACAAGCTCGTGGTGTTGAAGAAAATGGGCAATTTTTCTCCTGTCACCTAAGAAATTTCAATACAAAACCAGCAGCCTTCATGATTTGCTCAGATATAAAGTATAATGGAGACAGAGAATTGAGCTTTTCTGTCCAATACACATACACAAATATTAAAATATTAAGTCCTCTTCTTGAGCTAAGATGAAAAAATGCTAATCTTAGTCTGGATCCATACTCCTGCTCATCAGTGAAAAGCAGCTGTAAGCATTAATAACTAAAAACAGCAGGGTTTTTTTTAATGAAGAAAGCTGTTTTGTTGATTTAGATAATAAAAAAAAAAAAGCATGCTTCATTCCACATTGTTCAACATAAAGCTCCTAATTTTGCACTAAGAAATGCAGAATAACTTACAGGCAAAAAAACCTTGCATTTTTCCCCTTACAGACACAAATAAGCAACACGGCGGGGCGGGGGGGGGGAGGGAACAAGCTCCAGAAACTTGTAATTATCTATATAATTTTTTTCCCCCTTCAAGTCACAGTTGGGAAAACAGTGTCAATGGAGAATCAATCAGCAAGCTGGAATACATTTGAAGGCAGTTCCCTTTCCCTACCTCCTTGAGTTGATGGCACATTGACGGCAACAATCTTGCTGTTTGCAGGGAGTGGCAGCTTAGTTATCACTTTCCCTGCCATCGTTACTGGGCTGCCTGAGAGCTGGAAGGTCTGCCCTGTGCTGGCAATGGTTGTGGCTGAGGTGGCAGCTGTGCTAGTGGCTAGTGAGGCACACAGAACAGGCAGGTTTAGAGCAGAACAATTAGTCAGTGAAATGACTGGTTTTTTTTCAAGTATGAAACAGCAAACTACAGGATGGTTTTTACTTTTTCTTTTTTTTTTTTTTTTTTTAATGTGTCATGCTTGCTTTGGTTAAGATTCTGTTTTGGAAACAGTATGGTACACCACAGAATGATTGCATTCATGATTACTAGTACAACAACCATCAGGAATTAATGAGACAGGTCAGAAATAAGACTTCCTAGCAAAATAAAATGAGACAGGTATAACCTCAGGAATGTTTTCTTGTGGCATAGCAAGAGTTAAGAGCAAAGACAGCCACAAATGTAATAATGCTGTGTATTCTGGAGAAGATGTGACGTTTATAGGATGTGATGTTATAGGATGAACTCCAGCACGTGTTCTTCCCATGCTAAACAGCCACTTACCTGTTGAAGACTGGCCTTGTTTAACCCAAGTAGCAAAAGTCTGATGGAAGTTCTTATTCTGTTGGAATGTTACTGTAGCCGGAGAACCCACTTTAGTAGTCAGCACTACTTTGGTTCCCGTGGGGACTGGGCCTGCCAAGGGCCCCACCACGACTTTCTGGGGAGTGGACACAGTGGTGGCAGTGCTGCTGGATGTGGTGGCTGCAGCCACCACCCCTCCTGCAGGGATCTGCTTCTGCTGCTCCAGCCGTTTCTGTGGGATTCAGAAAGAAAAGTGAATAAAGGGATAATTAGCATCTTCAGATTGTGCAACATAAACACTGTCTCTACCCACTGTTGAAAAACAAAGGACTCTGGTAGGATTTTAGTTCAAATTGTAGAGGATTGAAGAATAGGCTCCCTGCAGAACTCCAGCTCTGCTCAGAATACACAGCCAGAAACTTTCCTTACAGCAACTTTAAAATCCTTGGCTTATGTTAATTTCACTGCATATTTTATTTTAAAAAAAATCCCAAAATATTAGTCTCAAATTAATCAAAAAGGTTAAAACTTTGAAAAATATCCATTTAAATTTGGCTTTGACCATGTGCGTACATCTATGTCATTAAATGGCACATCATCATCAACGCACAGTTTACTATTTCCATTCCTAAATTTAGAGCTTCCTGCACATTACAGAAAACAACAGATTGTATCATTCTACTTCACCATTAAGAATGCACTATTAAAAAATATTCTTTTAAATGTAAATCCAGTTTGCAGCCTGCTCAAACAAATTAGGTTCAAAATCCCCTACCTTACCCAGACACGTTCTGTGCTGTAACTGTTGAGAAGTTACATTTAATTCAGAGAGCCCCTTTGTGAAGGAATAGTATCAGTAAGCTCTTCTAAAATTTCAGCTCATCTCACATTTTTCCCTTTATTACTGGAATTCTCTCTGAATTTATTAATTTAAATTCCAGTGTTTAGTTAGCAGTGCAGTAATGCCCCCTTAATTTCTTCAGGAAGATGAAATGGAGTGAGTTGGAAAAAAGCACAGTTCTTAATAATGTATGTGAAATACCAACATGGTGTTGGGTTCTCTAATTTTAATTGCATACATTTATATATAAATACATATACATATCTCCATATATTTAAATAAAATTATCAAGGGGCTTCACCCAGCCAACTTAAAATAGAATAAAATCAAAAGATTCAATTTGACTGAAGCATGAAATGCAGCTGTATTCCCAAGGCAGCTGTATTCCAAGGCAGCTTTCCACTGCACACTGATGACCTTACCTGGGGATTGGTGCTTCTCAGCCTTAAACCTTTATAAGTGTTATAAACAAGCCAGAAAAAAAAAAAAAAGGGCAACCCAAGACCAATCTTTGCCTTAAACCTGTTTCAAAATAACAAATGTACAGCAGGAGCAGCATTGTTTGATGTTAGTTTGCAGGTTTCACTGTGCGAAAAATGGTGTAAGATAAGGATAAAGTTAATTTCCCATTCGTAACCCATGTGGTGACCAGTTGCTGACAGGTGGAACACCAACAGCTCCCCACCTGCTGGGCAGCCAAACGTTGGTGTTTTAGCTGAGCCTCCAACTGGGCCTTGAATTCCTCTGCCTTCTTCTGTTCACTAACCTTAGCCTGTTGTTCAACTGCCTGTGCCTTTTCCTTCTCCACCCTGCCAAAGACACAACCGAAAGTACGTTATACCACTGCAGAAAATCCCACCATCAAACTGCATTTTGTTTCATCCAGTTTAATTGCTCTTAAAAGTACAACTGTCAAGACAAACTGGTCATGGCTTTAAAACTGGCTTTTATAACTGTATCTGAGACTCCACAAAACCTGTGTATTACCAGTAATATGAAATTACTCTTTCCAAGAGACTCAAAAAAAGGTTGTTCCAACTCTGATCACTAAATAGTTAAAATATCTTGTAACTTGTATATTCTCAGTCTGAATTTACCTTCACTTTACTTGTACACATTCATTTTCTTTGGATTATAGAAGTCTTTAACACATAATTGTACTAAAAAGTCATGCCAAAAAGCAGCCTAATGCCTTTCCAGGCATTACAGTAAAAACCTTTTAGCATAAACAGTGACGAGTTCATAAGCATGGAAAAATTAATGTAATATTAATTCTAACAAGTCTATAATATCTGCATAAATTAGTTTTGGTACTAGCAAACAGTTTAGCTTTGCAACTTAAAGCCTGGCTATCAAAAAAACAGAGTAAAAATACAACAGAGATGTGCTTTGACTGATCACAGTGACCAAGTTCGTGGTTTTTTTTCAGTGGCAACTTCGATTGAACAATCACACAAATTAAAACTGCTTTCTTTAAAAGCTCACTCGAGTTCATTTACCTTTCAGCAAATGCCCTGATCTCCCACAGTTCCAACTCCTCCTCTGCTACCCAAGTTTCCATTATTACAGGGCCTGTTTGCTTGGGTGTTTCTGGCCTTTTTGGCCTGAGGGCACTTGATCGCAGTCCCTTCCTCTGGGGCGTTGGAGTTTCTTTAGGGAACAGTCAAAACACACACATTAAGCTCAATGGTAAAAACCAAATAAAAGTGTAAACCAAGATGTAGTGTCTTTTTTTAGTCCCATTTTATGAACAGGGAGGCTTTTCAGCTCCAGATAAACCACCCCCCTTTGTTAAATGCATCATTTGTTTCCCACAGGTGACTGAACAGCTCATGTCAAGCTGTGTTTGCTCCCTTGAAGGTCTGAATTAACACAAAGATCCAGTTACCTTAATTTCTGTAGGACATTACAGGGAGAGGAAAAATGTCTAAACAAACATACCTTTTGGAGCCTCTGGGACACCAATGGGACAAATAATTTTTCTTATACAGTACTCTGACCGGATTCCATACGGACCAACGTCTCTCCTCTTGATTATTTCTGTTGTTGTAATTTCAGTTTCAGTTGTTTCTGCAACCAAATAGTCCCAACACATTAGTAACAGCAACAAATAAAGCTAAATCTCCAATTAACCCAATACACTCAAGGTAAAGAAACAGAAGCTAGTAAGAACTGCTGATTAAAGGAATTCAAATGCCACAGCTGACATCGAGCTCTTACAGAAATACTCAAAATTAACAGCAAGAGCTTTACAGAAACACTCAAAATTAAGAGCTGCATTAAGAAATCCAGAAATTTAAAGTAATAATACCTGTCCTTGTGGTTCCTCCCCCAGGTGGAGCTTTTGCTGCCATATCATCCCACTTGAGACATGCCCAGAGCAATCTCAACATCAGGCTCACCCCAGCCAAGGATTTGACTGTTTGGAGTCGGTACCTAAAAGACGGAGTATGAATTCTATTTTAAAATCAAAATGTATTTAAAAATACCCACCCAAACCAATGGGACAAAGGTTTTCCATTCTACTTTTACTGAACAATATAGAAAATTATTGAATAATAAAATTTGCATGTTTTGGACACAAATGTGTATTTCACTCATATTTTAAAATTCAATTAATTTCATCACATCCTAAACTTTTCCTCAATAATGTAAAGTATGTACCTCCAAGTGATCCCAAAAGTTGGTCTTGGGGATGGATATGGCCAGATATCCAAGGCAGGCTTTGCATTGTAATTGAAATAGGGAACCTCTCTGATCCCTCCTCTCCTGGCCAGCTTTTTTAAGTCATCATTGGGTAAAACAAATATGCTTTTTTTACTGCTTTTGGTAACAAATTTTCTATAGGATGGTAAGGCAGTTCCAGAACGAGTTTTTTTGGGTCTTGCGAACTTCATTAGCTTCACTTTGTCTTTCGTGGAATATTCCTTGCTGACAGTCATGGAAGTCACCAGTGTGCCCTCCGGGGTGGTCAGGGAGTCAGTGACTGTTGTTGTCACCACTGTTTTACTGTGCTCCTGGACAGAAATGACATCAGTGTTGCTGTCTGTGGCTGGAGTGGTGAGCTTGGTTACAGTGGTGGTGGTGGTTACAGTGGATATGGCACAATTTTCCGTAGATGAAACTACTGTGGTCTTCTCCTCACTGGCAGCTCCAGTCTCGGCCACCTTAAACACCGTTCTGGATTCTGTGGACACAGTTGAAGTTGTGGTAGTCACCTCAGTAATAACAGTTTTTACTTTACTTTCTCCATTCATGTTTTCCATTTTGTATGTCTGTACCCCATTCTGGTCAGCAAAGTGACTGCTCAAGCTGGATTCCTCACACGAGGTTACAGGCGACGGAGCAACTTTGTTCTCCTCGGCGACTTCAGTTTCCATGGATTCTGTCTCACTATTCAGGGCTTTTTCTTTACAGACAGTCTGTGTTGGTGGGGAAGCAGAGCCAACGCTGGCAGATCTCTCAGGAGAAAGCTGGTTTTCTTCAGTTTTCTGCACATATTTGGGAACTTCAACTGGTGGTTGAAGACTCTCTCCAGATTCAGACTCGGGTGAACTCTGCAGACGTGACTTTGAGTCCACATTATTTTTGTCCTTTGTGTCCTCTACCATGATGTCACCGTTCATGAATGGTTTTACTGAAGAATCCTTAAAAGTCAATGGTTTTATTTCATGTTCTGGAATGGATTTATTAATATTATTAACTTTTGGTTCAATATCCCCCCCTGCCTTAGCTTCACAGGTATCTTTCACTGAGCACCCATCATTTGATAAACCTTTGATGTCACTGTCTTTTCCATTCATTTGAAACGATGATTTTTCTTTTTCTACATCTGCCTCAGTTTCTTCATCATTAATATTCTTTTTGTCAGTGTTTACATTTGTCTGATCAAGATATTTGTTTCTGGTACTTGTTTCCACTTCCAGTTCCTGAGCTTTCTTTCGACCATTAGCCTCAGTCAGTTTGGAGCTCAGTAAATCCTTGTTAACATCTACCCCATCCATGTGCTCCAGAGTTTGACTTTCGAGGTTTCTTTCAGAAATCAGCCCTGATTTAAGTGGTTCTAGGTCTTTATTAGCTGATTTCTGGTGAAATATAATCTTCTTTTCAGATTTACTTTCAGTCTTTACAGGAGGAATTTCTTCCTCCATTTCACTTTCTTGAGAGGACGTTGTTTCCATATGGCTTCTTGTCATACAATTGTTTTCTGGATCTTTGCTCTGCTGCTCAGAATTCCCTTCTGAATCTGGTTTTTCAGGAGTGGCCACAGCATCTCTTCGACAGCCACTTTCAGGTACCACTGGCCCTAAGTTTTCAAGTTCTCGCTGAGATACTCTGGTGACAGGTAGTTTTTGTTCCAAAGGTTCTTCATTTGTTTCTGAAATGTCCCATTTGAGTTTGCCTTCTGCACTGGTTTGCTTCAAACCACCCACTAAAGAACTCTCAGACTCTCCAAAAGCCTCTTGTCCTTGACACTTAGCAGCAGCTGTAGGTTCAGGGTTGTTTTCTTTACCATCATTGTGAATGGAGCCTTCTCCTTCAGAGGACTGAGGTGAGTCTTCATCCAGTAGGTGCCCTTCTCCTTTTGACAGCCTATTTGTCAAAGGTTCGTCCTCCTCACCAGCTTTGGTAGAACAGATGCTGCTGATGGGCAAAGAGTCCTGTTCTGCATCTTCAGGCTGGGTCTTATCTGGCATGCAGGTCTGATCTTGGGAAGAAATGTCAAACTGGCCTCCTTTTCCTTTTCTCTGTAGCTCATCTGTGTTTTTCTGGGGGCTCACAGATCGAATGCCCCCAGTTTTAGCACCAGCCTCCAGCTTCATCTTCTCCAGGCGTTGTTTTTCCTCCAGCGTGAACTGTTTTATTCTCCGCTCCAGAAGTCCATCTAATTTGGATGATTTTACTTTCCTTTTGTAGCAAGTCCTTAAATGAAAGCCCTCGCTGACATTGATTATATCCAGCTTACAATGACTGTCCTCATCTTTCACGAAGGATTCAATTTTCACATCATCTACATCCATAGGTTCTTCCTTGATGACTTTATCATTTTCACCATCGATTTCTTTCTCCGCTGTGAAGAAGAAACAGCTCTGAGTCAGTGAGCCCCCAACAACGGACACCAAACTCTATTTTTACGTTAAGTACTAAGAAATAAATGGAACTTTTAACATACTGTTAGATTTCAAGAAAAAAAGGAACAAAAACTTCAGACACTACTGCAATGGATAATAAGCGATCATTTAACTGAGACACTTTGATGTCTTGACAAAATGCGTTCCACAGCTTTTCAACAGTTATTTCTGAGGTTCTAGGCTTTTAATTGTGTGATATTGTTTCACAATAACAAAAGATTATCACCTGTATCTTTTGCATGATCCAAGTTTTCAGAAATGGTATCAACTTCTACTTTTCCTTCAGGCAATTTTTCTTCTTTCACTTTCTCCAAGGTTTCTGAAACATCTGCTTTGTCTTTCGCTTGCACATCACGAGAATCCTTTGCTCTGTCTTTCTCTGTTTTTACCTTTGTGGGCCCTTTTCGTTTATCCAAGTTGCATTTTTCATCTTCGCTCTTTGCTATTAACAAATTAATTACAGTATTTCAATTACTCCGAATATTTTTTTTTGGTACTCTGCCACATTTTCATGTATGTCAGTTTTACCTCTCAGATCATTTGCACATCATTAGTGAAACTCAGAAAGAGAATTAAGTATGCAGTGGTAACACCATACATACACACACCCCAATATTTAAGATGTTACTTTTTGGGTTTGANGAGAATTAAGTATGCAGTGGTAACACCATAGGTTAAACTTTGTGCAATACTGAATATATACACACACCCCAACATTTAAGATGTTATGTTTTGGGTTTGGTTATCTACATAATTTTGATCTACCTTTAATTTAGACAAGCCTATGCAAAGCTGCGCAAATATTACACGCAAATTCCTAACTGAAACAATTTAAAGTAGCTAAAAATATCTGTGACAACTGAATGTGTTACACTGACAAAGATTAGCAAATATCCACAAAAGCTTCCCTGGAACATTATTGCTAAAGTCTGTACAAGAAATATCACATACAGGTAATTTTAATTAAAAAAAAAAAATGTGTAAGCAATGCAAATACTTACTTGATAGCAATTTTCTGTAATTTGCATTAGTATTTCCTGGCAGTTTGGGCATAAACCTGTGCACATGGGTTTTACTAATCCAGCTCCAGCCACCATATCCTGTTACTCTGTATTCCTCTCCTTTTTGCTTCCAAACCTGTCAATATTTTTAAAATAGTAGCATTAATGATGCTATTTGCTGCATTATTGTTTACATTTAAAAAGCAAAGATGAATTAAAAAAAACTCCCAACATAAAACTTTATTTTAACAGACTTCTGAAGTGTCTTTGTGAAATAATGTACTACCTAAAATTAGAGATAATTCAATTGATTCTATCATCTAAAAATCTTATTTATTTAATGTAATAGTGAGAATGCAGTTCAGGCCAAGATTATGTGGTTGAATTCATGGGCAGGGAGTAACACAAGGACATTAACACTGGAAGTTTAAAATGCAAACAAAAAAAGAGTCAGAAATCAACCATTTCTGTATTTTCTTTGTTCTTCCCACAGAAGAAAAAACCTCACCTGATGTTTGACAGGAAACGTGTACTTCACCCACGTAGCTTGCTGCATGGTTTCTTCTTCCTCTTGTTTCCTCTCTTTTTTTTTCACTTTCTCCTTTTCTTCTCTTTCTATTGCTGTCATTCTGCGTAATCTAATCCACACAGATTGAAGTGCATTTAAGTACAGGATCTTGTAAGTAAATATAAGAAGCTAAGAGCACATAGTGCCCCTTTAAATAACTTTAAATATCTGAAGTTAAGAGGAATGCCCAGTTTTATGTATTACTTGCAACAGTAACACCACTTTTTTGGGCTATTCCCGTAAAGCAAACACAGCTGCCTACAACTGTGTCTAACATCAGACACAGCTATTTTCTGCTCCTAGGACACAATGAGAGACAAAACCCAGACTCCACTGAACTGAGAGTGTTGAAATTTGCTTTTCTACTGTCCCAAGGTTTTAGCACTTGGAGACTGTGGCTCAGATAAAACAAACACAGGAGCAATGACACTATAAAAATGTTGTTGTGTCTTGTCAGTGTTTCTGCTTGAGAAAAAGCACTTTGAGGGCTGAATGACTGACTCAATATAAACATAATTCTTCCAGGCTTACAGGAACTAGTAATTGGAAACCAAAGTAAGTTCTCATATTCAAAAATATTTTAATATGTATTAATTTCACCTTGTGTGCCCCAAGGATTCCCTCCAGATGGGCAGCATGACAACTGGTTTAATTGCACACTCCAATATAGCCAGTGCTAGTGCAAATTCTCTGGGCTTGCTGCACATCTGAACAGCTTTAATCCAGTTAGACCTAAAGTGGAAAACAGAGCAAAACCTGAAACATATACATGCACTAATACAGTATACTGTGTTAATAGGTTTAATGGTAGGATAAAGTCTCCTATACTTTAATATTTTAGTCAAATGTACAATCCTTGTAGTCATCCATCATAAACACATATTATCTTATACTTTAATATACTTAAGCACTGATTTGAAAAAGGAAAGACCATGGCTTATTAACACTGTTAGCAAAAATGCAAGTAAAACAACAGGATATGTATTTCCATTTCTTAATTTACCTGTGGGAAGCCCAGTTAGGGTGAAGGAATGATGCTGGGATGTTGTTTTCCAGCTGAATAATAGTGAGCCTCAGGGTGGAGATGGTCAGGACTTTGGAGCCATGCACAGACCCGTTCCACTTGAACTCCCCAGCCGGGGTCAGGCAGAATTTATGGGAGAGGTGTCGTCTCTTGTCGTGGTCCTCCCTGTGCTGGTGCTTGTTCAATGCAAAGGAATTGGTGGCATATTGGTTGTGATAAACTCTGTACTTCCCCTCCTGCCCCAGCTTGAAATAATTGTTCATATTTCCTTTAATCACAACGTCCTTCTTGGTGTTCACTCGGGAGACTTCGCCTTGAGAGTTCACCACCAGAACCTTATGAAAGAAACAAAGATTTTAAAGATGCACATTTAAGTTTCCAATATTTCTATTCACTTATTTATGATTAGGGCTTCAATTGTCTCTCTGTAAAAGAATAAAAATACCCTGCTTCACTTTGTAGAAGCAAATAACTGTTTAACCAATATCCAATATATGTACTCCATCACTGATTGTATGCAGAGTTAGGATATTCCCAGGATCAACTTTAACGTTAAAAAAAAAAGCACTATCCAGGTTCCACAGTCCAAACAGGAACCTGTTTTTCTGCTCTGAATTATGCCTATGGTGGGAGAGAGCTTTGGGAAAACAGCTTCACTAAACTCAGTCAAGCTTTCTGCGAACCCCCTCCTTGGTACATCACACGATTCAGACAGGGAGCAAAGCAAACAATTATCCTGGACTTTGAAAACATGGCATGGAAAAAGTCACTGGTCCAATCTGTTTGTCAATAAATACACTAATTGCTAACTTCCTTTGGAAAATCAGTTAACAAAAATAAAAGTAATACACTGAACAAAATGCAGCGAACTGCAACGAACTCCCAACAGTCAAACACTTCCTTCCTGGACAAACTGGGCTACCTGAAAAAACCAGAACCAAAACAGACCACCAAAACCCCAATAAACAACCCATAATCATACAAAACATTTATACCAGTGCTCTGGGTCACTGTCAGATCACTCTGTAGAGAGCAACCAAGAGAGCACAGACAAAGGACAAGAATTAAAAAGCATCCTGTGACATTACAATTTCACCATTTCCTAATCTATTATTACTGCTATTTACGTATCTCCACTGCCTGCCCAAATCACTTTTTTACTTTGAAGTAAAAATTTATTATTACTTAAAGAAATTAGCACTTCTCTAGTACTCCTCTGAGTTTTCCAAGATGTGCACAAACCTCTCTGGTTTCTTTATATAACTTATTTGCTTCCTGTGCTGCAGCAGCAACCTGCTGGTTTTTCATCTGGCTCAGTTTGCTGTCTGGGTTCCTCAACCTGGTGAGCATTCGTGTAGAGCCTGGTGTGCCTCTTCCTGCTCCTGGAGAATCGCTTCTTTCACCATTAGATTTCTCTCCTGCCCAGGAAAAAAAAAAAACAAACAGGCTTTTAAAACAAACTTCAAAACTGGAAGTGTTCTGCTGATGTACAGAAGTTACGACAAGAAGGAAAAGAAGTTTAGTGAAGAGAAAAAAACGCATAAAATGAAAGTTGGAGACATTATTATTATTATTACCTATGTCCTCTGAAGTCTGGGATCCCCTCTCTGCATTTTCAGCATCATCCAGAGTCCTAATGGAGTCATTCTGCTCACTGCCACTGCTGTTTTCAACATCTGGCTGTGGAGGTGCAGCAGACCCACTGCTGCTGTTGCTGGGGATCAACTGACCAGTTTCTTCTACAAAAGAACAACTTCATTTTTAGTTTGGTTTTTTTCCCTTTTAAATTGGATCAATGCAATTTTTTTTAAGATTTAAAGTTTTCACCAGAAAAAGTCAGATGAACAATGTTTTGCTGGACTGGAGGGAGACACTCATAAAATATTCATTCCCTTCAGAGCACTGTATCCCTGAAAGTACTTTTTGTTCTGTTTCCAGCAGTTTCAACTTTTACAGCTCTGAAGAATTGAAATTCATACTTGTGTTTAAGATACATTCATATTTCATCCACGAGAATTTTTTTCCTGCAGATGCACACACAGAGAACCCTCTACTGAGACTTTGTTTTGCATTTAGAATTCAGATTTCATAAAATCTGGTCTTCCTGCAGCTCCTGTGATTTTGGCTTTCTTGTGAGTTACCTGTCCCTCAAAGCACACACCTTTCAGTCTGGCCTTCAGCTTATTAATTCTGAGGAATCCCCCGGATTTCAGTTCAATTGGCACCCCTGGAAATATCAGCCCCTTCCTTACAGTCTGATGGGTCTCCATGTGGCAGTTGGGTTCTTGCTCCCCAGTTGTCCTTGTTCGTGTGCCCTGACACTGTGGGATTGTCACCTCACCTGTTGTGCTGCCCCAGTAGGACCCTTCGACTAAACATCAGTGACTTGACCTCGAAATAAATCACTCCACGTTCCCAGCAGGAATGAGCCCCTGCCCCTCAAACCAGCCATTTCTTCTGGATTTTGTGCTAAAGAGACTGTTTAAAAACTGTTTCAGCTCTTCAAAAACTCCAAGATCTTTCTGTTTCTAGAATCCTCCCAAAACGTCAGGGATTCTGTTGTTGTTAAGAAAGGTGATAGAATAAAACCTGCTTTTTGTGGAATATTCACTCCTAGCAGAACAATTAATATTCTGAGATTCTTAGAGGATCCTTAACCTGAATGTATCTTCATTTGTGGCTTTGCCCAGTGGGTGAGCACCCCTATTTGATCCATTCCTCTTTTTACTATGAGGAAAGATGGAACTGTTTTCATGCCTGTTTCTAGAATGGAAGCACCCAAACCAGACCTTAATAAAGGCTAATATCCAAATTACATTTAACAAGGATGGTGACAGACATTCTCGTCTAACTTGGCATTTTACTCGAATTTTCCCCCTCTTTAGGGGGAGCTGCATCACTGATCCTGGTTCAGTATCCTTCCCTCCCTCTGAAAGCAGAGTCTCAATCTGGAATTTCACAGTAGGAACACAAGCATCATGGTGAATATAGTAAATCAGACGTGAGGAAAAACCCTCTCCACGCACACTTTCCTATAAAAAAACAGCCCACTAATTTAAAACTAATCCAGAAGCTTTGGAAGGAGAAAAGTACTCGTGCAAGTATAATAAATAATGATAAATATGTAAGTGAATCTTTAAAATAAAATACAAACCCATAAATGTGTCTGAAACAAAATTATAGGATATGTGTCTTCAATTAAACCTCCATTTAACAACTTTAAAAAGGGAACAAAAAATACGAGAACAGGCAAAAATATTTGACCAAGTATCTAAAATACATGGGGTTTGTCTCATGCACTAAGACATTTTCTGTACTAAAAGGGTGTATTATGAGGCTTCCAGAATACAGATTAATCTTAATTTTCACTCTGTCCTCCCATTAAGGAAGTCTGTTACAAGGTTTGGATGCACTGACTTTCACAAGTTCAAGAACTACAGTTTCTGCATGGAAAACTATTCCTGTAGGAGGGAAAACATTTACCGCCGCTTCTTAAAACATAACACACTGAGTATGGCTACAACACAAATTAGAGCATGTTTAGATTCTGAAGAACTGAAAATAAAATCCTCATCATTTGAACAGTAATCAGCTGTTTAGAACAACATTTGGTTATTTGGTAAATCTTGTAGAGAATATAATTCTAAATGTAATAGAGAATAATTCTGAAATAGTGCACTGATAATTTAAGTTACATTTAGTCAAGACCCATTTATTCCTAAAGCAAAAGTTTGGTTAGATTTTTTTTAATTAAATAATATATAGTACGTCATTTGAATCATGACATGGTAGAACAAAACACATTAAAATACAAAAGCCCCTCTGCTTATAGTTCTTCAATCTGTTTAAAATTCCTACCATGACAATTTTAACCTTGAATGAAACTGCTTTCACATTGAATGAAAATGCTTTGTTTGTTAGTAATTTATACAGTAAATGAGAGATTAAAATAATAAACAAGCCAGCAGCAAATTAGAATTCGAAATAAACTCTGAGAGGACACTAACAATCATCATGGATCACTATGGAAAAATAAAATATAAGGAAAATAGAAAATAAAAAGCTTAGCCGTAGTCATCTTTGGAAGGCATGGAAACAATGCTCATGTCACAGAGGATCACGGATTTCAAGCACCAATTGCAAGAAAATTAACTCTGAAATGTTAATAATGACAACGTAGCAGTAAAGGATGGCACTGCAAGCAAACAGCATGAGTGATATACACTGGGAATGGTTTTAGTGGACAAATCAGAGAGGAAAAACTTCACAGATTGCCCAAATTACAGAGGCATTGGTACCAGTGCCCTCTGTACCTGAGAGTTCCAGGGGGAGCTCTGATGCCACCTTCTTCTCTGCCACGTTGTTGCTATCAAGGGTTTCTGACTGACACCCCAGGTTCTTCCCTTCAGGGCAACTACTGTCTCCTGCAGAAGGATTTGTGGTGTTGTCATCAGTGCCTGGTGTCACACAGTTACTTTTATCCCCAACGACTGTTGCCTCTACAGTAAAACCACAACAAAACTTTAGGGATATTCTTTATTATGCCTCAGGATGTCATTTGGCATCATCCACAGAAAGCAACTGCAGCAGCTTTGTTTGGTTGATAATGCTGAAAAATATCGAGCTTTTTCCTTTTCTTTCCTTTTTTTTCCCCTTTTGCTATGTCTCAGAATCAAAGAACAAACTCACTGTGATGAGGAAGAAGTTAAAAATGATGTAACACGGCTTACTATAAACCTGTTGATCACAACCTGTAAGTGCCTCCTGTGCCTCAAGGCAGGGGATCTAGAAGTTGCATAGAAGTAGGAAAATTGGTGAAATTACTTAACAAGAAAAACAACTACAACATGCAAGCACAAGGGAACTGTCAAATATCACCTATTACAAAAATATCTTAGAGAATCATACAAAAAAAAGCATCACGTTAACACTTGAAGAAATGTGAAGCTCTTAACTAAAGATTCTCTTCACTGAAATGGAGCTGTTAAAGCACAGTCAGATTTGCTTTACCTTCAGTTTTCTCTTTTTCCACATCTTGCTCATTCTGTGTTTCCTCAATTTTATCTTGGTCTCCAGATTCTTCCTTGTCTCTCTCAGCATCTGTCTGGTCATTATCAACATCACTTTTTGCCTTTTCTCCTTCATCATCTCCTGTGTTTTTATCTTCCACTATTTCTCCTTTTCTTGCTCTGATGATGTCCAAAATTTCATCTGCGACACAAAGTATGTTGTCATCAATAAATAAACAACCACCTACAGAGCCACAGAGCACAAATAACACGACGTAAATCCCACTTCTGACATAAAATAAATTCAAAGTGTAACATTTATTCCCATTAAACAAAAAATTCTTACCATTTGCTGCAGAAAGGAAAGACTTGTTGTTGCCCCGTGCTTTGTTTGTGAGGTCTTCTGTCACATCCATGTGCCGATGAACCTCCTCACGCATTTCATCCAGGGTTTTGCATAGGTCAGCTTCCCAGTAATCTTTGTCCAGGCATTCAATCAACTCTGCCAGCTGGATCTTTGTGCTGTAGTACCAGATTTTCTTATCCTTCTCACTTTCTGAATCTTCCTCTCTGTAGGAGTATTGAAAAAATAGTCATTTTAAAGTATCTGGATAAATGACAGAGATTAGTATCAGTCTGCTTTCTGCAGAGAACCATTAAATGCCAATAGCTGAGTGTGAACAAACAAATCACATGTGGACACTTGTATGAACCCAGTTTAATATTCCATATTCCTTTCTTGCTTCCCTCCCTCTCTTCATTCCCTCAGGTCTCCTGACAGCTTCCCTGGGAAAGCTTCTGAAGAGTCTCCTCAAAACCTGTTTGTCCAATCTGACAACAAGATTTATTCTCATTATATTTAGTATTCCCGTAACCAGTAATTTACTACTAAGTCTCAAACAATTTGCAATGAAAGAGGGTATGGGTCCATAATCCCTAATGGGTGGTGTTTGTAACTGCATGCTCAGGAAAGAGCACAGTTAGAAAATTCAAAGGGTAGAATGTCACATCCATAAAATATTTTATATTGGCATCTCTGCAACATCCACCTGTGAAGCACCAGAAAGGGAAAAGAGTCATAACACAATCCTTTGAAATCATGGGATTTCCACTGTTTTTATCTGGGTTGTTCCATGACCCCACAAGCCCAAACAGAACCACTGGAGGCCCACAGTGCCAAAAGCACCTCAGCAGGGCCACCAGAGCCGAGGGAGCTCCATAAATATGTCAGGTAACAGGCTCTCCTGGAGCACTGGAGAGCACAAGGAGAACACCCTAGACTTCAGTCTGGCTTGTTCCGCCCTGCTGAGCAGCAGCAGCAGATCCAGGCTGGCCCTGATCCCAGCCATTCATCTCCACACCACATCCCAGTGCTCCCAACACTGAGTGGGTGACGCTGAATTCCCACCCGGATTTCACTGTGGAAAGGAACTAAACTATTGCTGCACTTGCACTACCTGCCAAAGCACTGCGGGGCTGTGACTCACAGATAATCCTAATCCAAAGTGTCCATAGAAATGGAAAGCTGAGGGAACTTTGAGAGATTGACCCTTGTGAGGGGCTGTTGCAGGTCCCTCTCTCCTGGCTGCCTCCCCGTGGCTTATAAAGATGGTAAAACTTGGCCCCAGGGATCCAGAAACAAAAACAACCCTAAGGCAACCTCCACATGGTATTTCTGAAACAACTAACACTTGCAACCCAATCAGGCTAATACTGAAATAAGGTGGTTAGGAAGCTAATAACGGCAATGCTGCTCAAAATTCAACTACTCACTTGTCACAACCATTATTACAAACCAGACTTCTGGTTTTGACGAAAAAACCCCCTGGTTTATTGCAAAGAAATACTCTCATCTCTCTCATAAAGGCATTTGCTCATGAAAAGCAACTCATTCTACTTTACCCATCCATTCCTCTAAACTGCCAACATTCCCTTAGTTTTAAACCACACCGACCTGTTACATTTGACAAGGTTTCTCAGAAAACAGCTCGTTTCAGGAAGATTGTCCACATATCACACCAAAAAGTAACAACTGAACACTGACAATCCTTTGATTCTATGGAATATTCCAGGGCTATGAACATCCATGTTCAAGAAAAATTACTGTTTAAACCACATTTCCTCTAAACCAAGAGTTATTTACTAACAACAATAGGAATGACAGCCCTTTTATTATTGGTGGTGAACAAAAGCCACAGCAGAGGAAGATAAAGGCAAACACCCAAAAACCGAGATGGAAGGGGGGATGAGAATGCAAGAATCGAGCTTTATAAAGCCAGAGGAAATAAAAGGATGAAACAAAACGCTTAACTAAAAAGGACAGGGAATGTATCCCTTCTGAGCTTTCCCTGGCAAATGTCCAAGGGAAGTGGCAAGTGCAAGACCCCAGCAGAGCAGCGATTGTAATGCTGCCCCGCTCCTGACAAACGTGACTGCAGAATACGATGCTGTTTATTTCTTAACTCACCAAAAGGGGAACTTTAACCTTTAATTTTGAATGCCTACAGGATTATTTGCTAGAGAAATAATGCCATTTATACATCTTCTTATATGACCTAGATATGCAACAATACGAATGCTTTATATAGAATCACAGAGTCACTTCAGTTGGAAAAAAACATGTAAGATTAAATCTGACCATATATTCCCATCACTCCAGGAGGGAAGGCTGTGCCTGTACCCATTTCCCAGACAGGCAGCTCAGGCACAGAGGTCTGTACACCTTGCTTCAGTTTTGATGGTGATCATCCAAGTGTTTTCTTATTTTCATCCTTCTCCCCCCTGTCCAGCAAATCCACGCTAATGCATCCAGGATGTGTGTGTGTGTGACCTGAACAGCCCAAGCAGCATCTGGCTTTTCCAGTTCCATCAGACCTTTCTATTCTAGTGTTACAAGGTTCCATTGGACTGAAAAGCAATTAGCTGCTGTCTTCCATTTCCCTAGATAACTCCAGAGAAAGCCTTCAGCACCAGCAGAGGTTTGCAGGCCAATAAACCCCAGGGCTCATGAGAAGAGCAGAGACTCCAGAGCACCAGGAGTGTTCTGCAGAAAGCACCTGGAGCCAATCCTTCCACGTGTGATCCCAGTCCTGCCCCTAAAGAACTGCTCAGACAATATTCTAGAAACAGACAATGAGGTTATCCAAGAGTATTTTAATACCCTTCTGCTTCATTTATCTCGGGGTTTGAGCAGAGAGTTTGTTTTGAACTGAAGGCTATCACAACCTTAGCAGGAGAATTTCAGGAATTAGTTTTGTCTTGAAAAAGCACAGGCAGAAAATGAAATGGCACAAGCTGGCTGGTCTGTGCTTACACCAAACTCATCTCTGGCCACACTCCTTGTCAAGACTCAGATGCCTGCCAGGGGAAGGCTTGGAGCACGCAGCCAGAAATCATTTCATGCAATCCATTCTGGCCGAGGTAGTCAAGATTTAAATTAACAATGAAATGATTTATGCTAAGTTTCTCTGATCATCTTGTTGCATTTGCTAAAGGGACACTACTTTTACCCTCTGAGGAAATCATAAAGAGAAGATGGAAAGATCTAGGGCTGCACAAGGACTGATTCCCACTGTTTTTCTCGGAGGAGCCAGGCAGATTTGCCAGCTTGGTGCTGCACAGGTCCAGTGAGTCTCCAGGGGACTCAGCTGAGTCACAAAGTGTGAGGCCAAGGAGGGAGAAAAGGATCACATGAGCATTTCCTACCTCTTTCAGCCTCCTTGGCTGCCAGAACTATTCCCTGGCAGGCTGCAGAGACTGACAAAAACAACACCACAGAAGATGCTCGAACTTTCAAGTAATAATGAAATATCAGTAGTAGTAGTAGACACAACCCTTCCTAAACTCCAGGCTGATACAATTAGAAACTGAGGAATTCAGTAAATGGTTTAAAGCAATCTATTCAAATGAAGACCCAAACCCTTGTTAATTAATTGGAGAAAACAGAGGAGGACCCACTAAGAACATAAACAGCATGACAAATCTTGCTGCAAAAACACTGAAGCTGCTTTTGACTGTCGAGGAAGATCCACACAACTCAGGAATAACAATGTGTGCCCTATTTCTGCTGTCAAAATGAAAGCCACACACTGTTTCATTATCTTCTTTCACAGAGACTTGATAAATCCAAAGCATCTCAATATTTATAGAAAGATAACTGGTTAAAACACTGCAGGAGTTTACTGGGACAATGCAAGTCCACGTCCTAAATTTCCAGACTTGTTGACTTGCAGAAATAATCTTCGCAAGTAAAACAAATACAATTGACCCAGAGGCATCGCCCTTGATTTGTAAACAGCTTGAAACAAAAACCTCAGGAATTTTCTCTTGCCCTTGTTTGGTTTTTTTTCTTATAATCTTGCTGATATTTGTTCATGGGCATTCATGAGGAGACCACCCTCAGTGGCCACTTGTCCATCTTTTTAAAGGGAGAGAGGTGGAAAAGAGAAACAAAAACACAATGAAGGGCTTAAACAAGGCTTACTACCCTCAGTAAGTGATGGAAATAAAAGTATTAGGGAACAACAACTCTACAAAACCCTTTAAAAGGTGACAAAACCAGTGGTATGATGGATTTATGATATTTAAAGAGGGAGAGGGGAGAAGAAGTAAAAAGCCCTAAAAACCCTTTTGAAAAACAAGCCCACCAAGAATTTAGGATTTCAGCTCTCTAATCCCCCTGGGCAAGATCTCAAATGGGTATTTGTGCAGATTATTTTTAGATCTATTAGTTTCCCCCGATATATTTGATCACATGGCGCTGGGGAATACATTCTATTCATTTTAATAAAGTTGACATGACAATGTCATTTCATGAATCTCAGGTTTAACATGTGGCAGTCATCCTTTAAGTTATCCTTCAGTTATCCAAGACATCAGGTGTGGTTTGATCTTTTTGTATATATAGTTACACACTGAAAATCTATCTATGTGTGCAAAAGGGTTGGGTTTGCAATACAAAGTGCTTACTGAATTCAAAGGGTGTTAAAAACTGCAAGTACAGAGTTTAATATCCATATGAGTTACTGAAGTTGAATTTCCCTGGAAATTAGTTGTGTAGTAGGTACTTTTGTCCCCTTACAAACTGGCTTTAGTATAAAGTTTTAAGGCACATTGTGCATAAATGTAATTACGTCAAAGTTCCCTGAGAGGTCCAGTGGAACGGGCTGATTCTGTCCATCCCACACCGCCCTGTTCAAGCACTGCTGCTGCACATCTGCCAGAACCATCTTCACAAAACCTGATTTATCATTTCTGAAACAAATTATTTGCCCACAGAACTCCTAACAGGAATGCCAAAATGCTGTTTTTTTAAAAACTCCATACATTTAACCTTTGAAGATGCCTCTTCTAGTGCAGTTAAAATTACTACCAATGTGAGAAGCAACTCTCACATGTGCAAATTTCAAAAGGATCAAGAAGCACCTGCAAGATTTATTTTAGTTTGAAACATGTTCAAGTATTGCCTGTATCAAAACCCTCTGAACATCAAACACTCCACTGGGAAAAAAATCCACATTGTTTCACAGGTCAACTTTAGTTAAAAATAATTACCAATCTGCTACATATAGGGAGGAAACAAAGTCTGCCTATTTGTCTTAAAATCACCTCCTGAGTGAGTGACTCTGTATTTTTTTATGTGAATTCCCAGACCTCTGCCAGCACAGCAGAGTAGTGAAGACAAACCCATCTTTAGAACAGCTTTTGCCTCAAGAATTTGAGAGGAAAGACACAAAAACCATGCACAGAGGAGACCATAAGTTATTAAAGCACAAGTAAGTAGAGCAAAAATAATACCAGCTCCGTGTCCTTCACAACCAGGCTTTTTGTGGGGAAAAAAAAAAAAATAAAAAAATCAAACTTTCAACACATTTTCTGGAAACAGAAGGTAGAAAATTCTGTCTGAGGCAAAGAATTGGGATCTCAACAGCTTCAGGCTGCCCATCACATCCTGGGGAACCATCTGAATGATCAACCACTTACTGCAGAGCATGTGACTGAGTAAAAACATGAAGTGAAGAGATAAAAAAATAGGTAAGAGTATAAAAGATGCCCTGCCTCCTTTAAAAGATCACTTGAAACTACTGTGGCATTTATAACCCAGAGAAACTAAAAAAGATCAAACATTCACTCTTTTTTTTCACAAGTGTGAAAGGAGAACACAGGGAACAAAGAGCAGCAACAATTAATGCTTAAAGCATCAGCTTACAACAGAGACAGAGCCCCACATTTTGAAGGAGTACCATGAGACCTTAGAAGTGTCTTCTTTGCAAGATGTAACACCATCACCAGTGCTCACAGTCCCTTCTAGAGACACTGGCTACTACCTCAACATTCACTGGGACCTGTTTGGTATGAAATTCTGTCAAGGTACCCAGTTGTGGCTTCTTTTCTCCACACTGAATGGAAACCTTTTCAGAAATCTAATAAAATCTCTATTTCTCATAAAGTAAGAATACCACTGACTTCATTTACACATTATTTCTCCTTCATTATGAGAACAATTAGATAATAACTGTCTTTTATTAAAAAAACAATCTTTAGCTGTTTTCCTGTGAAAGTCCAGAAGTGTTTCTATAATTTCAGATTGAACTTTTCAGGTAAAAAAACCAGGGCTCAGTGCCCTCACTAACAAGGGTTTGATCACTCTTAATGTTTCGAGATACATTTATATCTGAAGACCAACCAGTGACAGTAAAAGGTGTGAAACACACGAAGTAGTTCCCTTGAAGACAGGCACATCTTGCTATTTTGACTTTGTTTACACTGCAGAAGTGTTCAATGCACCATTTTCTGCATTTCTGTGGTGAATATCTTGGAGTGCCTCTAAAAATTTCAGCTTCAAAGGCAAAGCATCAAACACCTGGCAGCCAAACACCACCTAAGCAGTGAGACACCACAACCAGTGTCCTGTCATAAAAAGAGTTCAACTTCTCTTCAGTAACTTCTGCGAGAAACTGGAGGGTTCTCATTAAAATTCCCTTCCTTTTCACCACATTCATGTGTTTTAGGCACATTAATATTAAGCCTGAGGCCTTGGTTTTTCTTCCTTTTGATATATGGATTATGAGAATATTAATTTTGGATAAATATGATGGATTAATTACACCGTCTTTAGCAATCTCCTAACAGAACAGCAAGCAATGGATTTACTTAAAGAAAGAACAGCTTTAAGATGGCAACAGCAACTTACAGGATATATTAAAAACACATCCAACCCAATATTACTGCTGAGAAATTCTTAGTTTACTCACATGATGATCCTCCTGTTCAGGAACCAGTATTTCCTCCTGTGCCTGTCGTATCCAATGGGTTCGTGTCGGATATAGGGCTTGTTTTTTTGGATTTCAGCAACACAGTCAGTCACTCCAGGCACCTTGTGTGCCACACAGACCTCACACTGCCACTCGTCCTCGGGCACCTCCTCCAGAGGGGGTTTCACACACTCCAGGTGGTACACGGCCGAGCAGGTCTCGCAGCACAGCAAATCCCCAAGTTTGTGACAAACCCTACAGTGATCATCGTACTGAATGACGCCTTCTGACATTAACTCCTCCCGGGCAATGTTTGTGGTAAGGAACTGATCCACTAAGAACTGCAGGACTTTGATTTTATTCTCTACCGGTCCATAAGGATAGTCCTCTGTCTCTTGGTAAGGAAGAACATGATGGTATTCCTTGTCACTCTCACAATAAACCCGCAGGACCTCTGGCCACGTCATTCCATCTATGAAATACAAAGTGGAATTAACGCTATCTTTGAGGTCAGCAGGTCCAAAGGTAGTATTTGAAGTGTCTTCTTCACGTAAAACTGCTTTTAAAAGCACTATGTGCATCTCTGCCATAAGTGTGCACTGCTCTTGACTTACCAGAGCAGCACAGAAGTCCTCAAAACGAAAAGGAGAGAGGCGTAAAACAGTGCCAAAGTTCCTTAGTACCTCATAGATGGCAATAACATTCATTATATGCTCACTAGGCACCATTAAGTCCTCTGAGGATTTAGGAAACTCCAAGGGTGGGATATCTTTTTCTTCCAGTATCGGAGAACGAGGACGATGTGCTCTTTGTCTTCTCCTACCTGGAAAAAAAAACAACAGTCAGTATTTTGCTCTTCACAGGTCAACATGTTTAAACATCAGTGACTGTCTCACACTCTAAACTATTGCAAATTAAGGATTCACAATTTTCACAGTTACATAAGTGCGATAACTCAGCCAATAATCTCGTATGGAAATAAAATCCCAGATATCTGAAGCTTTGCTTTAGACATCAAGGGCAGTTGCATTTCCTTTACAAAATACACCTACTAAATGTTTAAAATGACATCTAGATAGTTAATCGTTGGAATTGCTTAGAAAGAAAGACATTTCCCTCAGCCAAAAAAATAATAATTTAGAGATTCTTCTCATTTTTCTTCAGCATGACTTGTTCCAACTTGAAGCATCAAACTCCAAACAACGGATATTTTGTACTAAAATATTGCAAGCTCTTCTCCCATCCAGCAATAGCATCCAGGAAAGCTCATTCCAAGCAGATGTCTTAG
Organism: Cephalopterus ornatus; assembly: GCA_013396775.1. Classification (NCBI taxonomy): domain Eukaryota; kingdom Metazoa; phylum Chordata; class Aves; order Passeriformes; family Cotingidae; genus Cephalopterus; species Cephalopterus ornatus. The sequence continues at coordinate 374,461 of VZRE01002727.1, read as the reverse complement.
GACATCAATTTCAACCGGATAAAAATACAAAAGAGAACCTAAAGCACTTTGTCCACTGCTTTCTAACCAGGATATTTCACCTGGATATCTACAAGCCACAAACAAAAGTTAAATGTGATGCTTTATGAAAATATTTCATAAATTCCTGATTGCTGAAAACAAAACAAACAAACAAACAAATCAACCAACTCAAAAAAACCCAACCCGCTCTCATGCTTCAATAAAACAGGAGCAATATCCACAGAATAAGAGGCCAAATTACGGAAGAACAAAGCTTAACACAGAAAGCTAAACTAAAGAGCTGTTTCACTACCTAAAAGACACTGAGCATAATTAATTCCGTCTCAGATGCCAATTCAGATAAGAATTCCTTCCCTTTAATTCCATTATCCTTGATGCCAAGCAGAAGGAAATACAAAAGAGGAAAGTTTTTGTACAGGATGCTACCAGACAGGTGAAATAATTTAATCATCTACCAAAATAACAAAAAAGCTATCCAGCAACATGCAACTATTTAGCAGCTATTGGGTAAGTTTTAGGATGCACTCATTAAACTTATGTCCCTTTTTAGAAAAAAAACCAACAACTTAATTAATTTTGGAAAATCTCATAAACCATCACCTTGGTTAAATCTAAGAACTGAACTGTGGTAAGGACACTCAGATTCCAGCCAACAACTGAACTTCAAAATTATCCCCATAAATACAGGAAATAAGTCTCATGGGGGTAGAAGACCTGCTAAGGCAGATTCTACTGAACCTGAAACACCTTAAACTTTAATGCATTGAAAAGGGGGGAAAAAAAGTTACCAGAAAGAAAAGCTCCCTTAAAGAAACACCTTGATGCATTAACAAATGGTTCCAGAAGAAAAATAAATCAATTCCTGAGCTGATATGGCAAAAGGACATCAGATCCACTCTCCCTTTCCAACTTTAAAGAATTAAATCTTATGCAACAAGTGACACACTCACACAATATAGATGAATTGCCAGATGTTTCCATTACAGAAGTAATGGGTCAGCATCATCTGAGGGTAAAAATAACTTTCCAAGTTTAGTGAAGCTGGAGTTGTGACTGTGGAAAATGAAAGAATGCTTCTACGACTGTCTTCCAACATGCATTAATCAGTGGAAAATGTTTAATCATGGCAAACACACCAAGACACAGGAGTTTCACAGCCAGGCCCAAAGCAAGAGTTCTCTAAGATGAAACTCAGCTTTTCTATCACCATGACCCAAAATCACAGATTAATTAAACCAGCTGTGGTTTGTGCAAAGACCACAAAGCAAAAATCACACACACACTCACACATTAAACTACTTCAGGGTCCTGAACCTTCCTTCAGTATCGTGTGGGACCAGTCCTAGTTTGCCATGCAGGGCATCAACAAGGCAGAACAGATACCCTGAGATCACTGACGGTCCTCAGAGTCCAAATATCACAAAGCCAGTAGAGTTACCAACTAGGGTTCTTTCCAGTGTTTGCAGGTGGGGCAGAAAAACGTGTCTGTCACACAGCAAAGCCACAAAACAGCCCTTCAAGAGATAGAGCAGCAAGGACATTCCCCCTGCTTTACCCAAATTCATCAGCAGTGACCAACCCCAGTAATTTCAGACAGAGATAAACTGCAGTGAAGGACCACTGCTGAAAGAAGCAAAGGCTCCTTATTTCTTCTCAGGTGTTGAGATATTTTCCCCTCCAACAAAATTGTGCTTGTTCCATGCATAGTTTTCCCCCCTCATTTAAAAAGTCAGACTCCCAAAACACCCCCTTTGCTGATGTCTCTTTCCCAAGAGACAACCACAGGTACGGAGTCACAGAACAACCATGGTTGGAAAAGACCTTCAGGATCAGCAAGTCGAACTGTCAACCCCACCATGTTCAAGTGCCACATCCACACCTTCTCTGAACACTTCCAGGGGTGGTGACTCCACCACTTCCCTGGGCGGCTGTTCCAATGCTTTAAAACCCTTGCAGAGAACAAAAAGAAATGTTTTAATACCTAATCTGAACCTCCCCCGGTGCAATTTAAGGTCACTGTATTTGTTACATCAAAAAAGAACCCTAAAGCAAGGCATTCCTAGTATGTTCTGAAAAAAATTAACCCCTAACACTTCCTCTATTGCAATCAGTTTATGTATTTTCATGTTTGCACAGAAATTTCAAAAGCAATAATAAAACTAAGAGTTGGGACAGTAAGAAACACATACTGCATTATAGAACACGTGCTTCCTTTGTCCACTGCTCTCTGTTACACCTCACAGTTGCAGCACATTAAAATATTGCACCTCTCCACACTCCCCATCCACGCTGTAAATCGCACACCACAGCTCAAGAGCTCCAATCATTTCTCTTTTCAGACGCTGAACTGCTTTGAAGAATTCTGAACTGCATATGAACTGCTTTCCAGAGCTAAAAAAGGAAAGTATTCAGAGATGTAGAATGTCTTAGAAAGAATCTGTATTTTTCTTGAATGAGTTGGTGCCACAGTATTTCAAATCTTTCTGTGCTGGCTTTTTTCTTTCCAATTTCACTTTCAATTTGTTATTAACATTTGCTGTGCCCAGGTTGAACAGACTTTGAAGTTCAGAAGGGGATCACAAAGTGTGATTTGGAAATTCAGAAATTCCAAGCAACTTGTGCTTACACCTATTACCGATCAACGCATCAACTGTGAGCTCAAGGAACACTCCAGACACCTTCAAAAAAAAAAACCCAACAAAAACCTGCCCAAAACCCCAAACCAACCAACCCAAGCAGTCTAATAATCTCCAGAGAAAAGGATGGACATTCTCTGCCAAGGTGCTCATAAATCTTGAAGCATTTCTAAGTAGCCACTGAACTGAAATTCAAAGTGCAGGTCACTGGAATATGAGATAATGACGTCAAAGTGCTGCGGGCGCTTTTTTTGAGCTGAAATGTTTGTGTTCTACTGGTTGGGTGGAAAACCTTCTTTCTTCACTGCTGATTATCTGCACGTGCTCGCTCCCCACCCAGCTCACCCTGCTTTGAAGCAGCTTCATTTCTGGGGAGGTTTTTGAAAATCACAGTCCATGTTTATCCAACTGTGCCTCAGAAACGCACACACAAAAATCCCTCAAACCTTGAAAAATGCTTTCCCTACCATAAACACACCCAACTTTTCAAGCTCTTCACTTTCAAGGACAATTTTCTTTTCCACAAGGCAAATTGTCCAGTGTTGGAATTTGACATTCACTGGCAGACAAAAAAAAAAAAACCAAAACCACAGCCTAGCAAGAAGCTTGGGTTTCTTCATTTTGACTTTAAGTTATTTTACAGATTTTAGGATTTGACAGCAACTTTTTTTTTTTTTCCACTTGTCACTTGTCAAAGATTTTGGCCTCCACAGGGAATGTTTGTTTCAAGGAAAAATTGCAGTTTGTACTATTTTGCCTGAAAGAAAAACCACCAAGAGGATTCCAGAGCAGGTGTCTGAGCAGGTTCCTTCTGCTTTGAGCACCACCTGACTGAGCAGACTTTAAACTGAATCCACATGAATCTACTCTCAAAGAAATCTACCCTCAATTTACACACGCTGCAAGTCTCCCAAAATGTACTCAAGTTTTATTACAGGCATATTGGATACTTTCAAGATGGTTTTTTGCATATTAACTAAGTCTCTGAATCAAATTTCACCTCCAAGTTTGAGGCAGCACAAAGGGAGAAAACGTCCACTCCTGCATCACTCAAAATTCCACAGCTTTATTTGGAAGGACAAATGGATTTGCCAATAGCCTCCTGCTCCCACAATTGGACTATCGACAGGATCCAGATCACCTTTAGTGTCTCAGCATTATATTTCTATCCAGCACAAACTTCTTTTAACTTGGCATTCCTTCACTAGTTGTCTCCCAAAGTGCCCAAGCAGCCTGCACTGGTTACCTGTCCCTACTTTGAATTTTCTAGTTGAAGAGCTGCCTGTAATTAAGATTAAAGAGCAAACAATTTTGTTCCTGTGGCATATTTAATTATAGATACTGACAATTATAGCCTACATTTACAATAATCTACTAAAATAATTTATCTTACAAATATTTAAGCAAACACACTAATGACACTTGAAATAAAATGAAGTTATTGAACTAACAGTCTGAACACCAAGAACCAGAATTTACTTAAAAAACCCAAACCCCTGCTTTATTTCTTTTTTACATTTCCATCTATTCAACCTATTTGGTTCAAATGCTGACTTTTCCAAAATTTAGGAATGAAAAGAAGCTTGAAAGGACAAAAAAACTTGTCTCTACTTTCATTCACAGACTGCAAGAAGAAAAGGGAAAGTCACATCTATTCTTTACCACAGGAGAATACAGAACGTAAGACTACTTTAAGATTTTTAACATTAGAGAGTTTTAAACCAGAGTATCTCAATGAACTATCAATAGTGTCCAGAATACAGCGAGATTGGATCATGACTAAATATGACTTTCATGCTCTTCAGTTTTAGTTATTCCAATCACATGCAGTCTAAAAAAAAAAATACCCAAAATCCAGTTTTGCCCTGTCTCAGTGATGTTACACATCCCTCCCCTCCAGATGTACAGGACCAGTAAACAGCCTTCCAGCCCAACATATTCCAAGTACTGGACTGGTGGATGGGATCCCACAGGACAAATGCTCTGCCAGAACCACTGTGTTGTTAGAACAGGGGCACAGCGCTGGCTGCATGGGTACGACCTGAAAAATAAACAATTGGCCCACCCTTTCTTGGTCTGAAAGCTCAAAACTGGTTTCTAAAAACTTTCCCTTCCTCATAATTTCTCAGGGCTCGAGTCAAGCTCAGGGTTCCTGCTCACTGTTGCCGTGGAGAGGATAAACTTGATAAGAGTATTGGGGAGAGAAAAGTCAGACCAAGGAGTTTCAGATGCTTCATAAATCTGTCACAGGAGAGGGGGAAATACAGAACACCACCACCCTTCACTCACACTCCACAAAAGGGACCCCAGCAAGTGAAAAGACTTTCAATTTTCCCCCAAAAAAGAGATTATGAATTTTTGGCTTCAAGTTCCACGAGTCAAGTCAAACCTCACAACTCTCACATAAAAATCCATCTTTAGCAAAGTAGAACTGGGCTGGTTTTGTTTTCCAGATCATGAGTCACTGCAAAAACCTCCCAACATAAAGACCGACTGGCAGTTCTATGTGATGTCCTGGGAGCAGAGAGCTCCTTAGAGAAGACGCCCTCTCCTATGTTTTCCTTCCTCCTGGAAACTCCTGAACTCCCTGTTTTGGTTTGCTTTTAATAAACACACACTTCTTGTCCCTGTTACTGCTTTGCACCAGTCACATTTCAAACAGGACTGAACAGCAACACACCAGTTCTCGTTGGACATCACTGAGAAAACTGGGAACAGTTGATAAAAATGCATAAGAGAAGGTTTTTTGGGGTTTTTCTTTCCTTTCACAGCAGAATGCAGAAACTGGAGAGAGCTGCATGTTTGTCACAGCAATATCCAAGCTGGTTCCTTAATTAAAAGTCAACCCCTTGGGAGAACATTTGCTCAGCTTACACCAAAGAAGAAAAAGCAGTAAAATGAATGAGTTTAACATAAAATAAGAATATATTATGAAAAGCAGCATCAAAATAGAAGAATCTAAATCTTTTTCTTGGGACGGGCCAAAATTAAAGGCTTTGACTTGTAGAAAACACTTTTTTTCCCCCCTTTAAAAACGCCAACCTGATAATCAACGTGTTCCTAATATTCACAAGTCAAACGGCCTCTTCCAGGAAAAATTTCTGAAAGAATAAGATGTATTTGTAACTACTTGTAGGTGCAGCTCCAATTTGAGCATTGCTCTGCAATAATCGCACCTAGCCCGATTTATTTATTTTGCCTGGAAAAAAGAAAAGTAAAAACTGCCAAACATAAACCAGATTAAACTTCATCTAAACCAACATTAAAAATAAGACATTCCAAGCACCACAAAAGCTTTGGAAGCTGAAACATAAATGGAAAAATAACTGGTTATGAGACTAGATCCCGAGTGCACCCCTATCACACAAATTCTCACATGTTAAGTTTGACTCCTGCCTTGCCCTGTACAAAACCAGGTCTTGATGTTCTTTTAAAACCTTAAAACTTTCGGCTGCTTTTTCTCGGTTTGTACACCTGTCAGCAGTACATTTTTAAATTAAACCGGGGTTCTCTACGGATTTTACATTAGGAATTAAATTTCCCACCATTCTGGCCATCAGCACTCTCCCAGCAGGAGCCAGGAACACAGACCCACTGTGTTCTGTGGCATCACTTGAATTTTGGAGAACTAATGCAAGACAAGCAACAGATGAGGTCCCACACTGTCATCCCGAGAAGGACTCCGAGGAACAACGCTTTTGTGCCTTGAACCCAGGCAGAAAAACTCACCCAAAAACACAGGTAGCACTGACATAATGATTTTCAGGAACAATTTGACAGTTCCTTAGGAACTACACTCCGGATAAGTTGTAACTCATCTCAGAAGTTACAGAGCCCTGAGAGCTAGCCCCAGTCTAAAATCCACCTTTACTCACCTTACACCAATTCTACGCAAAACAACGAGCAATTACTGAATTTTACTGCAGATCTACAAAAAAAAAAAGTGTGCACAATAAGCTCATCAGCAGCCCATCAAACTATCCTGCCTTTTACAACACACATATTTGATAAGGGTGAGGTACCTGCAGCACAGAGCTCCTGAGATGGCCCAAGTGACAAACACTCTCTTCAGATAAACTGCCAATTTACAAGTCAATACAGCAGGATCAGCTCCAGATTTACTCCTCTGGCCTTCACAACTTCTTTGTTAGGATTCTATCCTACATTTTCAATGGCTGGCACGATGAACTAGTGCTCGTTCCCCCTCGAGTACAAATCAAAGTGCAGATCAGTAAGTGGTAAAATAAGAGCACGGCCAGGTTTAATTTAGAGAAGAGGGTACCCCAGGTAAGGTGTCTGGGAGAGTGGTAAATCTTCTCTCCCGGCAGACAAAAGAGGCTGCATATCTCACTGTCCTATCTCAATGTCTCCACTTAAACAATTCCTCAAGAGCAGGAAAACCGTTAAAACAAAAAAATCACTACAGACACACAAAATGCTGCCTTCCAGCTAAATTCTTTCACTCTGAAGAAAAAGGTGAAGTAAGCGGTTAACAGAAGCAATGGTCAAGTCCTGCAAGTGCTCAGACTAACAAAATCCACCTAAAAAATATTATTTAATGTATTTTAGGATAAGTATTTCGGCTCCCAACTCGAGCTTATTCGACAGATTGACGACCTCAGCCAAAATCTAGCTGTACAGCTCTTCCTAAAGCTAGTTTTTCTAGGTTTTGAGGAAGAAAAAAATCAAGAAACAAAAACTGAAGGACTTCCAGGCACCTTGATCAAACCTTTCCCTTAAAATTCTGAAACGTAAGAAAAATACTTAGTAACTATAATGCAAGGGTGACAAGCCTAAAGTGGAATTTACAGTGGACAGGGAATGGCAAAAATGTTTAGTGATCCAAGAGATACAGGACACCTGTCCTAAGAGTACATCCACCTGCTGGGGATGCCAAGAGGTAAGAGACATCACACACACAAAATCTGTGTCAGATTATAAATGTCATATGCTCTTACTGTACCATAATTAAGTGGTATATTAAAGGCGTTTTTCCTTTCCTATGATTTTGCTTCTTTAAATACTTCAATAATAATAACAACAACGTAGTAAAAAAGTATCCCTACATCCAAGTTCCAGATAAATCAAACTCCCCATCAGAGCATAAAAACTGAGCCTTTCTTGGCTTGAGACATTGCTCTGTGATCTTTTAATTCATTGTTCAATGGAAGTTTGAAAAGACTGTACAAAGAGTCACCCATTTAAGTGGGATGTGATTTATGTGTAAAAGCTTGGTTGGCAAGGGAGTTTGACTGAGAGGGCAATTTTTTAATATCCTGCTCTCAAAAAATAAACTCTTCAGCCCTTAAGACTATATCCTGAGAGTGGCTGTAATTCAGGTTGCAAATGACTGAGGGAAGATAAAAGGAGAAGGATTGTTCATCATCTCCTCTGGTAAAAAACTGCAGGATTCTGTCAGGAGAGAGTTTAAACCCAGGAAGGAGACGCTCCTTCAAGGCCTCCAGTTCACCAGGAACTCTGTCACTGTCTTACAGTTTGTCTGGTTTGAAGACAAGGATATGAAAGGAAAAACCCTGTATCTAAACACAGCCGAAGACCAGCTCTGGCTCAGGGTGCACCCGAGTCAAACAGCTCTGCAGCCCCTGAAGGAACGTTTAACTCACACACATCTGTGCTTTTAACTCCCCTCTGCACTGGCCACTGACACAGACGCTGATGCTGGATGAACTTTTCCCTTGCCTATCAACACTTTCCTGATGTCCAGCATCTCTCCCTGGATTATGACAAGACCGGGATTTCCATCAGTGCCACCCCAGCACAGCCGAGCTCCCCACACAGGGATCTGTCCAGGAGAGGAACAGACTGAGCTGAGTGAATGAAAAGTTTATGTTTTCTTTGCAAAAGGGCAACAGAACGCCTGGGAGGGAGCGAGGGAGACCTTAAGGCAAATACTGAACTGATGGGAAGCACCAGTAAATCACCAAAACAACAACATAGATGTTTTTAACTCTCAAAAACTCAGCGTAAAGAAAACACACCTAAGGGGGAAAATGCTTATACACTTGCACTTGTCTTAGAGAAGTTAACTGAAGTCATCCTGAGCAGGTGAGAAATAAACATATAAATGATCAAAATGGTTTCTGATACACCTAAATACCACATAAAACCTGTCTCTGCTTGTACAACAATGCACACAGAGCTGTCCTGTGATTCGCCGAAACACTGAGCACACTTCAAAAATTGCATCCACCCATTTCTCTGCACAACTCATGTGAAACCTGGATGCTCATGTGAAAAATATTTTCCTGACCTAGGCAGTTAAAACGATAAATATATTATTTCCCAGACGTAAGCACACCCAAAAAGTAATAAAAAATAAAGTTGCCGCAACAAAACAGAAAATGAAGAGTTAAAAGTCAAGAGAGTGCTTTGAAGCTTTTTTCTTCTGTGAAGCCAGATCTCAATCTTTAAAGTAAAAAAATACTCCAAAAATTTCAATTTGATTGCAGGACGCCCCTGCAACAGGTAAACTAACTTCTTAAAAATTATCTCTAAATTAAATTAACTTAGCAATTAATTTAGTTGGATTCATTTACATTCTTGAGCATATGGATATAGGTTAAAAAATATATAGACAAACACACAGAGCCTTTTAAAGGACTATTATGAAGCCACAGAATGAGCTGATACCCTGAACTCAACAAAGTAAAAAAATGACACACTTAGCAGTCAGTACTTCCCCCTCTTAAGAAGTCATCAGATAACTATTCGAAACTACATTCCTTTTTTCAACTAAGATGCAATGTATTTACACCAACAACCTGTTCCTTCCCCCTTCCAAACTGGCCAAACACTTGTACACCAGCAGTGTCTGCATAATTCGGGAGCCCAAAACACCACAGGTGCTTAACTACTCTCCTCGTTCAGAGACTTTAAAAAAAAAAATAAAAAATTAAAATATTCTAAGCTTGAGCTCCATTGTAGAACGAGTTCAAAAAAATCCCAAGTGCTTAAGTTTAAATAGAAGAATTTTTGAAGCTTGAAACCTACACGGTTAATGGATCAATTAAGGACACACAGAAGAGCAGGCCTTAAAAAATTGTGTGCCTAAATTTGCCACAAGAATTTAAAAAAAAAATATAACCACAATGACGTTTAGCGAGTTGTAACCCCAGCACAAGTTTTAAAGGTTGCTATATCTTAAGATAAACGCAGCATTTAAACCCAAGACTTTTGTCTCAACCTCCACCTTTTAATCTTTGTGCTTAACTAAAACGAGGTTTATACCCTTGCAAGGAGGCCCTGTGCACTTTTCCCTAAACTATAACAATGCAATCTCCATTTTGAACAATGCACCTCATTTCCCTCCTTGGAAAGCTACTTTTGTCTTAAAGCCAGTAAATGCTGGATCCAGTTATAGCTCTGATTTCAAGAGCCTGAAAATTTTCAGTGTTTCTGGGGTTTTCTTCTTTTTTTTTTTTTTCCAGGCCACTTCGAAGTTGCATATGCCTCCTTTCCTTTCAACATCAAGTTACATTTGCAAGCACAAGGCATCTCTTCCTGTGTTTAATTGAAAGGACCTCTTTGCAAGGCGTGCCAGTCGCTTCCCTTGTTTTTAAATTTAAAGCGAAATGCTCCACGCACTTCTGACACCGTCTGCAACACGTTCTGGTGGATCATTTCTGCGGGCACCACAATCCACGCGCGTATTTGCAAAAGCATCCCCTCGTTACAGCCAGTCCTGCCCGCCCTCCTCCCTCCTCTCGGTGCATGTGTTTGCGAGCATCTTCCAACGCTCCCGCATCCCTGGGGCTGCCAGTGGTTATTCGCACCCCCCTGTCCCCGGGAGCGCCTGCAGAAATCCCTCACACCGCGCCTGGGAGCGCGGACCGGATTCGCAAACCCCGAGGGAAGCATGTGGGGGACCCCTCGACTTGTTCGAGTCTGCCCACGGGCTCTCTACCTGGGGTGCTGCTGTAGGTGCTGTGGCTCCTGAAGCTGCTCTCAGTGCAATAACTGGCGTCGTCCTCATCCTCCATCTCCTCGGGGTAGTCGGAGTCGTCGTCGTCCTCCTCCTCCATTATCTCCTCCTCCTCTTCCTCCTCGGAGTCCCGGTTATCCTCGGGGTCTCCCTCCTCCTCCTCCTCGGACACCATGCTCTCCTCCTCCTCCTCGCTCTCATGATCGTCGTACACCACTTTGCTGATGCTCCTCCTGGACGAGGCAGCCCTGCCTTGGCTGTTGCAGCTGCCTCCTGCGCCTCCTCCTCCTCCCCCTGCTCCTGCCGCCCCGGCCCTGCCCCTGCCCTTACCGCCGCTGCCTCCCCCACC
>VZRE01002727.1:348571-362578 GCA_013396775.1 Cephalopterus ornatus | reverse complement strand
GCTCACCCTGTGCCCACCCCCGGCCCGCGGTGCCCGGCATCCAGCCTGTCTCTCTCCCGAGGGACCCCCGCGCTGTGCCCGCCCTCAGCCGTGAGCGAGGTGGGCCCCGAGCAGGGGCTCCACACAAGGCGCCTCACCCTCCGCCAAAACCAGAGCCCCTGCATGTTCCCTCGGGAGAGAGGTTTCCCTCCTCCACCGCCGGCACCAAGCAGCTCCCCTGCCATGCTTTAAATCCTCACCCGCTAAACCCCTCTTACAGCTCACCCTTAGACAGCCAGTCACTGTAAACCACAGGCTGAGATCACATATGGACCCACCATTAGCATTTTCATCCGTCTACTCTGTGTCCACAGTTCATTGGATCACTACATCATCTATTTTGTATTGCCTCTGTTTTTTCCCTTTGCCAGAGCCCCCAAAGGGCTAAAAAATTGACAGTTGCACTGTTGGGTTTCCAACAGCATCGCATGAATTCAAGCTATCAGTTTCAGTACAAACTGAAATCTGGCCCAAGGCACGCAAACATATCTTGCATTTCTTACAACCAGCCTTCTTGTCATTGCTAAATCGACACAGCTCTGGGATTCCAGAGAGCCTGAAGCTTTATCACTGGCAAATCAGTCCACTCACATGTTCATTTTCTCCCAGTCCCTTGCTTATGCTTCTGAGCATAAGGTAAACCCCGACACTGGCCATGCCACAAGGGTGGCAGCTCCATGTCCAACGTGTCATTTCATTTCCATTCTTCCAGAGTGATTTTTGAAGTGCCTTTTGCTCATTAACTCGTTGCTCAAGACAAGCACCTCATTAAACCCGCAAAACTGCAAGTATGCAACAATGGCAGCAGGGTTTAGCCCAGTTCGCACTCTTACATCCAGCTTTTTATCTGCGCCTCTCTTGTGTTGCGCTGCACAGGCTGAACCTTGGTCTAAACACAGTATGAGACACACACGCAGCAACAATGTTGCCCAACCCCACTTACACCTTTAGACTCAATTTGTATTCTGAACCTTCCGACGTTACCTTCAGATTGCTTATGTCAGGCTAATTTTTGCAACCTCTTACAAGATTGCAAAGGATTGTGGTAACTCTTCAAATACATGAATACACAGATACACATTTTGAGGGAGGTTATTTCACTATCTTCCTTGGTGATCTTGGCAAAATCATCTCTGCATTCTGCCCTCTATACACTGAGAGACCAGCAAAGGTATGTAGTGCCATCTACTGCACTCATCACAGACCATTACCACCTCTGAAACAAACACCGTGCATTTTGTGTACCTGGAGCAGATCAAAGGTGCTAAGCAACATTTGCTTTTCAACTGTGAATCAGAATACCTTGTCTCTCAATCCCAATCTCTTACTTCGCAGTTGGTGATGTAGAAGTGCTTACTGAACAGGACATAAATAATTTTATAGGTGGAGAAACGGATGCGTGGAGAGGTACATTAACTTTCAGGGTCAGCACTATAAATTAGTCCTTTCCAACACACTGCTCAGTACAGAGAAATCAACCCTAACCCCTTAACCTACTCACGTCCACTCAGAATAGAACATATTGATTAGGAACTTGAAGTTCCTTTTTGCTGGTGTGGTTAAATGAGCATATTTGTAAGTGAATTGAATACAGCAGGAAGAGGAATTTTTGGTCGGAGGCCCTACCCTGCCTCCATGCTCAGGACAGATGGAGAAAAAGCCTCCTTTCACAAGGCACTTCGGAGAAGATGAATAGCCCAGTTGTTCCAAGCTGTTGTCTGGATGGGTTCCTCTCTCCAAGGATGAGGGAAAGAACCTACAGCTGGATGCCATTCAGAACAAGGAGCATATGCTCTGGTTTAAATTATTGAGATACTTTTGTCCACTCCTTCCCTCCAATTATTTCATAACTTGTACTAGGAACTGAATTTAAGTGTTCACCTCTCAAATCAGTTCCACGTACATTTTTCTAAGACACCAAGGTGTTGCTGAGTAACGTTACACCAGAGCTCAGCTGCAGACTACAGGTCAGTCCTAGGAAGCAAGAGCTTGCACAACTTTTGCTGGAGTAATTCAATGTATTTCCAACTGCCATTTTCATCAGAAGTACAATTCAACAGATGCTTATACGTGTAAAAACCTTCATCAAATGTTGTTTTCATAAAACTTCAACACTTTTAATTTTAAAGAGAGTCAAACCCAATCTAAAGCTCTGATATACTTTGAAACGCAAGAACTGAAGCGGTATAGATGAGGTTAAGTAAGCTGAGGTGTTCACCAGTTGAAAAAGTACTTGGAGAAAACAGACTGATGTAGGTAAGAATGTTCTTATTTTAAATTCTGAGTTTTCTTGTTCAGGAAATGGAAAACAACTGCTTCCAGTGCCAAGAAGTCCCCCTCTATATGAATCTTCACCTGCCATTGCAGTGGTTTGTTTTTTTTTTAATTTTACTTTTATATACATTTGGTACTGACAAACAGGGTATAAATACAACCGGAACAGGTCAATTAACCAAAGCGTCTTAAGGCTTTCAACTGTGGGGGCAGCTCTTTCAAAGTCACGCAGCCCAAGTCCAGCACGTGCACCCAGCACTTCTGCCACAACCATCTTGTGTTTGGCCAAAAATCATGTAGTATTTTAGGATGTTCCTATGATTAAGTATCAAAATTCTACACGAAAATACAAGCAAGCATCCAGCTTCTCATCCAGTCAAAAAGAGAGCTTTTAATACACGAGTTTCAAACTTACAACCCCCCAGGTAGCTACAGAGTAACCGGGCTCCTCCTATGTAGAAAACAACTTTTCACATCCCCAATATGGAGTGCTAATACATCCCTGTCATAAAAGGAATCAATAAAAAATTAATGTGTTAATAGTGAATTTCCAATTCAAATGATTTCCAGCACTTCAATAGAATAGGTCTGAGAGTCTCTCAGGTGGTTAAGTCTTTGTAATTCCCTCAAACTTCCTTCAATCTTGTTGAGTTCAGAGTAGAACCTCACCTAAAAAAAAAAAAAGAAAACTTAGACATTTATAGTGAAATACATTTTAATTCTTTTCATACATCATCATCCTGTGGAACTATCTGTGGTTCTGCATAGTTTCAGATATTTAAACCAAACAAACGCAGCAGTTTTTGAAATCACAATGAGACAGAAGCAACTGCCATTTCCTGCTCAGGAAGGAGCACGCAGAGGAGAACAGACATTATTTAATTCACTATATCATTTGCTGCTGTCTGCTTTCACCCTCCTCAACGCCCAAATTCTAAACCCAACTGGAAATGAAATAATCATCCCCGAAGATGCAACTTACTTGGGCCCTCACAAACTTATGCAGCTTTGAAAGCAACTCTCTTGCTTCTGGCAGTATGACCATAACTGTGAAATGAGCATCAAGTAACAGGCACATCCAATCCAGGATCTGAAGACAGAACATGAAAAGAACACTTACACTTCACAGTCTGCAAATGACACAGTTTCTGCTTTAAAAGCTCAACTCCGAAACATTAATTTCTAATGCAAAATGCATGGGCTCATATTTTAAAGGCAGTATATTTGAGTTTTCATCGTTAAAGTGTCACATCTGACAATACAGGTATTAATAGACAGTACTTTCTAAAATGAGTGTAGATGTCAGTTGATTTCAGATATTCACAACTACTCACCAAGTTAAAGAGAAGGAAATACAACCCTCAGAATGAATTTCTCACCTGATTTATAGTGGGAGAGCGAACTCCAGGGAGAGTGGTATTCACTTTTTCACTGCATTTCACATACAGGTAATACAAATACCTGAGAAACACCTAAAAGTAGAAAAGTCAGAACATTTTTAAAGGGTAAACATTCAACAGACTGAGGGGGTTTGTCCTGCTCACAGTAACACTCGTGAAGATTTTTTTTAATATGTTTTTTAAAGAAACATAGATATCTGCATACTACACATGAAAACAAGTTTTATGGTTTTCTTACACTACCCATAGCTGGATTTTTGAAAATTCTCAGCAATATTCAATGTAAATTACAGTCGTTGTTCCAGTGGAATGTAATTCAGACACAGACCTTTCTAGGAACTTTCCTAAAAACCGTATCAACATTAACAATCTTAGTCCCACTTTCACTTTCGGTATCCAAAAATAAACTGTTAATGGTCAGAATAAGGTCAACTTGCTAAGCAAAGCTAAGTCAAAGCTTTCTTTTTCTCTCCGAAAGAAGAAATCAAGGAGATGTGTCAGTGCTGAGATGGTTTTTCTGAAATCACTGGAAAGCCACATCTATGCTCAGGTACATGCAGTTCTTGAAGTTCTTATTCAGGTTTTGAGGAACAGGGGAGTTTGGTGGGTTTTTTCCTTCAACTGAGAGGCTGTGAGAGGATCTTGATTTCTACTGTATTTGACATTCATACAGAGTGTACAGTTTGTTTCCCATATTTCCTAAACTTCTGTTTCTGATGGAACTGACTAAATCAATGTGACTTGTTCCTTTTTTGAGAAGCATCTAAATCAAGCAAAAAGCACCGTTACAAAATACGAACAACATTTTCCAAGTAGGCTGGGTCATAAAGAGGGTTTCTTACTTACGTTCTAAAATAAGCAAGGACTACAAAAATTAGCAAAATTTCCATACATATGTGGAGAAACGTGACATTCCTTAACATTAAATCTTATTAGGCACTTTAATCTAATTTTTGTGCATTAATTTGTTATTCAGATTCCAGTAAGAGCGGTGAGTTTCTCACATACAATTGAAAAACTCTCTTTCCTTTCTCTCCCCACAAAATAACAAGGGCATTTACACTTTGAAAAGTCAACATACTTACAATAGCTTGTTGAGCTGGGAGGTTTTTCAGGTGAGGCAAAAGAAACGTTTCACTGTAAGCCGAATGGAGAACAGCATTTCTGAGCACTGCTATTAAGGGAATAAAACTGCAGGGAAATCAGAGTGAATTCTCAACATAATATTTCTCCAGGTTCTTTGAGACAAGTCCTACTTGAATCCTCCTTATTTCCATCACGAAATACCAACAGCAACTAAAACATCACGATACAGTTACCCTCAACAGTTGTGTTCACTGCAAGGATGTAACTGGCTCATGTGTTTCAACAGGCAAACACCCAAACCGCTGACACCATTTTCTCTTGAACAAAGAACAGTTTTGCAATAATTTAAGTTTAAATTGGCGTAGATGCTTTCTAAAAGTTATATGTTTCTATATATGTAGCTCGTTAAAAATTTTCTAGTTCATACACATTTTCTATTTATACAACTCAAACTGAAAGAGGGGAAATTTAGGTCAGAAGTTAGGAAGGAATTCTACTCTGTGAGGGTGGGGTTGCCCAGAGAAGCTGTGACTGACCCGTCCCTGGAAGTGTCCAAATCCAGGTTGGACGGGGCTTGGAGCAACCTGGGCTATGGAAGGTGTCCCTGCCCGCGGCACGGGGTTGCACTGGATGAGCTTTAAGGTCCCTTCCAACTCAAACCGTTGTACGATTCCATATCCCAAATGATTCTTCTACTGAGTAAGAACTTCTCTTAGCCAAAATTTTCAGCAATAGCAGAAGCTGTGTCAAACAGAACTATCCACAGCACATACAATGCACTGGCTTTCCTTCACTGCACAGAGGATACAACAGCGCTGCCCTCTGGGGTCCAATGGGGCAGGATTCACCATCGCTCTTGGAATGGCTTTGCCTTGGGATTTTGGTATCACACGCGTCCTGGTCCAGCTCTGCATTGAAACCATTTTCTACGATTTCAGTCTTAACTTCCTTACTGTTGAATTCAACATCAATGTAACAGATGACAGAGTCCAGATCCACCTCTGTCATTCGAAGATAGGCGTCACTAATGCTGCAGGAGAAAATTCCACACATTGAAGACTTTTAATCATTAGCTTTAAAAATCAGCAATGCCATCAGCCCACCAGCAGTACACACTCTTTGAAGCTTACTATGAAAGTAAAAACATGTACTGAAAGTTGGTGAAGAAAACAAGAAGTGATTTCAAGTTACCTTAAAAATGCTTTCAAGCAAGCATAGGTCATTTCTTCAGGAATATCTGGAAACCGTTGCAAGCAGATTTGTAAGAGATAGAAATCCTTTTTCTCCAATGCAACAGCCATTAAATCTGGACATAAACTGTAAAAATAAGCAATTAATAGGTTGCACAGTTCACATCCACTGAAAACTACATTGATAACTAAGGCAGTGGTATTAATCTTGCCCCCCCCAGCTGGATTTTTACGTAAAACATCAGCTTCACCAGAAAATAAGCACCTTTGACAGCAAATTCTGATAATCAAGGAATGCTTTATAAAGAAAGGGATTTCTACTTTTTTAATTTTATTTTTTAAAGACTACTCCCCACAATTTAAAAAGAGCAGAGCCGTTCATTACCTGTAGGACAAGTCTCGGGTTTCCACTATCTGCAGCAGGAAACTTTGAGGGTAGTACCTTGGGTTTGTTTTACATCTGTTTGTCAGGGCAGTGACCACACTCCCAATGGCTGCCTGTAAATCTGGTGTCTGTGCTTTTGACAACAGCTGTTTCAGTTCATTTTCTAACACGTTTGTAGGAGCGTCCTGGAACAGACAAATATTGTACAACTCAGAAACACAAGGCACAGGTTTGAGAAGTGTCCTGGTACTATTTAAACCAAGCAGAAACAGACTTAGTTTTGATCTCAAGCTAAAAACATTTACGGAAAATTCCTCACCGCTCTGTATTTTGATAATCTCTCTCAAGCACAAAAGAGCCAAATGAGGTAATTACTGCCTCTCAGCTCAGGTAACTGTATCTTTCAGCTGCTCGTAGATTAATCACCTTTTACTTCAGGAACGTTCCCAAGGTGTTCAGCCACAGGTGAAATACAGGTACATTCACACAGGAGTGAAACTTAACCTCCCACAACACTTGCAGCAAGTTCCAGAAAGGAACTAAACAGCTTATTCCTGCACCTGCAGTGGATTTCCCAGCGTTCAAACTTCACAGAGCCAAACTGCCTTCAATAAAATTAAACCCATAAATAAAAACCCAAAAAAAGCAGAGTTCAGGTGAAATATCCTCCCCCCTTATTTACTGCAAGAGGTTGTCATTAAACATGAACAAATTTGTGCAAGTTTTCAGAACTCAGCTGTTATAAGCCCTGCACTGTACAGGTGTCAAACGCTCTCCCTATGACAGAACTGAATTTCATCAAGCCCAAATTCTGTGCTTGCCCAATTAATAATACCCTTCAACTCACCTGTTCGAGGCAGCTTTGTCAACCTGATGCGTGCAAGAGGACACAGGAAAAGACAACAGCTTAAGAGACACCTAGAATATTCTGAGTGTCTAAACACTGCTTGAGGATATTTGGTTTACTTACTTTGAGATTTAGTAGGAGCTGCCCAATTGAGAAGTTCTCTGGCTGCACTTTGGCAACACTGCTCCTTCTTGACCTCAACTGTGGCAAAGAAAATCAAACAGTTACTATCCACTGACTATTCATTTAAGGATTTCAGGCAAGACAATCAGGAACTTCATGTGTCGACTCACCGCACAGATTACAACTACTAACCCCAATTCCAGAAACAGTGTTAGAAACAATGAGCAACAAAAGGTGAAACTTCCTTCTGCTACAACACCTAAAAGTAGGATTAGCAGCAAGGGGAAGAGACAAGACAAACAAAAACCTCACATGACCCTAATGCCAACTCACATTCATTCTGGACTCAGATTTTAGAGCTACAGACTCCTGGGACTGAAAGGAAACCACCAGCTCTTCACCTTCCAGAGTATCCCAATTCACAAAGGAAGACACACCTGTGAACACACAAATGAAACTATATGAAAGGTAACACTTAATGCAATATTCATACTTTAATAAATGTGCTTTAAATTCTTATGCTAATAGATACTTTCTGAAATATAACCCAAGTGATTTTATGCCAAGGAAGTTGCCAGTTTTATCTCAGCAGTGTACTTTTTCTCATACTGTTTCTTCATTTTGCCTCTGGGAGGAAAAGAAGTTATTACACAATTCATTCTGAGCATTACTTGCAAGAACATTTTATCAATGCAATGTCCAATGAAAACCACTATGACAGTACAATTTTAATCTGCAGTTCCCATTCTAAGGTTTGATACTGCTCCATCTAATCATAAACTCTTTGAAAATAAATTTTAGGAAAGAGCATTTCTTTTGGTTTCAGTATTCAGCACCAGCATTTTCAGTGATTTTCCAGTATCTGAATGGCAACCCAGGTTAAGTGAAGCCACAAAAATTCAAACATTTGTGTGTTTTGGTGTTCCCAGGAGCAGCAAATTTAACAGCCAGGAACACAATACAGGGTTAGGTAACTTCAAGCTGTTCAGAATCAATTGATTTTTATAGGATTGCATTAAAATAACTTTTACACAAATTTAGAAGTCTTTCTTTTATAAGGTCTTTTCACTGTAATTATAAAGAAAATCTTACCAGGGGTTTGACTGTCCTTGAGCTTTCCCACAGCAGCTGCCAGGGATGACGTTTCACATTTGTACATAATCACAGTCAGCACTTTCCCATGAGTTAAAAAAAATTTTTCCTCATAACACCACAACTGCAAAATATTGAAATGTATCATAAATGAGATAAGCAGAAAAGTGCATTCTGCACAAGCTGATGGGGAACTCCTTACTATAAAGTTCAGCTAAAAGTCAGTGATCAGATGATTTTTAAATTACTACCAGTAGGTTTAACACTTGTTAGCAGACCTCTGCTACCTGTTGGTTTTAAACACAGAAATCAGAAGCTTTCTGTTTGGTATTTTTACAGAGATGCCTTAAAGCACAGTGGCTGCTCTGAGGCACCAAGTCCACTGATGGTTTTTCTTTTTAGGTTCCCTCTTGTGCAATATTAAGACAAAACCAGTCAGCTGTTCCAGTTCTCTGGCGCATTTCTCACATAGGTGTTGTTTCAATTGACACTTGAAATTACCTTGAAATACTGTTCAGGGAGATCACACAATCATTAAGGCCATCAACTGCAAATTGTCTGAACAGAACAACTGGCTGGGTTTCGCATTTAATTAGTGATTTCATTTGCACCAAACAATCAAAACCATCAGAAGTGAGAAGGTACTAAATTAATCAAAGAAATTTCCAAAAGCCACTAGTCTCCTGCTAAATATTCCAACAGAAGTAACCCATCGACTGGTCAATATTAATTTTGCTTCAGGAGGTGGCACCCACTGCTCCTCGGCAGAGCTCTGCAGCCCCTCACTCCCTTCCCAGCCCGAACTTACCTGGCCACTGGTTCCCAGGGGCAGCTCCTTCGAGGTTTGCAAGGTCTGGAACTTTGTATTCCATATGGTCAGGCACTCTAAGGAAAAGAAGAGACAGGAGTTACAAGCCCAAAAAGCAACATAAATGCTACATTTGCCTTTGCTACTTTCGGTTACAAGCACTTGAAGAAACAGAAATAACTGTTTCAACACAGCTCAGCTACCAAAGTATCCAGCATCGGGAATTGTGTCACTGAGGTTAGAGCTCAGTGTTTAAAGACGAGCTGGTTTTCCAGTGGGGAGCTTTAAACAAGAGGGGCAGCACAATTTTCCTGCTTAGTGCTTTGCCCCAAGAAATTTTAGATCTCATGACATCTTAGCCTGACTTTTTCAAGTTACCTTTAGGTTCTTTACCAGGTGCAGCCAGACTGCCCAGCACTGCCACGTGGTCTTTATCCAGGACTACCAAAGATGTTCCTTTCAGAACACTTCCAGACACTGAAAGGTTTAGTAGCAGTGACTTGGGCAAAATTTGTTCTTCCTCTTCAGTATCTCGCTCTAGAGGTATCAGAACCTGGTACACAGAGTCATTGGAATCTGTCCAAAAAAAGAAGGGATTGCTCTTTTATCATCTGTTCTTGTGGGAAAGCTATTTGATACAATATGGCAAAGGTACATCTAAAAAGAACCAAATCCACTGAATGCTGAAGGACGAAATCATACAGGATATTAAAAGGACACATTGCAAAGCAGCAAAATAAAGGTCTAGCATGAGATCTATAAGATACAAGCGATAACAGGTAGGAACAGTTCAGGTATCAGGAAGGTTTAATTACTACTTCTAAAAATATTTAACAGCTATTCATAAATATCAACATTTCATGTTCTTTCATACAAGTCTCTGCTTCACTATCATATCCTGTCAGAAAATGTAACTTACACAAACACAGAAGTGTGACAGTTTGGTTTTTTAGATATGCTGTGAAACTCAGTGGTTTACATGATTCCTGTGGTTCCAGCCTGTATTTGTGGAGACTGTCCAGCTTGGGCTTCTGTACATAGACAAAAAAGTCCCCATCCTAAAACAAAAAACAAAATAATGTCTTCCTTTAATTTACACAAAGAAGAGAGAACAGAAATTCAGATATTAGTACTGCTTAACTTTGAATGTTACGCAAAATTAGGAACTTGTGGCATGTAAAGAAAATTCTAATTTCATGCAACAAATGGATTCACAGAATGAAGCATTTAAATAAAGGCAGATTCACGTATAATTCATTTTCAAAAAATATAAATCCTACTAAATAAGATCTTCACAATGAGCAATGAAGAGTCTCACAATGTCTGCTGTGGTTCATCTTAATTGTTCTCTGAAGTTCTAAGAGCCCAGCCCTAAAAGCAACACAACTTCCATTCAACTGCTGCATTGATTAAATCAGGATAATGATTTCACTAGAAGCTCTTAAAATCAAGTGAAACAGGTGATAGATTTTGAAAAAAGCACTAAGATCTGCTGCTATGAAAGTTTTTAAAAAGAAAAGTATTTGACTCACTTTCTCAGTAGCGAAAACTACGACAGGTTGTTGACTTTCCATAAAAGCTTCACTCCACCTAAAACCAGAAAACTGCATGAGCATGTTCCAAATTCTAGGTTTATACTTAAAGTCAGATCACTATTCTTTAGGCAGCTTCTTATTTTTAGGATACTTATATAAATAATTCCAAGATTTGTAAAACGATGTGTCCCGAGATATGGGTCTTCGATTCCTCCCCATCCCCTCAAAAAGGGAACAACTTCCATCACCATGGGCACTTCCTCCAAGCAAGAAGTGCCATGAAGTTCATCACTCACCTGATGGCTTCATCCGAGATGACGTTTTCAATCTCTTGTTGTGGGGCTTCCAAAAGCACATCCAGAGTTCGGACACCCCCTCCCTTGAACAGCACCAGGGGCCCTCCCTCGGGCAGGGAGTGTATCCTGTGCACATCTGCTGAGAGCTGCAGAGAACCAAAACAAATCTGTGTTCTTCAGTCCATTACCTTGAAAGGCGAATGCTTTATTCACTTTTTAAAGGTCCTTCCAATACATTTGTAACAGATGAACGATAAACCTTTAAGATCCCTAACAATGTCAATCTACTGTAAATAACGCAAATCACTGCCCAGCAAAAAGCCAGGACAGTGTCCTGATGAGCATCACATTCCTGAATCACAGCAGAAAAACCATAACGGAGGGTCAGGAGTTCACACAAAGGACTGTTTAACACATCCATCGGCAGAACACAGAGATCTACATTTGAATACAATTCACTATCTTTAAAGAAAGTCCTCAGAAACTTTGGCCTTGGAATATCAATCGTTTTAAGAGCAATATTCTGATGATAAAGTCAGTCCAAGTGGATTCCTGTAATACTCCACAAAATCATGGAGCACCAGTTAAAACACTGGTCAGCTAAATACGACAAATACTATGAAAATCAGAGCATTTCTTCCCTCCACCAGGATCCAAAACATCCCCATAAATGTAGAAACAAGGAAGAGACTTACTGTTGCTTTAAAGGCCTTGTCCAAGTTAATATCTTCGTTCTTCCATATCCTTAACACCTTAAAGAGAAGCATCATTTTTAAGCCCAATAAAACAGTAACAAACAGACTTCTCAGCACCCAAAATATCAGTAATTGCAGCAGGAGGGAAATACATGGGAAGTATTCATGGGGATCTGAGCGGGAACTGCCCCAGGGGGACAGTCTGTGTGGGAAGAAGCTGACGCAGAGACAACAGGAATAGAACCCAAGCTCAGAAATCCTGAACTGGAAAGAAAGGATGGGAAAGAAAAAGGAAAAAGATACAGCAGATACAGAGATTCTTTTCTCTAAAAGAATCTGGAGACAGATTAAGATAGAGAAAAGAACGTTCCAGGTAAAATGGAAGGTCAGGAAAGATTATTTCCTCAACAGCAACCAGGAAAAGCCACAGGCTCAGCCTGATCCAAGCCAATGCTACGTGTGCACAGAAAAATGCTTAACTGTGAAACAAGAGCAGAAAAATAAGGCTGGAGGTATGAACTGTTACAACCATTTCAGTACAGTGGTCATGCAGCTGTAACCGGAGACACAACAGGAGAAATAATTCCTCCTTAGGGAACGAAGGCATCAGGCACTGAGAATGTCTCACAGGGCCACCAGGTAACCGCTGCTCAGCACAACGACCCTCCTGTCACTGCCGTGCTCTGAGGGTCCACACCTTTACCTTCAACCAAAAACCGCCAATTTCCACCCCACATTCCCTCAGAGGACCCACCACGTCCTTTTTTCCCCCCAAAGAAGGACAAAGGCTCTCACCTTGTCGTCATGAACAGCGATGTACTCGTGAGTCTCAAAGTTGCACACGACAGGACAGGTGAGAACCTGCCCATGTTTCACTGACCAACAGCCCAGGGGCTTCTGATCTGAGATCTGGAAGAGTGAGGACAAAGACACTGTCTGGGGACTTTGCTCATCCCAGAAAGGAAATGCAAGGCAGCAACATCTGATCGGAATGAGAATAGCAAAACATGGAAACTGCTACACTCCAGTTCCTCTGGAGCATTCCTGTTTCTGACTTTAACACCAACTAGTGCAGAACAACAGGAAAGAACTCTGCGTCAATTAGAATTATTTCTTTTCACATAAGAAAAAACTTCGACCTGTAACAGTCTGAAGGGCTCATGCCATGAAGCAGAAGTGTGAGGAAGGTTCCAAAGGGCGGATACTAAGTTTAATCGCTAGTGAATGTGGTTTCACTCACTAATACAATCATGTGTTTCTTCTCTTCCTGTTTCAAGGTGAGTTACTGAGATCAGGAGCAATGGATGTTACTGCCTGAGCTCCTGCTCTGTGTGATTTACCGGCTGCTCTGAGGGCACTCAACCCCCTCTCCTCACTCCAGAGCTACACTGGGTGGGTTCATAACATAGTTCTGTTCTCACAGCGGGAATAAACAACCCAAAGGAGGCTGAATCATCAATCCAGTCAGATCACGGAACGGTTTGGGTTGGAAAGGATCCTAAAGCTCATCTCACCCCACCCCCTGCCATGGGCAGGGACACCTTCCACTAGCCCAGGTTGCTCCAGGCCCCCCGTCCAACCTGGCCTTGGACACTCCCAGGGATGGGACAGCCACAGCTCCTCTGGGCAACCTGTGCCAGGGCCTCCCCCCCCCCACAGTCAACAATTTCTTCCCAATATCTAATCTACATCTACCCTCTCTCAGTTTAAACCCATTTCCCCTTGTCCTGTCACTACAACCCCCAAACCCAGGGATGTGAAAGCCAATTACAAGGAGAAACTCAAATATTTGCCTCATCTCCTTGTTACGGTCAGTGAAATAATTAGCATAGACCAGCACGTATTTTCAGTTCCAAGCGCTGCCAACCGAACTCTTTTCCCCGGCAGCCGCCGGCCCGGGCCCCGGCACAGCGCCGAGAGCCCGGAGCTCCGCGGGGCTGCGGGAGCGGCTCCGGGCGGGAGCTGACTGCTGGCATGGGGAATGCGGGGAGAACATCGGCCAAGCGAGAAATAACCCGAACACCCGCGCAGAGGGACGGGGGTGGCGGGCCGGGCCGGGCCGGGCCGGGCCGGGCCGGGCCGGGAGGGAGGGAATGAACGGGGCAATGAGGGAGGGAGGGAGCGCGGCCCGGGCCCCGCGCGGGGTCCTGGTCGGCCGGGCCCGCCCCCCGAGGAGGCGCGGGCGGTACCTTGAAGAGCGTGGCGGCGCGGCCGCGCTCGGTGAGCAGCACGAGGTC
>VZRE01002727.1:270172-348091 GCA_013396775.1 Cephalopterus ornatus | reverse complement strand
CCCACGGGACCGTCCCGGCGTGCCGGGCTCACACGTGTATGCTAATGCAGGATCATGAATATGCATGTTGTATGCTAACGATGCGTCACGTGTATGCTAATAAGGTTGTGTGTATATGCTAATGAGAGGGGCTCGTTGTATGTTAATAAGAGCTCATGAGTATGTTAATGGAGGGGCCCGTTGTATGTTAATGAGAAGTGTCACGCCCGTGTTAATGAGGGGAGTTAATTGTATGTTAATGAGAGGGGTCACGTGCGCGCCAATTAGCAGGAGGGCATCGGGCAAAAGGCTTCGCTGGGGTCCATCTCCGCCACAGAACCCCGCCGGTTCCGAGGGTGCCGGGGCCGCGGTGTCCCCTCCCTGCCGAGCCCGGCCCGGCGGGCTCTCGGTCCGCCCCGTCGCCGCTGCGGGAGGCCTTCGCAGCCGAAGGATTTTGTGTGTGTTCACGTTCCGCCGCAGCCCCGCCCGAACTGTAAAACACCCCCGGCCGACCCAACCCCCGCCAGGTCAGCTCTGGGCACCGGCGTCACTCGGGCTCGCCGGGGTCCGGCCCGCTCTTTGTTCCCTCTGTCCCGTCCCGGCTGCTGGAAGCCTTTCCCTCCTGACCCTGCACTGCCGCTCCTCTGGAGCACGGAAAGCTGCGGTTCTATGGAAAAAGCCTCTCCTGAAGCGCTCCAAGAGCCGCTGTACAGGGAGAATGTTGTTGACTAAAACGAACTGACTTGGAGACAAGTCTGAGAGGGTTTGAGTGGTCTCTTTTCCGGAATTTTCCAGTTGTTTGGTACAACACTGGGCTGCCAAAACCCCGCACAGGGAATTAGATTCCCCACTGAAAAACCTCCTCGTCAACCCAGTGGTCATTTACAAGTGAATGGGCCAATGCCAGACTGATGGGGCACCTGCCCCGGTGAAATCCTTACAGAGCTGAGGCACGACAGGGCCAAGGAGAGGCTGGAAGTGCTTTAAATTTTCCTTTCGAAGCCAATTCTTTGTGCTATTTAATTCTGAGGAAGTGGCTTGCAGAGCTGGGGGTAGAAATGTTAATGGGTAAATCTTAACGAGGAGGTTCCTGCCCAGAGGAGACCCAGTAAGAGAAAACAGTCCCCATTGAAAAGAATAGTTGTTGGTAGTTTATTTACAACAAAATGCAAGGGAAAATACAATATTAAAAATAATAAATAACTTGGAAAAAACCCAGAAACTAAGTGATATGAATGAGAAAAATGACAGTCAAATTCTCCTGCTGAGCCTTGCACTATTTAACATGCAGAGCAAATCAAGACTTGGTCCTTCTTGGATGGTGGTGATGCATTGCCTGATATTGCCATCAGTGCTCTAAATTAAAGAAATGAGTTACTGGATGTAGAGAATCAAGTGAAATTATGACAGAAATGAAATAAACCAATGACAACCTGTTTTAGTGACACCACAGAACTACAGGAGATCGTAATTCACTGACCATGCTGTTCATTTAAAGCAAAACATTGTTAGACTTACTTAGCAATTTTAACTTACACATAGAAAACCAAGTCCAAACAATGGCAACAGAAAATCTCCTATTGACAAGATCATGAATTCTCTCTTACTGCACCCACTATTTGATAAAAAGCATATACATTTGGCTTATTTCAAAGAATAACACATCAGTTTGAAGTTATAGTGCAGCAAGCTTCAAAGCAGTTTTAACAAAGTACAGCGGTCTCGTTACAAACTGAAATTCAAGGGATATTTCAGTTTCAAAGTCTCTACAGCAGCAATTAATGCAAATTGGCTACTAGATGTCACAAAATCACCTTCCAGAATAATCAAAGAAAGCCAAAGAATAAGGTCAAATAGTTTCTTTCCATAGGATTTATCCAGTCATTTACAAAATTGACCATTACATTCATAAGAAGTCCCATTAAGTACGTGTTTCAGGAATGTGCTGCTCCTCATAGCCTTTCTGGGTCCCTCCCTTTTTGATTTATTAGGGGATCAACCCTCCTGAAGCTGCACTGAATTGCCAGTTGTTTTGCAATAATTGTTCTATCCCAAACACATCGAAGTACAGGCAGAGCTGGGAGCAGGTTTTCATAGAAACCCGAACAAACTAAGCACATTTTTTCCTCTGAACCGTGCTCTTGATAAAAAATTCCTTGCCAAGTCCTAGCAGGGCTGTATCCTGGAATTCCTGCCACTGTGGCAGAGAACAGGAACACCGCTGTGGCGCCTGGCACCGTGCTCTGAAGATGTACTCAGTAAATAATCACAGCTTGTATTTCTGCAACAGAAGTGAGGAACACCTGCAAAACTCTCTCTATTTTAGTCCTAATAAACATGTTGGAAAATACAACAGAGAGCACTGGGAAAAGTCAGTATTGAAAACAACCCCTTTGCCTCAAGGTGTTACAGTGAAGTACTCAGACCTTCCTCCTCATTTCAATGTTCCAATCATGACACTAATTAATAACAACAAAACCAGGATTAGACCAGTTATAATCGTGATTGTATTATCTGCACCCTTGTTAAAGTGAAATGATAAACCAATGCAGGAAAGTTTTGTTTGCACCATTACAGCAGCTGCTTTTTAAACAAACCAACCACCAGCCATCAGGGTATCAATCCCTGGGAATTCCCAGCTCTGGGAAGAAAAGCCAAGCCAAGCATGGACAGGACTGGGAGAACACAGGAAGTCAAACCCACAGACAGCTCCCGGATTTTGCTGGTTTCAGGATTGTCACCATCAGACAAAAATACACCTGTTTTCAGTGCAGGTTGGCAAGGGAATTACTTCTCCTGCTACTAAAACTACTCCCTAAATGCCACACATTCCACATAACTTGGACTGCAGCTGCATCCATCCAGGAGTTCGGTGCATTCCAGCCACTGTGACCTCCTGCCCAGGTGAGGGGCCACCCCCAAACTGATCGCTCAACATTCAGTGACAGCTCAGCTCCGCAGCACTCTCCTGTTTCAATCCAGGCACCACGTCAGCCGTGGTACAAAACATCACCCACTCTGACCGTGATCCAGGTGGGAGCTGTCATTCCCTGGGGATTGAACAGCAGCTCGTTGAACAGCGACCAGGAGACAGGTCCTGCCAGCAGCCACCACCCAGCAACGTGTGCGGGAGAGAGCAAAGTGCCCCAAGTCAGGGTCAGCAGGGAAAGAGTCTCACTGACTTTACACTCTGAATTGAAAGGAAGGAAGAGAACCCTCCTGCCACATACTTTACTCCTCCTTGCACAACCTACACTTCCCTCTGGGAAACATCCTTGTCTACATTTGAATTCCTGAGATTGAAGAGTTGATTGCACAGCCAGACCAGGAGGAGCACTCCTGGTTCCTCAAGGTCACCCACTGTTCGTTTGCTTCTTAAAGTGACTGATTTTGTCCCCCTCCCTTCCCCAGATGATCCAGCAGATTGTGCTGTTTAGGAAAGATGTGAGGCAGGAAAGAAAAAAAGAGCCTCGTATTTTCTTTCCTTTACATCCAAGGTCTCACAGCCCGACAACTGCTCTTCTTCCAGCGAGGAAGAGACAGAATTCATTGGTTTTGCTTCTCAACTGGCACATTTTAGCTGCTTTTCGTCAGCCTCACGCACAGAACACCATTGATGAACACCAGCATGGACTCAGCTCACAAAGGGACAGGGCAGAGCTAGTAAAATACATTATCTACAAGAAATAGGTGGTTTCTTTTACAAATTCTGTGCAAGATAGAAATAGTTCAATGGCCTCAAAGTCAGTATAATTAATTACAATTGGGGCTTTGATACAGTGATACTTTAGGTTTGAAAAGATTCGTGTTTTGTGTTTTAGGCCCCAAATCCTGAGTCGTATTGAGAGAAATGTGAATCTGTTGGTGTTCCAGTACAATGAGTTACAGGTCAAAGGTTTATAAACACACAGGAGAAGCCTGAGAGTAGGAAGGATTTTAAAATCAGCTATAAAAGAAGAAACTGGGAGGGGTTTTTTTTCCTGTTAACCCTGCATTCGAGTTGGCACTAATTTGCCTCAGAAGTCCTTGGCAGCTTTACTAAATACCTACTCCTAATTATAAATGCTGTGACCTAGATGAGGGTTTGCAGGCAGAACTCTGCTACAGAAAGATTGATTTCCATTTAGAGCATCCCCTCAGACTTTTCCATGGATGTCAGTAAGATGCACCATATGGCTTGAAACACTACTTTAGGAATATATAAACAACGTTCTCTTGCATGCACTTCTCAGAAGGTCTTAAGGATCAAGTCTGAGGAAAGAAGTCACCTTTCCACACCGGGAAGATTATTTTAAGCAAGAAAAAAAAAACAACCAACCAACAAACCACCACGACCTTTGTAGCAATTGAGTTATGTCACTCTTGCTGTGGCAGACATGGCTTATCAGGAGGAAACATGCAGGGTTAATTTAAAAGGTTTTTTTGGATGGATCTGGAAGAGTGAGAGTTTCTGGAGCAGACTTTTTCCGAGGCCGGTCTTTGGGAACTGTTAGGAAGTCAGGAGCATCTGTGGAGAGAGGAGTTGATGGAGCACTAGATGGAGCACTGCGTGTTGAGGAAGGCATGGAAATGTTAGAGATAGATATTGCCGGTGGGAAAATCCCAATCTTCTTGTTGGTGGCTTCCTGAGTGGCTCGTTCAAACTCTCGGACTTCATCCATTGTCATGTCTTCAGCGAGAGGGAGTGAAACATAAAGGCACGTTAGAATAATTTCAAATGATCATTTCACCAGCCCAGTTAAACTACTTCCATCCAAATTCTAAATCAGGGAATGATTGCTTATCACGCATCTCATTAAGTGATTCTCCACACGAATGCCTCCCCATTGTAATGCACTGACTGCAGCACAATAAGCACAATGTAAAGGAAACAAAGTTTTCAGTACATTAATCACATCCTAATGGTTCTTCTACCTGGGCCTGAGCTGAATAAAGATTGCTGCCCCTGGAATCGCTGGGTAAATCCAGCTATTGCACAGTGGATAAACAGTCAGCAGGTAGAATTCTTCAGAACTTCAAGCAAAATAAAACTGAAAGGGGTTTTGAGGTTTTCATTTAGGTCATGAGCCCAAATGGGTAAAGGGTTGTCATGGGTCTGTTCATCTGCTTTAATTATCGAGGGATGAAAAATTCTCTCTCCTTCCACTGACTTGTAGCTGCAGCTTCATGCACAGAACTGAGCCCGTTTTGCTTTTCCACTGTTAAAGCCTGAAGAATTCCCTCTCACTTGGCAAAGCCACAACGTGCCTTCCAACTTTCCATCCAGAAACTGCACTTAAACACTGATGGCCGAGTGACAAATCCACTGCTCAGGTCCCTGCAAAACGGAGGCGAAACGAGCTGAGAGATTAAAGCCAGTGTGCGATGGATAATGGGATCCCTGGAATTCTCGTCCTGCAGGTGCCAGAGGTGTCCCGGTGCTGCCGAACCCCACAAGAGGGCAGAGCGATCCCGGCATGGAACAGCTCTGCCTCAGCCCAGCCCTGCAAAACTTTCCCGATGCGATCCCCGAGGAGTGACATCTGCTACAAACTGGGAATTTGAGCAGAAAATCAGGAAGGCTCTTCTGGAACCTGCTGCTCCGTGCCCGCACTGCCTGCAAGACGCCCACCGAGCCAACTGAAGGTTTGCATTGAATGTCACGTTAAATTCGTGAATTCAAAGTATTTCATTAAACCATTTATAGATCAAGCCTGAAAGCTCAAAAAAACCCAGAAATAAACCCACTAGGCTTTTAATCAATTTAGAATTCTCGCCCGTTTGGGTGTCTGAGGCACTGGACTGGCAGCGGTGATGACCAAACGTGCCACAAAACCCTGGATTCCAGGGCATCCATAGTTTTTAGCAGCACCCAGCTGCAGGCACGTGTAACCTTGGCTGCAAATGTTAGGTAAAAGCAGCTTTATGTGGTATTACAACACGATATTAAACAAACAAAAGCATGCACGTTGCCAGCTGCCTTCGCTCTCCCCTGCACTGACATTCAAGGGACTTCTCCAGCCCACAGTTATCAGGAGTGAGATCGAAGCTGCTTTCAGACCTGAGAAGTGGTGGCAACAAAACAGATGGTCCCAGAAGGGCTGTACCTACTCGTGCTGGAGAGAGATCTGAACCTGCTTTGCTGGTCTGCATTTCATTTCACACCCTGTAACAGTTGTGTGAGTGTTCCCGCACTCAAGGGGTCCCAAATCCACCCCGACACCTCAGGGAGCCTCCCTTCCAATGGAGGAATTCTGGACAAGGTGAACCAAAAGCTGTCTTGGAAAAACGAGAGGGGCCAGGCAGGTTTCCACTGGCCACTTGCTGAGTGGAGCCTCCAAGACTCTTCATTTCCAATGCAGACATGAACAACCTGATGCCCCTTCAGCCGACTTCTGCTTTTTTGGCTTATACTTGCTTTGACTCCCCTCTGCTCTGGCCCACAGTCCAGTAAAACAGCCTGAGCTAAGAAGGCTCAGATTCTTTTTTTTTAAATTCCATTAATGACAGCTTCTGTTCTGACCTCAATGACAATTATCCCACATGGGAACTACGGACTTCGCTCAGAGCCAAATCCTGGTGTGTGGAGCCAAAATCCGAACTAATTCTCAACTAAGAAGGGTAACCTTGATGTCAGTGAAGCTGCTGCATCACCAAGACAAGAATTCCCTCCCTGGTGACTACTCAGACAACATCTTCTCAGGCTGGTGACAACTGGCACTGAGAAAACACCAAGGAAAGACTTGGAGCCCTTCAGGCCTTGCCCCAACTCATTACACAAGTAAAACCATC
This sequence comes from Cephalopterus ornatus, assembly GCA_013396775.1. Lineage (NCBI taxonomy): Eukaryota > Metazoa > Chordata > Aves > Passeriformes > Cotingidae > Cephalopterus > Cephalopterus ornatus. The sequence continues at coordinate 341,341 of VZRE01002727.1, read as the reverse complement.
ACTGAGTTTGACAGAGCAGTGAGTAGAAATAAAGGAATAATGACATTTCAAAAGCAAAGACCACTGCATCTTTTCTATCTGCAGAGAGTAACAATCTCTGATTTTAGACATCTACAAGTGGTGCTCAAGTTAGGAAATAAAATACTTCATGAAATTTCCAGAATTTCAATCAAGGAACCTACACAGAAAGCTGCCCTTCTCCACAAACTGCTGTTAAATACTTCTGAAAATACTTCCCACCTTGTTGGTAGTCAATCAATGACAACATTAAAATTACTTAGAGAAGAGTGAATAATTCATTGGATTCTTTTTTTCCTGGTGAAACAAAGAATTTGAGCAGTCCCATGGAAATTTTCCACTCCCCCCCATTCCTGGCTTTTTGACTGAAGCACTGTGAACTCCTGCATTTTTTAACTATTTAAAGAATAGGAGTAAAACTCCTCTTTAACTTCCTCTTTATGCAGCCAACTGAAATTTGAGCATCGTGTTTTTCTGGAAGACAGGGAGCCCAACCCCACCCTTCCTTACACCAGTGGCAGGTTTAAAGTGCAAACCAAGGGCAGGATTGCACTTCATGGAGAAAGATTCTGTTCCTGCCGAAGCAAAACCTCCCCAGAATTCCACTGGCTGATCAGCAAGATCAGCTGGTTGCTCTCCTCTGGTCTGTGCAGGTGAATTAGCTGAGGATGTTTTAAAAATTGACCTACTCTTGCTTTGGCATGGCTCTCTATTTCATCCACAGTAGATGAATGTTGGTTGCAAACTTTAATGTTGGTTTTTTCATGCATATTTTTCTCGTATTCTCGAACATCATCCATAGTCATATCTGTAAAAAGTTCAAAATTGTTGGCATTTTCCATTGATTCAGTGCAAACTTAATTTATTATTTTTTATTTTTAATGTTTTTAAGGAGAAGGTTCTAGGAAAACAAAGTCTTTCAGCAGAAGCCAACAAAGGATTTTTTTTAAAAGCAAGGAGCAGCAACTAGCTTTATGAAAATTGCCTCATAAAGGTAGTTGTGTCAGCCAAGGAAGGTGCAAGGAGGTAGAGTCAAAGGGAGCCAGAGAACAGGAAGGAGTGGAAATTGTTCAGGAGTGCCTGTGTAATGTAAGGTAGGTAGGAAGCACTAAAGTGCAGGCCGTGGCAAAGGCCAAGATCTTCTAAGGAGATTTTAGAAGATCCCTTGGAATAAAGGATAGAAAATATTATAAATACTATAAATATTTACTTACCTTGCCAGCACTTGCAAAAAGACTTCACGTTATTGTTTGTATTGTACATCTCATAACCAACAAATTAGTGTTAGAACCACCCCCCCCCAGCTTAGATTGCAGTAACTAACACTTACTTACAAGGGGAAGTGAATTAAGAGTGACTATACAATAACAGTTTTGGAGCCTGGAGCAATTTAATGAATTATAAGGATTAGAAATATCCTACAAATCAGGCTGATCTCCCAGCAGGATCACTTAGCACTGCCCAGGCCTGGCTGTGGTGTCCAACCAGCTCAGTCTGTCTTGTAACACCAGGCAATAATTACAGATTTAACAGGATTTGTCATCAACCACAACTCCAGTAAAAACATAAAGAATCCAATAATTGACTTGTGACCTTACTCTTCTGAGTATTCCCATGCTTCTGATAAATCCACTTGGGAGTCAGGAGTCAGAACAGGAATGGTGTGAGAATTTTGGTCTGTTCTTTACAAGGGTTTTGGTAACTTCAGGGCCTCGTAAAAACAGCCATCAACTTTTTACTCCTGGCACTTCAAGAGCATTTTATTGGCACAGTCGACTTGCAAATGGGTGCCCCTTTGGTCGCACAGGGTGTGATCTGCTCTCCAGGCTCCCATTTTTCTCAAGTTTATTATGTGCCACCAGGACTTGCAAATTCTTGTATCACACCACTCCTTGTTCCGTGCCAGGAGGCTCCTGCTGCATTTTATGAGGCAGCTTTTAAGGAAAGACACAACCTCAGCCATTATGTTCGCAGCACAGTGTCATAATCCATCGGTAAAAAGAAACGCAGTCTCACATTTTGATCAAAAGGAATACCACTAACTCTTACTTTTTCAGTCTTTTATCTGGAAAGAAAAACAAGCTCAGAAGCCGTGTCAGTAACATGCTGGGATGCACTTTGCCAAGCAGAGAACATGCTCTTTATTAGTAAACAACACTGAGAAAATAAGGGTTTCTTCATAATAGTTTAGTAAATTTAATGACAAGACATTCATACTTACGGTGTCAGTAACAGCAACCAGTCACTAATATCCACAACAGAACACATTGTTTATCATACTGATTATTTCTTTCACTTTAGCTGACTCCCAGTATCTCCAGGTTTTTCTCAAGCTTTTATTTTTAAAGGCGCTAAAAGACTTTAAAAATTAAATTTTTGATGCCGTTCATTGAGCCTTTTTTCGTATCTGTTTTAGCAAGGCCGTGTTTTTTAGGCTTTGTACTTTGCCTGATAATTAAGCTCTGAAAGTTCACTGTATTAGTTAACAAAAAGTCTCACCATGACAGTAAAAATCCACAAGGGAATTGTGTACCACAATATTTCATTTGTGGAAAGAGGACTTTTGGCAGGGTGATTTCAGAGTTAGGAGGGGAAAATCTGTGGTGAAATGTTTTTGAGCTAAACTATTCAGTTTAACTTCAGGGGCTACTCATTTGTCATCATCACCAGTAACTCTGCTAAAGTGCAGCTGACACTTCACATCCCAGTAACATGCCCTATGTCTCACTGTATAGATATTTTGGGTAGATTTGGGGCAAATTTATGAGTTCAATTTTTACATGAAGTCAGGCTGCTTTATTTAAAGTTTTCAGTTTCCCTGACTTCGTATAGGGGGAAAAAACCGGATCACTCTATTTCAGGTAAAAAGAAAATCTAAAATCTAAAATTAAAAAATGCCCGAATTGGTGTTTCCTGAAGCTTAAGGAGGGTCTAAATAAACATTCTAAACATATTCCCAAATTGCTATTACACGTTAGAGGACTGTCTCAGAACTTGTTTGAGGAGTATCTACGATTATGGGTATGTCTTATTGAAAACACATGTGAAAGGCACAAACCCAGTGAGCTTATTTTATGCGATCTAATTGACTTCTTTGATATTCAGATCACTCTGTCCTACTGGAGTGCCCATTCCCGCTGGAATGGATTCCCAACACTTTTTGCATGCAGCTGCTGCTGCATCAGACCCAGCAGGCTTTATGCTGATATCCACCTTTTTTCAGAAAAGCTTCACCTTTTCTTCGTTGCAATCCACATTAGTAGTTTAAAACTTTCCTAAAAAGCTGGAATTGTGTTGGATCAGAGGCCTCTGGAGCTTGCAGTAGGGAAATGACTGCATGTTAATGCAGCCTTAATAAGAAGCTTTATGCAAACCTGAAGGAGGTTCTGCTCCTGGCAGGGGCAGCTCCTCCCTGCCCGCAGTGCAGGGTGAGGGCACTGGGGCAGCTTTACTCAGATGCTGGGATGGAAAGGAATCCCTGGATGCTGCCTCCTGGCTGCCTAAATCCAGCCTGCTCTGGTTACAGAGAACCTGCTGCAAAGGAGGTCCAAGAGGCCCAGAGAAACTGCACAGAGTTCCACCTTATGGAACTGTGAACACCTCACAGTTCCCTGTTCATGAACAACTTACAGTAGGACCTGATGACCACAGAATCATGGAATGGTTTGGGTTGGAAGGGACCTTAAAGACCATCTCATTCCAATCCCCTGCCATGGGGACACCTTCCACTAGCCCAGTTGCTCCAAACCCTGTCTAACCTGAAACATTTCCAGGGATGGGAGTCCACAACCTCTCTGGACATGATGGTCCAGGAAACCAAATGGAAATCTGCTGTTAACTGTCTGAAGCTTTGCACAAGCCCTTTGAAATGGGCAGGTTTGGAGCACACTCACCGTACCACTCATCCACCCAGGCAAACGCCTGCCGGTGACCGATCAACAGGATGTCTCTGACCACCTGCAAACAGGGAAAGGGTTAAATAGCAACAAAACACCTCAGAAAAGTAACACAGTTGTCTTTTGAAACCATTAGGAGTGAAAATCACCGTGACAGTTTTGTGTCTAAAAGGTCATGCCCTGGAGAGTCAGATATATGCGCTCCAAGTCCAGTCTCCCACCAGAAATGGATCTGTTGCCAACACTGGATCACTTTAGCATGGCCTTTACTAGCAAGTAATCCATTGGGAATGTGTATATAATCCATTAATCTTTGGGCAGTTAGACATTCTGCACCTCTTCTTTTACTTCTTAAGTTTTTTAAACACGTGGAAGGACAACACTCTGAAAAACCTTATCATTTGGCTGTTATGCCATTCATTAATCAATTGTTTAGTAGGCTGGAAAACTTTCCCACTGCCTGTTGGTAAGGAATTCTTCACCTCATTGCTACATGTGCAGTGCTCATGTATACTCACAAATACTTTAGCTCATATATTTGTCACGGCACTGAAAATGTTACGGATAGTTGTTCTCATCCTTAGGCCTGAGCAGCTCCAGGCTTTGTCAAGTTTGTACCCAGGGATAAACTCCCTGGCTCTGCTCCAGATCTTTCAGACCTTGAGAGAGGTCTGAAGCAGACTCAGCTGAGCTCCCAGGCCTCTCCAAAGCCGGAGCCACATTCCTGTGTGTGCTCAAGTTCTGCTTATGTGAAGGGTAAGAAACAGCTCCCGTTTCACTGACCTTGTGTACAAACTGCTCTACTCTGGTTTGAAGTCCCCAGACTTCAAATTTCACAGTCACAAGTTTGTAGGAGCACATAATTGGCTGGTGGGTCTCTCTCCAGCCTTCTTTCAATTGGCCTCTCCCAGTCTTCTGGGACTTGAAATATTTGGGATCCTGCAAAACAAAGAAAACATACAGGGAAATGCAGGTGGGGAAGTCATGTTTGTCAGCTTGCTAAAGTAAATGTTTTGATAAGACATAAAATATTAAAACATGCTAACAAACATCTTGAAAAATGAACAGGGAATTGAGTTAAATAAGCACTCGGATATCCTAAAATCCAACCCTGGCAGGGAATCGATGGCAGCGTATTCCTGGAGATGCACTGACAGTCACATCAGCTGGGATGTTTTGTGCTATAGGAAAATCTGTTATTGCAAGTCATTACAGTGCAGCGCTCTCCAAGGGTTATTGATGGCCTTTGGAAATAAAAAGTGGCTTCTTCAGAGCCTGCTTGTCCACTCTCCCTCAGCGTGAATGACTCGTACCTGCCACCCACTCCTTATCTTCCTGAAATCGTGGCCAACCGGGGCTTTGACACCTCAGCACTGATGTGGCCCCGACAAGGTCATTCTCAATGTGACGGCAATTTGTACAGCCACGTGGGCACCTCAGCAGGAAAGTCCTCCAGTTTAGCCCTCTCTGGTTATAACTGGCTCATGGGCAAACACTAATTCCAACTCAGTCTCTCTTTCACAAACCAGAAAATCAAAGAAATTGGTTGTAATCAAAGAAATTACGTTGTAATTTCATAAAACCATTAAAGACATTAGTTCATCTTTAAAGTTTGTACAAGAAGCGGATTTATCCATCAAAGTTTTATTTTCCATATTGGTATAATTCCAATTCCCTTTATGTCCAATCCTGCTAATTATATCTTGTAAATAGAAATAATTTACAGTTAAGCATTGCTTTTCAGAACTTGAAAATAATGTAATTTCAGAAAATTCATAGTGGAGCTTCTAAAATCTCTCCTCAAGAATAACCACCAGTGCTCAGCTGTGTTCCTTCCCCAAAGCTGAGGTCTGGGAAGATCCTTTGCTATAAAACCAGTTAAACATGTATTTAAATATGTGCTTTAATTACGTGCTATATTGAAGACTATCATGAGAAAAACTAACAAAAAATTGATAAGACTACTCTGACCTTAATTTTTTGTCATTCACTGTGAGTTTACGTATCATTCAGCATTCTTGTTCCCTAATATTCATCTCCTGACTTGGCTTCTGGTTTTATCCATAAACTGAAGCTCTGCCATTAAAGCTCCTCTACAAACCCCTAATGAGGTGAAGAGTCTTTTCTCTCTGTGAAAGTCATTGCTTTTATTGCTGACGCAGGCTTTGCTAAGTGGAGACTTCAGGCTCACAGTATAATAAGGTTTCAATGATAAATCACCATAAAAACAATTCAGTGTCATCATATATCAGAGCAACACCCCCCTGTGCAGCACAGCTCATGGTCACATGCTGCTGCCAATCTTCTCACCCAACACCAGCTCGACCTCAGATAGATATTTTCTGGTTGAAAGGGTTGTTTTCTAATTGATCACTGCCTGAAGCAATCAATAGAATAATAATACTAATGAAAAACAAAAAGAAAAAAAGGGAAGAAGTAAGACATAATATTCAGAAAGATGTAACAGTTTAGTAGGTGGTTCCTTGAATAAAGAAATAATTACAGAAAATATGATTTCAAACATTGCTGCAAAATATTCCAAGTGTAAAATAAGTATTTCTGAAAGGGAAAATAGTTTCCTGTAAGGCAGGGTCTGCTGTTCCTTACACACACACAGTGCCTTGATTCAGCATTTCAGACACACTCTTTAATAATTCCGAGTGTTGTACTTTATATCCCCTCAGAGGTAACCAGATCTGTAATGGAATAACTTCAGTGCAGTCCAAAGGGATTTAATGTAATCAGTTTGAGTCAGGATCAAGGATTGAGACTTTAGAAATAAAAATGAAATCGTGAGGAAGTGCCCTGCCCCACCGCTCCGGCACAGGTTTTGTACCTTGGGGCTGGTTTGGTTTGGTGGGTTTAACCCAGACCAGGGGACACACAGTGGGAATCACCCGGAACTTGGTGGCCCACAAGTCAATGCAACTCATCCCTGATATCGCTCCCAGCTGCCAACCCCCTCCACAGCACCCCGAGATGGCACCTTTGTGTCCCTTAATCATGTCCCTTTCTCTTGAAGGACATGAGGATTAGTCACAAATTGGCTGCACAGCTCCAAGCCGAGAGCCAGGCGATGACAGACCGTCCGGGCAACTCACACCAAAGAGCTTTTAGGGAAATTCCTGCCTTTCTGAAAGCATCAACATATTGGTACTACGAAACTGCAGACTGATGAATGGAAGCCAGGACTCAGAGGAGCAGATTTCCAGACCGCTGTGGGAAAGATCGAGGTGTTCGTAATTTTTTACTGAGCTCAGGGAGCTGAAGCTCAAAGGCTGCACAGAAGCCAAGCAGTGGGACGAGAGGCACTGGGCAAAGTGAACTTGAGAGCTCAATCTCTAGGCCATCAATTTGAAGGGCACAAATGTTTGACAGAGGTGAGCTGTTGTCATTGTCATCATCACCAAAACCAACATCACTGGGCTTATCTACCCAGATGCTAAAAAATCAGGCGTTTAAAAACATCTTAGACTGTTTTAGAAAGGCACAAATTCTGTCTCAGCAAGTGCTGCAGCTACAGTTCATACAAGCAAGTATTTAGGAGAAGAATCTCTATATTCTTCTCTATATTTTGCATGTATTCCCACTTTTCCCAGGCCTGTGCTATTGGTCCCAGCCATGGAGAACACGCCATGCCAGAGGGACTTTGGTGGGACCAGGACTGCTCATCTTCTACTCTTCAGCGCTGCTCCAAAGCTCCCTGAAATCAATGAGAACTGGGACATGAATGCTTTTTGTGCCTAACTCATGGGATCAAATTGCCAGATTACGACTCACAGCCCAGAATCCTTTCTGCAGTCAGGCCTATAAGGTCCTTCTAAAACAAAAAAATGAAGCAATAAAGCAGGGCTGATGTTTTTCTATTAAAACCAAGCAGAAATTATATTGGTACCCAGCACTGCTTCTCTAGGCAGGACTCATGGCACAATGTTTGAAACAATTCTGTCCATGACTAGAAGCTGGGCAAGCTGAGCTTTGCTCTGGCCCCGGTTTTGTGTTATTCTTTAGATAATTAATTTTGCGTGTGCCTTATTTTTGCTTTTAAGCCACCCATGCCTTCCTTCCTAGAGAAGCCATCATCCAAAGAATACTGAGTCTATCCACTATTTTCCCCTTAATTTATCTACTGGCAAAATCCTCAATCTGTTTCAAATGTAATGGCATAGCTAAAATCTTTTTGTTTAAATAACCTTCTCGTCCTTTTATCAGACACAATTTATTAGGAATGCCCATCTGGCAAATCCTTTTGCTAGAGGAGCAAAACCTCCTCTGTATTTGCAATACATTATTGCCAGGTGCAGAGTGATTTAAAAATAGCACTTCTGCCAACAGAGCAGAAACACCATAACCCACGAGCTGGGCTTAGTTGAGAATAAAATGCAAAATTACAACGAAATAAAAGCCCCAATGTGCTGGATATGGTTTCAAACCTAGCACTCTCATCACTGAGTTTATTACTTAGACCACAAGTACTGGCTCAACATGGTTATTGTTGGAGAGTCTATTATTTAGCATTTAGCATTCAGCATTTATTTGCTTAACTTTCCTCATGGACTGTGCACGTCACAGGCATCAGACACGGAATTGTCACTCCCCCTTTCCAGGAAGCAAACACCAACACTGGGTTGTTGCAATGACTTATCCGAATTCGTTCTGTTAAATGTTACTTTGTACTTCAAGCTAAATGATAAACTACATTCGTTGTTTACAGAAAACCTCCAAACCTGCAGGGGCATGTTTGCCCCTGGCTCTGCCCCGCTCTCAGACACGATTTGAAGATGCAGCTGGTAGCACCCCTTTGTCCATGCCCTGGGAGCCTCTGTGGGACACCTTGTGAGCCTTGTCACCCCCTGCCTCGACGGTCCCCTGATGCTTGGGTGGCCATTTCAGCCTGGGCAAAGGTCCCCAAGCTCAATATGCTGCCAAAGCGCGCCCTGCTCATGCCAAGCATCCTGTTTTCTCACTGGAAGTACCCAGATGTCCCTGAAACAGCTCCTTCCTTTCTTCCTTTTAATGCCTGCATTAATTTTTTCAGACTCCCCTTGCAATATCACGGTGCTTTTGAAGTGCAGTCATTTTTTTGCCCCTTTAAGCTGAAGACCACTTTGTTTGATCTTGAATTTCAGAACCAACCTTTCATGGGTTTAATACCTGTGATCTGGCATTTCAGCATCAGCTGGAGTTGCTAGGTTTTGGATTTCAGCTTTTATAACCAGGGCTCAGGAAAGTTTTGTTGATGTAAAGATGTTACTATAAACATTTATGGAGGGTCATTTTTTTAAGGGCTCTTTAAAAAATTTCCATTAAAACCTATTTTCTGGAAGAGCCAGCTAAATACTTCAGAATTGTAAATATTGGGACAGTTCTGAAGTGTTAAAATATGACAATCCAGCCAGGTTTATATAAACTCACAACTGAAGTGAGCAAGGAAAAGGAAATGTTCATGTTTTTGCAACATCCTGCACTCAACTCCTGTGCTGACACGGTGCCCACACTCACTGGGGGGCTGAGGCAGCTGGATTATTTCAGCTACTGTCACCCTGTGATGTGACAGAGGTTGTGTCACTCAGAAAGCACCTGGACCGTGCTGAGCTGGACAGTGCTGCTGTGCTAGAGGAAAAAAACCAGCAATGGCAGGAGAAAACTGCAGCAGCTGCACGAAATGTCGGCGTTCGGAGGTAGCCTGAAAAGTTTATTCCATTTGTCCGGCTCTCCGTTGCTTTGTTACAAACAGGAAATGAAACATTGTTAATTCTGAGAACTGGAATATGTTTGCACAGAACATTTTGCTCAGTAGCTCCCAGCTCCGGTAAATGTTTCATTGCGGGAATGATTCACTGGAGGCTCTCACTCCTCAGCTCAGCTTCATTCTTCTCTGTAATTCGGATAAATATGTCTGTCTATATGGGGAATACAGGATGGCTGGTGATACATATTCATGGATGGTAAAGTCACAAGGAAATGACTTTACAAAATGTACAACTACTCTCACCTGCAGGCTGGGACATGCTCTGTACAGAAACACAAAATTCGGTATTCAGTGCAGTAAGTACATTCAGATTTGGGAACACACGTGGCTCCTCACAAACAGGCAAACCTGTCAGCTTGGATCCACACTCAGGCTAACTCCATTTGGAACCTCCAATTTAAACTCCTTTAAAGTTTAAGGATTTTTAGCTCCATGCTTGTAAAAAACACATCTTGTATGTGTTCAAGCTGCTTCACGGTGGAGTTTGTAGATGGGTATGAAGTTAAAATGAAGTCACGTGCTTTGGGACCCATGAATTGCTGCCTTCTACAGCCTTCTGCAAGGGTAAAAACGATTCCACTTCCACAGAAGACAGAATTGGACTCTCTTAGAGTTTGTAACAGCTCACAAAGCTGCCTTCTGATTCACTGTTGACTCAGTGATTTCGGTCCTCCTGCACTCATGCTGCCAGATAAGCCCTCCATCCTTAAGGGAATTCCAATCAGTTGGATGATTCTGTCCAAGAGATCCCTCGGCATCACTGGCAGAGGTTCCCTTAAAGTGTTCCTCAGTGAAGCAACAGTTCTCCTTAAGCCTCCAGCTAACTACATTCATCACTTTTCAATTTTAGTTAATATTTAGAAGGAGAGAAAAGCAAATATGCACAAAGTTGAATTCAATCATTTCCCTTCAACCGCCAGGACATTTTCAGTCAGAATGAGCTGTGCAATTCAAATGCAATATTACACTTATGAGGGTGGTTTATGCATTTTATCTTTTTGGGTGCGAATCATTGTCATGTGAATGAAAATGGAAGGTGGCCACCCTGCCCCTTTACAATCAGACTCATAAGCACCAACCCAGAGCAAGCAGTGCAAGTGGCGTGGGAAGGGTTTAAATTATCTAAGCCACTCTCCAATATACAGTAATACAGCTAAATAATGACATTCGCTGTTAAAAACTGCAGTATATTTTTTAATTGAAGAGGGCTGAGCTGTCGTCAGGATGTAAAGCAATTTAAAGCTCATTTCTAGAAGCTGCCAAACACGCTGACCCTGATACAGAACTTGCTTTATTTTAAGCCTGTGAAAGAGCCCCTGAAATGGAGAGATTACTGACATGCCCGAAGTTAAAATCGTTCTCATTGGTCTTTCTGGGTGGGAGTCAGGATATTTATCCTGTTGGATCTAATTGGTAAATCCTGAGGATTGCACTTTGCCTTTAATCTTTAAACTTAGTATCAGTTCAGATTACATGACCTAAAAGCTGCCAAACTGTTGTTATTAGTGCAACTAAAATACATTTCAAAAGCTTACACTAACTGGGTTTAGTTATCTCTGAAGCTGCTATTTAGGAAACACAAACCCTTTCTCATTTGCATGGAATTACTTTTTCATGCTGTTCTGATTGAAAACAGCCGGAAATTACATTTACAAACATTAAAAACCCTTTTTACGGTGCCTAAATTATGTAAGAGGCCTCATCAGAAATGGGGATTTGGCTTCGTGTTCATCACAGGGTAGCATAAAAACCCCATAGTTTGTAAACTTTGCAAGAGACACTATTTCCAACTATTATTAATTCACTCTCAATTACAGCATCTGCACAGTTAAATGCTAAAGGTGTTCTTACTGTTCTGTATGAATTCTGAAACAGAATTTGCTAGTCAACAGACAAATCATGCATCAGTACAGAAAAAAACAACAGATGCTGGGCTATTTTTGTTGTTTCAACCCATATAAAATTCCATTTTGCTTGGAATCGGGTCTCTAGATCTGTCTTCAAAATAACAACACAAAGACTCTGAAATTCTTTTCTCCCTCAAGCTGAGGCCGGTTTTCCATATCATGAGATTAATCATATGGAAATTATGCCTAATAGATGGCTATCAAAAATGGGCAGGAAAGTTGCAAAACTGGATGTTACCTTTGTGGTTATAATTTTGGGAACTGCACAGGCTGAGATGAAAAATCTCACATTTCTTCAAAGCGCAGTCAAATGCTGACCCATTCCATGGCAGCTCATTCCTAAATGGAGCAAGAATCCTTGGAGTTCTGATAAGATGATGGGACCAATAAGCTGTTTGATGAGGTGTTATATAATTTTTGGTACTAAACAGATGGGTTTCATTATCTAAGGAAACTAATAAAATTACATTCCACTCTACTGGAGACCCAATTTTGGTTTATGACCTGCACATAACATTTGAAATAGGATCTATAAATGGAAGGTAACAAGTACTCGACTTTTTTAGTCTGAAAATCGTGTCTCCTATAGTATAGAAATACATTTATTGGCAAGTCTTCACTTTTTATCCTAAAAATGACTCTGTAGTCTCATTTTATATAGTCAAACAGCTGCCATACTCACTGCCAGCTATGAATATAGACTTGGCTGCAGAGACAAATCATATCTCCAAAATTAAATGCGAGCACAGATCCCATCATTCCTCTCTAGCTGCTTGTTGTGAACCATCATTTTTCAACCCTGAGATTAAAACATTGAGAGACCTTGTCTTCATTTGCATGGTGGCTGCTGATTTCAAACAGTGAATTGCATTGACCCAGAAGAAACAGGCTCTTCAGAGACGTGTCCCATCAAATATACATGGGAGCAACTTCCAAGGGAATTTTCGGAGAATGGCTGCGCCTGCTGCCATTGATGCTTTTTGGCAGCTCTGCTGCAGTCTGCAGTGTGCTTCAGTCCCTCTTGGTCTTGTGTCATCACTGTGCACCAGCCTATTGTCACTTCGCTGGGCTTGGGCACTTTGCAGGACGCAAATAAGGCCAACGGGGAAGTTTCTAACTGCTCAGACTTGCAAACTCCTCAGTGAGCTTCATAATTCAGAGAAAAGGCCTTTTCTACTTCGGATTAATTCAGCTGAATATCAAAGGTCTGGCGCAGGATGTTTCCTGATAATGGTAGGAAAGCATTTCAAAAGGAATCGTCTGCAAAGGAACGTGTCAGGCAATCCAGACAGAGAGGCTGCTGCTGCTTCCCCTCTGCTGGAGAGCTTTTGGAATACGACTGACCAGCCAGATTTCATACCAAAATAAAAATGCTTCTGATTCCTATCCAGGCTTTTCTGCAGCCTCTTACATTCCCTTCCTCACCACTGCACAGCCAGGCTGTCTCTTACCTCCGATTCCTTGTAGTAGCGCTCGGGAATTTCGTCACTGGCAATGTCAATAAAGCAAACCTCCCGCTCCAGATCTTTCGCTTCTTTGTCAAAAATCTGCAAGAGTTAAAGAAATTCAAGGCTGTTACAGAACAACACCCTCACAAAATCCACCTGGAGCGGTGGTTACAAGCAGTTTCAATGACCTGCAACAGAATGTATTTTAGGCTTGTGCCTGCACAGCTCCGTAAAGACACTCAGGTTTTTGCAGGGACATGGTCACGTTCCCCAGCCTCCTGCACACGCCGTGTCCTGCACCTCCTGCTCCCACTGCTGTTCTTCCTTGGCCTTTCTGGATGGAGGCTCTGCTTACAAACAGTAAGGTCACCAACTAGGATTGGTTCTACCGTGTTCTCCAGCCTTTGCTCTAGAGCCCATCACTGTGTGAAACCCCAATTCTCTGGACTCGGGGCGTTTCTGACCTTTTCACTAAGGACTACAGCAAGGTGTTTGCTGTGAACACTCAGCCGAAGCTGCTGTTATACTGAGCCTCAAAATTTTGGTTGAACTGCCTCAGTGGAATCTGGAAGCTCCCCCTATCCATCTGTGCACACACAGAGCTCATCTTCATTTCAGTCCTTCAGGACCTACTTTGGAACCCCAAGTCTCCTGTTCTACGCAAGGCAAACGACGGGGATATTTTGAAAATCCAGGTCATTTGCAGCTGCAGCACACTCTCCTTCTGTGCCTCTGTCCATAATTTAATTATTTAGGCATCTCAGTGACCCATGTGACTTCCACTGTGTCTGCAGTACGTTTCTCTCATAATTCTGAGAGGTGGAAATAGCGCTGAGTTAAAGGCTGCCATGAATTAGTGCCATGAAATTCAGGGAAGTTGTGCATCCACTGTCAGGATCAGCAACAAGCTCATGATGTGCTTTTTCCTTTGGGGCACGATGTTCTATAGCTGACATTTCCAGGAAGCATAAATATTTTTGTTTTCCATTTTTTTTCCCCCTCTTTAAATAAATGCAGTGAACGCTCTGCTGATTTAATTTCATTTAATTTCATCCTAGAGGAGCAGTTAAAAATACAAAATGCCAGCAACTCTTTAGTAACAAGAATATCACTTTATTATTTCTGAAAGCAATGCAGCTGCCCATTTAAAGCATTTGAAGTCAGCAATGGACTCCAGTGAACACAGGAACCAGCTGATAAGAAGAACGTTGCTCAGGAAATCGTAATTCAAATAGAGGAAAAGCTGAAGTATGACTCTAAAATTTTAACTTGTCTTGGTAGTGAATGAAATAGGCAGCACTGAATGTTCATTGAGCTGGATGTAACATGTTCACACATCTGACACTGCAGAAGAACTGAAAAAGAGAAACTATAGCCTAGTTTTATTTGTGTGCTTGTCCTCCTTCTCCAATCCCTGTTTTGCAAAAAATTGCGCTGATTATTTGAACAAACTGGAGCTGGGAGGTCCTTCCCCTGTACTGCTCCTTCTCTGAATCGGGCACACTGATGTAAATCACTGCTGGGTTTATATATATAATATAGGTCGCTTTTTCTAAGCTTCTTCCCTGCTTTTTTCCTAAACAAATTCAGAAATACAGAGCAGCTCGCAATGAAATAAGTTGGACTATTTCTGGAACAAGATCCTTTTCACCATAATCTCCACAAAATAATGGAGATTGCTCTTAAATGGACATTACCAGGTCAGCTGAGGCTCTGAATCTGTCCACGGTTTAGGTACAAGCCTCATAAATTTAAGCCCATGCAAATCTCTGCACATTTGCAAGGCCCTGAATGGGGATTATTACCCAATATCTTATCCAAAGAAATGTGCCCTGCTCTGTCCCAGGCTTGATCCACGTATTTCACCTCATTTAGAATATAGCTCTAAATTCTTTTTCTCTCTTTAAAGTGCTGTGATGGAAGTGGGGATGACAGATGCCTTTGCCAATCTGTCAAATACAGGAGGAATTTTTCAACCATTTCAACGATGCCTCATTTGCTGCCCAGGCTGTCTCTGACCATTCCCTCTATTCCAGAACTTTGCTGAATGACATCTTCACTTCCCTTTGCCAGCAGAACTTGTTGTCTAATCATTTATGCTTTTCCTGTTCTCAGATTGTCCTCATAAGATTTGCAGTTTGAGATTTAATCTTCTCATTCTATCAGCAGCGGAAAATAAGAAGTCATTAGAGAACACGACTGATTTCTTTCTTAGCTCTAATTCTCTTATTGCCTCTTCTAGCCACAGAATGTGGGATTGCCTGAAACCCTGTAGGGAGGATGGGTTTATTGTGGTTGTGATCAAAGAGACTAGAGAAATTTAAAAGTTTTAAGGGAAAAGATTAAAGGCCACGAAAAGAAGCATAAGGCTCCCAATCTGTGCAACTGTCTTTGCAAATGTGCAGAAACTGAATGGTGAGAACAATCTGTATCCTTAAGAAGATGATGTAGAAAGGCAGAATATTAAATATAATATTGGAAAGAACTGGACAGGCTTTACATTTGGGAGCCAAGTAATTAGTTCAGATTGAAACACACAATCAAATGGAAAACAAAGAGCAACATTCAGGCTGAAGTGCCCTTTTTGCTGTGGGTTTTGGTTCTGTTTGGGGGGGTGGGGAGTGGAATGTGACAGCTTTTTCACAACAAACATTTACACACTTCCTCTTCCTGAGAGGAATGGAAACAGAAAGTGAAAAAAAGGTTTCAACTGGGTCTTTACGATTGTCAGTGGTTTCTCCTGGTGAAAACAAAAAAACCCCAAAACCAAAACCAACCAACCAAAGCACACAAAAACCCCCTCTGGCAGATGCTTCCTTAGCTCAGGGAAGGCAGCTCACATAGGACACTGCACAAGTGTAAGTCCTGAGGTATTTAAATTTCCCTCATGCCCTCCAATGCCATGTCCTGGCACACCCTTGGCTAGTGACTCTCTTTCCCAGGTGGCCACAGCAAGAATAAAAACTCAGGTTTAGAGATGACGGGAAGTCAACAGCAAATTCAATATCATCTTTTCTACAAAGCTCCTCTCCTGTTTTTCCTCTCTTTTCAGGCTAAGTTGCTGGCTTCAATTCCATTCAGATGTAGTTAATCCAAAATTTAACTTTCATGGCCAACCCCCAGGGCTGATCTGGGCTGGATATAAACAGTATCAAACCAGATCCTGCTGAATCCATCGATTCCACCCACACTGGCAAACTCCTCGCTCATCTGCACTACCAGGAGGGTCACATCTGTGCCTCTGGCTTGGCTTTGTTTCATAATACATGATCCTCTCTTGTGATGTTGGGTTTTGTGCCCTCAAGAGCAAAGGAGTCATCCAAGGATTACCAGCTGGAAAAGGTGTTCAGCTCTGTCATTACCACAAAATGGATTTTTTTAGCAGCCCAGAGACAAGGAGTTTGTGGTCAGAAGCCTGTAATGAGGCAGCTAATTCGCGTTAGGGGTGTAATTGCAGCAAGGACTGCAAGAATAATCCGGTTCTTTCCATTAAAAAAAGTCACAAAATATACTCTCCGCCTTGAAATTCCTATCTCCTCAGACTGCCATGGCCAGAAACCCCTGGCAGTGTATTGCTACAGCACCTTGAGCAGGTTGCGTCACCTGGGGCACTGCAGCTCTCATGTTTCTGAAGGAAAATCTGGTTTAAACCAAAAGAACTCCCACTCAGAACTTTATCCATGGAGTTTATTCACTGTATAACTTTTCAGTAAGTCATTCCCCAACCTCTTTTACCTCCCAAGTCCCTTAATTTGCTTCTGGGATTTACTTGGGCAAAGATTACAGGAATTGACCAATTTCAAACCTGTTCACTGGCTAAAACTATTTATGTGGACACACATAATTGGGAGCAATTTGTTCTATGGAAAAAGGTTGAATCTCTCTGTGAGAGCAGAAAATTTGGCTCCCTGAACTGCAAGGGAATATCCCTGTCTGCTGCAGAGAGGGAGAGGCACTCACATATTTATCTGCAGCCTTGCTCCCTGCTCCTTTGGATCTCCGTGTCACGACTCCCCCTCTTATTCCATCTCTTACAAAATATCTCATTTAGATTTGTACTTTCTGGACAGAGAAATGGATTTTTATGCAATTATGTCAAAGTACCTATGCTTCCCAGACCATGATAGACTACCTATAATATTTACTGGCATTAGGTTTTTTTAAAGTCACACACAGTTCAAGTGCCAGATTTACTAAGTCACTTCAGCAGTTCATTTAGAAAAATCAAAATGTAGAGGCACAACCACAGCACTTGTTCACACTCCCTGTCAGTGTGGGCCCTGTCATATGTTCTGCAGTAGCCATATGTGCTTGGGACACACGATCTGGAGTTCAACAAAGAGACAGCTCTTCACACAGGAGGAATTTCAGGCTAACCTCTCCTCTTGTTGGCTTGTATTTTTTGAGAATTATTAAGAGGGGGAAAGCCTTACAAAATCATGGTTTTTCATGGCAAATTACACAGGAGACAATGGGTATTTAATACCATAATACAGGAAAAGTCCAGGTGCAAATAAAACCACCCTCGGAGTGCCCCTGGCTTTGACTTTGCCATGGTTTGAGTGATGCCCAGCAATCCTTCTGACAGTTTCCAGAATGAGATCCTGCTGTGCAGTGAGGCTAAACCAGGGCACAGCTGAATCCTTTTCAGCTTAAATCAGTGTTTCATGGCAGTTGCCTTAAATAGTGAATTTACATTTAATTTCCATGTGCTATATTCAAGTTTGTTACAACCTACTTCCATGTTACTATGACAGGAGATAAAAACACGGAAAAAAAACCCCCATCCTAAACCAAGCCAAACTAGAAATGGATTTTCTTGTGAGCTGCCACACCTAAATTTATTTTACTTCAGTTTAATAATCAAGATCCAGTCATTGAGTTTTCCAGAGAAAAATATTATGTTACAAAGAGCAGGGCAAGGAAGTTTTACATACAGTGAATTTCCATTATTGACAACCTTTGGATTATTTTACAAGCTGTACTTTTTTGCTTTCCCCAGACACTATCAGATGGCAAAGATTCACTCCCCAAATATCAGCAGCAATTAATTCTGTGACTAAAAAAACAAAACCAAACAAACCAACAGCCATCAGTCAAACATAACGACCCTTCTGTAACAAACAGGAAAATTGAGTGTCTCTGTCATTCAGTAATTTGTTAGAACAGTGTCTGTCCTCAATCTGCCTTTCTCTACCTTCAGCCTACAAACTGCTTTTCAGACCTTTTTCCCGGGATTAGAGTGTGGCATCCAAGGAAAACACGGAGCTGCCGTGTGTGAGATCACTGTGCATTGATCACGGCATCCACTGGAGCCATATGGTGGATCCTTTGGAATCAACACAGCTCATTGCCATGCACAGTTGGTGCATTCCTGAGTAAAACTAAAAAACCCAAAATGTGTGTCTGTAGTGTACATGGAAATAGTAAGAAGATGAGATGAGGAGAAGTGTGAGCAAGACACCAATTAGACTAAAATTAGCCCTGTGTGACACAAATACTGAGGACTGTGTAAACAAAATACCTGCCCAAATAAAAGAACAGGTCAAGGAGGTCTGTTCATAGGAAGCACACACCCGAACGAGCAGCAATTCACAACCCTCCTGCCTGGATTTGTGACCATTTCATTCCTTAGGCAACCTTCAGGATTCTCCTGGACGTGCCTCATGGTTTTAATATTCAAAATACAGACTCTGTGTCTCTACATTCCAATTCCCAGAGTGCTGATTTTCCTTATGGTAAGAGAAGTGTGTGATTACTCTGCACTTTCACCCTGGTCTGTGCTCCCTGAGGCTCTGCTGCAGCTCCTGCAGCTCCCCCTGCGACTCCGACTGACATCACGAGCTGGGGATGCAAAGGGGGGCAATATTTTCGTGTGCCCTCCAGATCCCACCTCCTGTGTCACCTTTTCGTTACTCAAAACACTCTTAATTTTTAGAAATTCCATTTTGTAATTTCAAACAGAAGTCCAATAAAAAATAAAATTTCTCTTTAAATTAAGAACTTGGCTTTTTAAAAGGAAGAAGAGGAAACACTGCCTGGCCTGACTCCTTGGTCCAGTTTCTAACAGTTACCAAAGCTATAAACTGCAAGGTAGCAGGGACAATATTTGATGTACTAACGTGTTCATCCAGCACTGCCTCTGTTTTTCCAAGGAGAGAGTTGCCATGGAACATCTCGTGTGATAAAGCAAAATCAGCTGCAGTGGGCACTGAAATCACAGGTGGATGTATTTATGGTTCTGCACCACTACACAAGGTTTTACCTAAATAAAGGACTTTATTATTGTCCATTGTTCATTCTGTCAGTGTTTATATTTGTGCAAATCAAGTGCAAACTTTAACAGATTAAAATAATAGTGCTTTAACACATTTAAAATAGGTTAAAATAATAACAAAGTCAAAGAAAAATCAAGTTCTGGAGCAGTAATCATTATTGTTCACTATTATCTTCTGTCAGGACAATTAGGAAGGAAAATCAGAAGGAATTTTGCAGTAATTTGGTAGAACTATACCAGACAATATTAAATAAAATAATTCTAATAACATACCAGCCTGCTAAATGACACCAGGAACCCGAGAGCATTTATATTGCTTCCTTCCATTCGTCACTGGAATTAGTGTCTTTATATCTCATTATTGCTTTTCACAATCAATATCTACTTTACCAGACAGCATGGAAATGAAGAGGAGATCAAAGATTTCAAAAAACCTGTATGATCTCAAAAAATATATGGAGAAATAGCTGAGTTAAAATCAGACATGCATTATTACCCTCATTACCATAACATTAATATTCATTCGGTCTATTTTGCACTACAACTGCAGAATTTACAGAAGTATTTTTTGGATTAATTATTTCTTCATCAGCCAAGGCTGATAGTTGCAATGAAGGAATATATGGTGTATCTACAGAGATCTGTAGGAATGGATGCTGTTTCCTGTTGTTCTCTAGCCAGACAAACAGAGTGGAATTTAATCCAAACTTGTCTGACACGAAGGACAAATACACTTTGTGTGTTCTTAAGTGAAGTTTAAGCCTGTTCAGTGAGTAATGGAAACAAGATGGACTCTTAGTCCCAGTTCCAAGGTTTGGATTAACAGAAGTCTCTCCATATTTATGAACCTTCCAGCGTTTCAGGGCTCTACCAGCCACGTCCGTGTCACCAGATCAAGGGCACTGGATCAATAGCACGAAAATGTAGATATTCCACTGGTTTATTGTGTTCACACCTGTGTGCACAGCTCACAGAATTACAAAATCAGGGAAATCAGGGCTGCAGTGCAACTCTCTAATTCGGTTTCTCTTTCTCCTCCTCAGTTCAAGTAAGGGTCACTGAAATCTCTTCATCTAGGTAAACACTTGCCTAGTCTGTGACTCAGGTGCTGCAATATAAAGGTAATATGATATTACCCCCCTAGCACTCTGGGAAAAATGACTTTGGGAGAGCTGGATTCAAGCAGAGCAGAGACTCTTTGATTCACATCACCCGAGTATCCCACCTCTGTGTCCCTTTCATCTTAAATTCCCTGGCTGGGTACTGTTCAGCGCTTGATTCACAGGATTTTAACCACAAGCTGACAACCCTGAAAACTCACTGATTAAACAGCTTCAGTTTTCCCTCTGTCAGGCAGCAGTACAGAACGTGTCTGCTCACTGCTGACATTATGATGTACCAGAAGACTAGTCTGCACCCTCCCAAAGCCAAAGGTGTGGGCTTGCTCTGAATGAAAGTGCTGCCAAAAAGCAGAAGTGAACATTAAATAGTGCATAAATTACATAATGCTCACATAGCTGGTAATGGAATACACTTCTTTCTAACTCGCTCACTGAACCGGCTTGGAGCAGCAGTGACTGAGGGTTGTGGGTATCTGGTGGGTAATAGATGATCCCTGTCATGTTCCCAGTGGGAAAGTGTCTGTATGCCAAAAGCATTATTCCAAATGATACCTTGTTCTTGTACATGTAATTACTCTGCCATGAGCAGTCCAGCAGCTGTCAGCCTTATTAACAGTAAGGCTGTGGGAAATGTACCTCCCACCTGCAGAACAGAACACCTTTTCCTCACCCAGGCGGCAGGAGGGATACCCCCAGGACACTGGAAGGCTGTGTCTCAGAACCCTTAGAACCTGCTTCACTGCCTTCTTTCTTCTCAAGAATGAGTTCAAACACTCCTTCGCTGGGGTCTCTGTATCACAGATCACTTTTCTGGACATTGGAACTTGTATTTCATGCCTACAAGAAACTTCTTCCCTTAAGTCTGCAGCCAAGGGCTGTTTAACGCAAACCAAAATGAAACACAGAGGAACGTATTTCTGTGTGAATCCAAGGCCTGAATCTTTAAATGTTGGGCATTATTGGAAGTTACTCTTTTTTGGCAAGGTGTAGGACTCCGTTTTGCTCCCTGTCTGAGCAACCTCCTGCCCTCTGCTCCTGAGCCCCCACCCCCGAATCAGCAGCTGCTGGATACCCACTCCCACCCTTCCCTAGAGAGGATTTTAAATAGTTAATTGTCCTTCTGATCTCTAAGCTGCAACTCTGAAAACTTTTTAACTTTGGGTAAATGCCTGCGAAAAGCATCACCTCGGTCCCCACCCACTGTTCCCCTGAAGCTGTTTACTGAGATCTCTTGACCATTGTTTAGTTTCCTGTTTGCTCTTCCTGACACCTCCTTGGAATTCAACCCCCTTTCCCCACAGAGAATTACGTGGAACAGATCAAGTGGAATACAATTACACCAAAAAAAAAAAAAAGGAAAAAAAAAAGAGTAATCTTTTCTTTACTCTGCATAAGTGTTCACCAGGACTAAATTCACGTGTGTAACTTGTATTTAGAGAAGTAACAAGTAGAACGGGAGGGGCAGAAGGGAAGGTGTGTACACGGATCTTTCATCTCCTGCTGGTTTAGAAGGAACTCCTCTGCAAACTTAGAAGCTGCTCACGACCAGGACACCCAGGGAGGGGCAAAGGCACAAACCTGATGGGCCTTTTCCCCAAACTGAGAGACCTACAAGCCCCAGACACACCCCACAGTTAACTAAAAGGAGTAAATCAAATTTTGCACAAGCCATCATACTTACACTGTCGTTGCTTCCTTTGTTGTCCTCGTATTTTGTCTCTATATGAATGGAGAATTTAGGCAAAAAGGAACACTGCAACGGAAGAAAAATACGTTTAACATAAAAAAATACACCTTGTTTCATTAGCTGACATATTCAGTACAACCCCTTTGGTATCAGCTTTCTTATTTTTTTCAGATTACTTCAAGAAAAAAAAACTTAAAAGTTCACAGAACATAAAAGCAAAGGTTTTTATCATTCTGGAGGGATGTAGAGATTCTACCTAAAAGCTGAATACTATAATGAAGGTATAAATAAATTAGTAAAGGCACTCTGGAATAATGAGATGCAATTGTTTCCATGCTCACTATGCCAAAGAGCTCGAATGTACTGAATGCCTTGTTATAAATTTAATTCACTAAGATCCTGAGAGCAACTTGATATTCCTCATCATGGATCAGTCTATCCCTCTGATAAAATAAGCCAAGGACACGTCACTACTTGCAGGTCCCGACCAAACAGACAGCAGTGCTTTCATGTGTGAGGCCTTTTTATAACTTTCAGTGAGAAATCAATTTCAGTGTAATTTCCTATTAATGAAATTAAGATGGATTATGCCCTGCTGGGGAAATTCCTTTACACTAAACCCAAATAAATTTTCAAAAATGCAAAATATCGAAGAATACACCAATGTTTTTCTATATTTCTGTATTTACATGGGAATAAATTTATTTTTCTGAGGATTGCTTAGCTGTCTTATGAAGACTAGAATTTATAATACTAGGCAACATAATTCGAGTAGAAAAAATACTTCAAGTATCTTTTATTTAGCATTTCACAGCTTTTTCTTTCCAAGCAACTTTTTCAGGCAGGCTGACAGAGCAGCTGTCTAACCAACCCTGAGGGAAACTAGTTCAGCATCTTTACCATTAGTCACCAAGTCTTTTCTTGCATTAACTGCCAGTTCCTTGCGTGATGCATCACTAATCCCCTACAGCAAATGACTCTTTAAGGTGCTGTACATACAGGTTTTGCAAGGAGGACACGGTGCCTCAGTGTCCACATTGCTGTTGGCCCAAGTTTGGGCTTGATAACACTGGGAGAGCTCAGAGGGAGGGGCTGATGACTAAGGGAGAGATGATTTAGGAGGCCAGGTAGAGCGCAGCACAGCTGAAAGGAGGAGCCAGCTCCCTGCAGACTGCAGAAAATACGTCCCTTCTTCCATGGATATCACCCAACCAGTCATTGTTCAGCCTTCTCCTGAGCACAGGATATCCAGTACTCAACCAGCACATCCAGAGTCAATCCTTAAAAAACAAGGGAGAGAGTTTTCCCAAAATGATGTGCCGTGAAGGCAATCTCTCCCGCCTTTGCGCCCTTGATTTGAGGCATGGCTGCAGTTTCAGATGAAATTATGAATAAAGCCAAATGCCAGATTTCCCTTTCCCCTTGCTATTAAAGGATCCCTGCTGTTTTCAGTCACTGTCTGGAGGTCACCAGCCGTGAGTCAGGTCATGACACTGAAATGTTGCTGTCGCAAATACTGACTGTGAGGCTGCACCGGGCTGACCTAGCAGTTCACCGAGACACTGCTTCAATCTGGTTGTTGATTCCTGTGACCCAGGATCTCAACTCTAATTAAAACACCAGATCTTCTAACCTTGTATTTCAAAAAAGAAACATTAAGGAAAGACCAAGGATCCTCGGAGTAGTACAGAAGAATCCTAAGTGCCTTTTACCTCAAGCCACCTCATTAGAGAGCAGAGTCACTTTGTGTAAAGCCACCCACAGGCAGCCTCCCTGGTGCTGAGCATGAAGGGAGAGGACTGTAACAACCTAATTTGAGATTATAAATGGTAACATGGGTTTACCCCAAGTGAAAACTCAAATTCACCAAAAAGTACTGCACTGCAAATATATCTCCCCAGAAGCTCAAGTGACTGGCAGCCCCTGCTCCAGCAGCCGTGGGGGGTCTCGCTGGCTTTCAGGAACACACTTAGCAGGGTCCAAATTTTTGAACATTTCACAGAATGTGTCTCATGATTCATCAGCTGTGCTCTGACTAATTGGCAGAGGGCTCTGGCAGAACCAGAAAACTGTTTATGCATCGTTCAAAAGACTATTATTCATCATGCAAAGAGTTGTTGGGGTTTTTTTCCCCCCTCTTGAAGTGGCCTCATATTTACTTAGCTGGGGATTAAAATTGTTATGCAACAGTCAGAATCAAACCGGGGAGTGAATAGTAGGTAATAAACCTTTGAGTAGATTTTTTTTTCCTTCCCAGCACTACTCCCTTCCTGCTCTGCCTCTCCTGGGGCCCGTGTTCTTCCAGCACAGACCTGGAGCTGATCGATCCTGAGCACACTCAGGAATGCACAGGGCACTGTTTCCAGCTCTCCATCTCACTATATCTACAGCTTGCAAGGCTCCTCTTTGGAATAAAATATTGGCAAATTCAATCTTTACCTTGAAATTAGACTTAAGTTCTACATAATAGTACAAAATCTTCAGTGTCTTCAATGGCAAGGTGTAAAGCTCTCAAAGGAAGTGTCTTCTATATTGTCACCTCCAGATTTTTTAGATGCCTTACAAACCCCTTAAAAAATTGTTACACCCCAGTATACCTGTGACACTCAAAAACAAACAAGGGGAATATTCTGAGGGGTTTATTTGTTTGTTTTCTTAAACTTCCTATATTTGGCACCTCAGTTTTGGAAGAGGTGAGAGAGGTTTAAGGCTCCTGAGAGCACTCAGTGCAACAAGCAACCTGTAACAGTAATTACCAGACACGAGAAGGGGCATTTCCACATGAAAATGCAGGGAACGGATGCAGCACACGGAAAGCACAGCCTGCAGTTGCATTTGCAATTCCCCACATATAACCTCTTGAAAAACGAAAGGCCTATTTTTAGCACGATGATTGATTAGTGTTGCCATGGCAATAAGCAACACTTACAAGAACAGGGTAGAACCCAAGTGTGCCAAAACACTGCCAAAGTCTTAAAGAGACAGTCAAACACACAGTGTGTGACAATGGTTTTATGGACAGGGCTGTCAAATTAACCTTTGCCTAGTAATTACACCCGAGGGGGCTGCAGGAATTACTGGAGTTGTCAGTAAATATGTTGGTCTGAGCGAGGTTTCTTTACCCTCCGGAACCAGCTTTGTGTGAGTGATGCCAGTTCATCAATGCCATTGCAGCTGGTTTCATTTTCCACATGGTTTCTGTCTGCAGAGTGTTCAAAGACCTGCTGGAGACCTCACCCTTGCACTTCACTTCTCCTGCTCCTTGTGAATATTAATCCACAATCCTCAGCAGTTATTTTTGTACAGTAAAAATTAATCTCACTTTTTCTTTTAGCAGCAGAAGCACGTCCCCCTAAATCTTAACATAAAAGCCTGGCCAGGCAGGCATTTCATGTAAATGTTCTCTCTCATCTCCCATCACTTCTCAAACTGATGATTTTTTCTATATGGGCATATACACATTATTTTGGCAACACAGGTGGAACTGGATCCTTTAGAGAGCAATCTCCACAGAACCTCCAGGTAAAGAACACAGTGACTGCTATGATGAGGTGAGACTGGCCAAGCCAAATTAAATCTTTTTTAACAGGGTCATTTCCAGATACCACACCCAAAATTACCACAAAATTAAAAAATTTGGGGCACTTTTTTGGTACTCAGTGGGTGACAACAGCATTTCTTTACTGAAGCTCAAAAAACTGGGAAAGGCAAAAGGAGTCCCTACTTCTCTGTAACAGACAAAGGGGATGTGACACTAGAGGGTAGTGGAAGGTGGAATATCCAAAGTTCCTTGGAAAATGGGCACCGTGTTATTGAGTACCCTCAGATTGCTCCAGACAGCACTGCCTGTGATCCCCCGGAGCTGCTGTGGGATACAGGGCACCCAGGGCACAGACCTGCAGCAAACCAGGATGACGAGGCTGGAAGAGAATAGACGGAAAGGGCTGGGCAGGGTGATGGCAGGATTTGGGAGATGTGACTCCACGAGAGGGAGGAGAATTTGGAAAGCAAGATAAGCACAGGAAGGTGGCAAAGAGCAAAACAAAAGTGCTGTTGAGCAGGAAGGGTAGAGAACAATATAAAAACAGGGCTTGAAAATAAACAGGGGAGCAAAACTCATAAACAAGCTGAGAAAGAAACACACTATTTGTGTTACATACAATAACTTGGAGATGAAACAGTGACTAACAAGTTGCCTCCAACCACTATGAAACTCTTATTTCTGGCTTTGCCTTCCCTTAGGATCTCTCTCTTTGATGCATGGGAGCAGTAACCTGCTTATTGAGGAGGAACAGCAGGGAGGAGCAGCGTGCACAAGTGGAAATGACAGTCCCATCAATCAGAGGGGTTTGGATTGCTTTACAATAAGCCAGTGCTCAAAAAAGGGAATTCTCTAAGCAGTTTGATTTACTTGTTTCAATGGAATTAAGCTTTTAGATGAGAACACAGGTTTGCAGCTTTCTAAAAATATGTTATTTGGGTTTTATAAATACTACAGAGGTTCTTCCTGTTGCTGAAACCTCTAAGAGACACAAATCTGGGTTTTTCTAGAGCAGTGGCACCAGCCTGTCCTCTGAGTTGGGGGTGAGAGGGGAGGAATTCTGGTAGTAACTTTGCATTAGGCTCTAATCCTTCAATAAGATTTTGTTGCGCTTTTGATGCAGTCTCTTCATCTATTGAAGCTGGAGAAAAGTTTATGCACTTAAGGTGATGGGTCACATCCAAATTTCAAGGGCTGGTCATCAGACGAAGAGAACACAGGAAAAAACTCCACGGCCATGTTTATCTGAAACAACTATTTTGCTTCTCAAGTCATCTCATTATAAAAATAACAGTTACAAAAACCTTCCTTCCAGATGATTTACTTCATGGATAAACCAGCAGCAAAGTGAAGCACAAAACATGCCTATTCTCAAAAGTAATCAGAAACCAGCAGGTCAGTAATGGACCATTTAGCAACTCTCACTCTGGGGCCTTGACACATACCAGATGACATAATTTTATTTTCCTCAGTCATTTGCTGTAAAAGAATTACTGTCATTGTGATAAATCATCAAAGGAATTGTTGTCTCCTGTTTTCTGTTCCATAACTGTTTTTCATAAACATTCTGAATTTATATCCTATTCCTAAGTTAATTTGAGACACTGGCATGTTGAAGGAATCCTCCTCCTCGCAGAGAGTAAACCATGCCATTTTAGAGTTTATTTTGCGTTACATAATTATGAAACCAACAACTGGCCATAAATTATGCACAAAAAAAATTTGTCCAGCTGTTTTTTTTTAATTTCAGCCCCAGAAGTGAAATATTGCTAACAACACTGAAGCTGTTCAGGTCAGGCAGCAAATCTATTTGAAATGCTCCCTTGGTAAACACTTGAACTGCTCCTTCAAGCTCAGAAGAGTTTGCTTCAATCCTGTTTGTATTTTTCCAAGCCTCTTTGTGCTCCAACTTGAGAGCTAAACTTTGTTTGGCTCATTCCCATTGCACTTCGATCATGTGAAGTTTTTGTACCATGGTTTAGTCACCAAACATTCGTGATCTGATTATTTGTTTGCTTGAGGGCTCCTCTCTTTTTTTTGTCCAGAATCCCCACTGTCACTTGAGCAGGTTAAATGGATATTTGCTCTGTGCTGTTTATTTTCTGACAATATCCCAGTGCAGGCAAAGAAACTTACTTCTACACAATTCCTTCTCGTTTGGTTTGCAATAGACACAGGTTTGCTTTCTAGTTAATTATTTCTAATCCAGAAAGAAAAATAACAAAGCCTCCTGAAAGTTCCCTCATTCTTGTCCACCAAGAATAGCGTAAATATTTTCCACTCAAGAGATGTATTTGCAAAGGCTGTGATAAGCTGGCACACAAGGGGTTGTTGAGAGCTGCAAGGCATCTCTCCTCTATCCTCCAAGTGAAAAAGGCTCCAGCCTGCGACTAGCAAAGGAATTCTTTCCAAAGCCAGCAGCTTTCCACCTGGGAATGCAGGTGTAGCTGGGCAGGAGGCCCTTGCTGATACCCAAGTCGTGGAGTGGAATCCATAAGGCTCCCTTTCTGCTGTACCCCAAATACAGTATCCCAACCTTATGATCTTAACATCAACCTAATCACAACATTGAATGAACTCGTGGATAAGAATTAATCGTGTTTTTTGGCAAGGTATCTTGTCAGGTTTCTAATGACAAGATCAAAACCAAAGCAGCTCCTGACTAACTTGAAGAGACTTTCTCACACACCGTTGTGAAGTGGCCCCGGCCACTAAAACTGAACTTCACAGGGACATCTTATTCCTGAAATAGTACCCCCAAAACTGCACGACTTCCTTTGGCTTCAGCTTCCAAAGTGTTTTTCGACTTCTTCCTCCCTCTCAATGCCAGCAGGAAGCTTTCAAGGACTATCTCCAGCTCTGAGACAGCATTTCTTGGGACAGTAGCCATGTTTCATCTTCCTGGTAGGAAGTCTTTTGTATGGCAGCTTTAACGAAGAACATCTGCAGATGCTCCCCTGACACGACACTGTTTCACTTATTACACACGACAAAGGCATTGCTTGTGCAATAGTTCTGTTAACCTCATTATCTCAAGTGTGTCATGTGCTTTCCATGCTTTTAATATGGTTGTCAGTACTTGGTAGCAGACGTGCTGTTTGCTGTCAAATTTATCCATAACTGGCCCTATATTATTAAGGACCAACATAATGACAGTACAATTTCCATTCCTGTTCTCCTTCATCCAATCACTCTTGGCTTTTTATACAGCCATTGCAGAGAGCAATGTTCTGAACATTATTTTCACTGCCCGGTGAGCATTTTTTCTTAGGTGTCCTAATTTCAGGTCCCTAAGAAGGTCATATTTATGAATTCCATAATATTTCACAGGAGAACCAGGTTGATAGGATATGGGCTTGAATGCAA
Source organism: Cephalopterus ornatus (assembly GCA_013396775.1). Classification (NCBI taxonomy): domain Eukaryota; kingdom Metazoa; phylum Chordata; class Aves; order Passeriformes; family Cotingidae; genus Cephalopterus; species Cephalopterus ornatus. The sequence continues at coordinate 312,328 of VZRE01002727.1, read as the reverse complement.
TTTCTCACCAGCCTTCGTATTTTACAACTGAAAAACCTTCAGCAAGATTTAGTCTGTTGTTCATCCTCTTCCAAATCTCTGACAGACGCTGAAATAACATTCTGAGCCTTTAAGGTCCTTCCCACTGTTTAGAGTGGAACTTGCAAGGTTAATAAGGTGTGAACACACCACAGAGCAGTGTGTACTTGACAAGATTATGCTTTATTTATCCAATTATTGGCCTGCCTTTAGAATAGGTTTTCCTTGAAATGAGGCTCAATTTAACTCTTACCATGACCCACAGACCCTTTGGAGGGAATTTGCTGTCTCTAAGAAAACGGTTTCCAAGCTATCTTACATATTCTGGGCAATGCCTGTGGGATTATTCTTTCTTTCTCTAATGACTGCAGAAGATCAAAATTTAGAGAAATATTCCAGACAGGGATAGGAATTATTCCCAATGGTACATTTAACATTTCTGTTCCAGATTCAACAGTTTGAGGCAAAGGCACTGTCTCTGTTTTCTGTGAAGATAAATTCACAGCCTATCAGCTGCATTCAAACATAGTTTAGATTTTTGTCTGAAGTAGTTTCCCTCACCTCATCCCAGTATTTCTGGTCCTGTTTCCTTGCACCACGGTGAGTAATTAGTCCCCAGCTGCCCCTGGCAGTTATACTGTCACTTGTGACTGCTCTGCCCACCCTCTACATTTGGAGACCAATTTAGTTTTACTGTACAAGTCTCTCCAGCCCCGCAATCATTTCTGCTGATGCTCCTGAACATCTCTGGAGCTGTTCACCTTCCACCAACCTGCACTGAGATGTGTTCCAGCTGTGGTTTCATGGGATTACACAGAGATCACCTCCTGGTTCAGATTCTCTGAGCGCAGCACTGCTGTTTGGTTTTGAAAATGTGCTGCATTTCAAATTCAGACATATATATTTCTGTCTGCTCTCATCCCTTTTCATCATTCCCACTTGTTTCTCTCAGTTAAAGAAAAAAAAAAAGATGACATAAAAAAAATTCAGATTTACTTTCAAATATACAAAGGAGAGACATCAGTGCAACACAGCAAATGTCACCTTCCCAGCCTAAAACTAAAGGTGCTCTCAAAGGTAAACCCTTAATTAATGTGAACTGAAAACATCTTCTGACAAAAAGAGAATTTATCCCTCATTACTACTGTCCATTTTGGGGCATTTGTGTTTCCTCTGACAGTCAAATGAACTTTAAACATGAAACAAAGCAGAAAAGGAAAGAAATATCTACAGAAAAGCACAGTTTGGTGCTTTGGGTTTTCAAACCTGATCATCACAGTTTCAGCTCTTGGTCTCCACCTTTCAGATCTGAGCCTTTAAATCCCTTTATTTTCTCTCTTCCACATTTATCACACTGAAATCTCTTTCCTCTCTTTATGCTTTATGAGTTTTTAAAAAATCTGCACAAACATTTTGAGCACTGCAGAGTTAAGAGAAACAAGTGGATTATGTTTTATCCACAGTCAGAAGTTCAGACTAAATCAAAGCAGGAGTTTCCAAAAGGTCCCTTCACCTGGAATATCCTCACCATCTCCTCCTCATCTTCCAAAGGCTGCTGAAAACTTACAATTTTTCTCATGATTTATGTGCTATATTTTGCCTTCGCTCTGCTAGAGGGAATAGCTGATTTTTCTGGGCACTGTGCCCAGATTATGTTTAATTTTGTCTACAGATTGTACAGTTTCCCAGATACTATACCAGAGATGAGCGTTTTATAAGTTAATAAAACAATAAATAAAATAAAATCTGTTCTCATGTCTCCACGTAATAACTGGAACCTTAAAAGACTTGTTTTACAGAAGCTTCTCTTTGTTACAGTCAGTAACTGAAAATATATCAAATTATTTCAAAGTGATAAAAAAATAAGGTAAATAATTTATAGGGTCCCCATAGAAACACTTCAAATTTCACCGTACATTTCTTAAACAAATAACTAAAATAAAGTTACACTATTGAATCCATTATGAATTAGTTATATTAGAAAGGAATCAGTTTGGATTCTACTCCTGTATTTTACATATTTTTTCTGTTTTTACAATAAAAAGAGGAAGAAAAACTTACTGTGTATTCTGATTTCCAATTGTCCATTGGCAAACAAAAAGAACGATGAGGGAAAAGAAAAAAAAGAAGAAATGTGAAATAAAACAATGTTGCAAGATCCTTACAGTAAGCATACATTAATAATAAAGATTATTATGTCAGATAGTCTGCTGATTTTATTTGACTAAAGTCTATGGGACAATAAAGGACACAAGTCACACAGAACCCAAGCACCTGATGTTTTCTTTGCAAGGATGAAACTGCATAGATACAACTCTCCAGTTTTTACCTGTCCTTAAAGACATATAATAAATGATCTTTATTTCCTGATATCAGTAAATATAAGGTGGAAAAATATATGCAGTTCAACGGGAGTTATTAAAGAAACCTGGCATCTAATGCTCAGTATGTAACTTGGAGCTCCTGAAGATAAACTAAACTATCCCAAAATCACAACCCACTCATCATTTCTGCTTTAATCCTTACCTGTGATTGTGTAAGGATAATAATTCCAGGCCTTCTCTGTAACATAAAATATTTTGGGAACAACTGCTCTAGCCCAGCTAGGCAGTTTGCTGAAAGGAAAAAGAAAACATAAGATTAGAAAATTAGAAGACTTTTTTCAAGTCTTAAAATTAGATGACTTCTGAATCTTGTAGAAGAGAAGGTGCTCTTTTTGTGGCAGGTGTTTTAGGGGACACAGCAATGCCCGGACTGCACAGGAGTATTTTCATTTTGTGCCTCAGCTTTCCCCACGGCACACGTGAAGCCAAGGCTGGCTGCCCTCCCCGAGGGAGCAGGTCGGTGCCAGTGCAATAATCTCTGAGCAGACTGAACTGAGGCTGCAGATTTCAGGAATTCCTGGCCCCAGCCCTTTGGCCACGGCTGGAATCAACAGGTTGGTCCACACCAGGTGTAACCACGGCTCCGTACCCTTAGCCACAGGGAGGCACTCTCCGTCAAGACCTCCTGAGGAAACCCGGATTTCAGTCCACTTCCATCCTCAATCCATTATTTCTCCTTAAGAAGTTGTTTTTTCTCCCTCCATATTCTCTGCCAGCGCTCAAACCCTCATGCTCAGCTCACCTGGCACGCAGTTGTTCCCACACTACCCACACCAGCTCCCGGGTAGGATGGGTTTCTATTAAAATTAACAAATCACTCAAAACACCTCGTGAGGCTGGTAGGCAGCGTTTGCCCCTCTCTGCTGATGGGAAAAGTAAATAACAAAAGGGAAGGGAATTAATGGCACTGATGTCACAGCTCAGAGCTGTCAACAGAACTCACCAGCATGGTGGTACAAGAGCAGCAGGACCAGAAATGAATGGATATAGCATCATTAAAGGATAATTAAATAATACTACGGCAGAGGGGGAGCATTCTTTTACCATGGCTCCTGGGACTCTTATTTCCAGCACTCTGGTCACAAAGTGATGAAAGTCACAAAGTGATAAAAGAAACATTTTAATAAGGCAAGTTCACTATAATTCATCTTTCAAGCCTTTCTTAATGACATCAGCTATAAGCACAGAGGCTGCCAGGACTGGTCACTCCAAGGCAGGAAGACCCTGGAGACCACAAATATCCCTGTTCTTGAGGGGCTCACTTCAAACTGTTGGTCTGGCCAAGTATCGAGAAGGTCACCTGGACCAAGACTGAACCTTTACTGAACTGATCTAGAGGCTTTCAAACCTCCATTTTCCAAGTGTATATGTTTGAAACGGTTCTGTTTAGATAACTGTGTGCAGAAAGTAAATTAACTCTCCATGTTAGCAAATTCCTGAAGAAAACACAGTTTGGATCATTAGGGCTTATTTAACTACGGTCCAGCTACACATAAATATTTTATCTGTCCAGAGGCAAAATGCACAGTTAGTACATTATCTGCAGATCCAAAGCCAAGTGTATTGACTTTTGCTCTTTGATGACATTGCTCAAAATTCAATTCTTTTCTTTACATAAACCTTTCTTGTGTACAGACTTTTAAGCAGTATTTTACATCCTGCATAACAGACTTCCCTGTATCAGATCTGTTTATTTTGTCAGCCTCTGTCAGTGTTTTTATGACTGCCTCCCTTAGCCCTGCTAAACTTTACTCTGATGCCTAAATTATAAATACCAGAGGATGCAGAGACTTTCAGCTTCTGAAAACATTGTTCCAGCAGGAGAGAAGAGGCAGTAAACAATTCTAAATATAACTAAGGTTACACTGACACTCAAAAAGATACATCTGCTCATTTTGCACTTTTTTTGGTTATTGTTTTTAGCATACCTGCCTGTTTACCTATCCTCACTGCTACAGCACATCTTGAAAAAAATACTTTTATGAGCAAAACTCATATTATACCCAGAATGGCCAGTAAGTCCCAGTCACACACATGAATTGCTCCAAGGGTCCACTCAGAGAATGAAAAGATAATATTTCTATTTCAGCAGCACAGATATCTGTGGATCACATTATCTATTTTATTTTTCTTATTTCTCCCCTCCCCAGGTGAAGTTCAGTCTCTCAGCACACAGGGAGAACGTGTTTCTGAAAGGCAGTGCACCTGAAACCACTGGTGAGAAGCAAGACCCTCTGCAAGAATTAAAGTATTGGCAGGTAAGAAAAGACAAAACAAATAATGCACAAGTATTTCCAAGAAACTATCACTGAAATACAGAAGCTTAAATTTCTTTAAGAGAGATCAGTCCAGATCAAAATAGAGTGGAGCAAAGTTCCCCAGTTTATTAGGGCAGTGGGCCCTGGAAGGAGAAAAGCTGAGGGAGAGAAAAGCTGGTGCGAGGAGTCCTGTTCCTCAAGGAAGGCAGGTAGGGAAGTCTCCAGCACATCTTGTATGGAAGCACATCTCCTGGAGTGAAGCCTTCCAGAGATATTTTGGCCTCCCAGCAAAATCCACAGTGGCCTGAAAACTTGCTGATCCCTGCCACAAACAGTACTGCAATATCGGGTGGCACTGCGACACCAAACCCAGATGAAAATGGCAAATCTGGAGATGGAGGATTCATAGTTATTATTAAACTTGGCCAGCCTGATTTCAAACATCCATCACAGCTGTAGGCTGTGGATGTTCTGAGAAGATTTGAGTAGGCACTCTGATCTTCTTTGTCAGTGTTTGTACCCATTTTTGGCTGAAAGATCCTATGTTCCACTGCCCGCACTACCAGGAACCACTTCCCAAGCATGGTTTGTACGTGTCTTCCAGGTCCTTGTGGTCCTTCTGAATCACCCTAAAGTGGCAATCCTGCAATGCTCTTCAATGCTTAAAGCCTTATTTCTTTTTAACATGCAGGAAAGAAATATCCAGAAACATTTAAAAAGCCACACAAGTTCTGGGAGCTCTACAATGGGAACACATTTATTGATTTTTTTCCAAGTCCTGTACCTAGCCTGTGAGAGAACAGTTACAATTACAATAATATTAAATGTTGGCAAGATATATATTATTGGAACTTTGTGTTATGTGTGTGTGTGTGTGCGTGTGCAACATCACTGGTGATTGAATTTGGCCTGAGTTAAGGTCAGATATGTCAGGGTTTGCAGTGCAGGAGTAACCTGCAATGTAGAAACAATAATTGGAGTGTTTCTATGCCCACTCCAAAAATGCTGCAGAGGATAAGTTTCATAAAATGAAACAGGCCCAGGGGAAAAGAAGAACTTCAAAAAAGCAGGGATATTCAATTAGATCAGCAGTAGTGAAAACGGGAACAGATTGGGCAATATATTTCATAGGACACAAATCTATATATAAACATCTCTGGCCTGGGAGTGTGGAGGAATCGATGCCTCAGCAGCATCATTTCACCACGGGAAAAGACACATCTAAGAAATGATGGAACTTCGGGGGAACAAAAGCAAATTTCCCACCATGTCTTTAAGCCTAATGGTCCAGAAGGTTGTCATTGTACAAGCCTAATGGTCATTTATAATGCAAATTAACTTTGCTGAGGCAAACTCCATCACCAAAAATGTTGGCTTTGTGACATGAGGTGAGAAAACTTACAACCATTTTAATGGTTAGGGTTTGGTTTTCTTGGAGGGTGGGGTGTTTGTTGGTTTTGGTTTTCAGTTTTGGCTCCCCCTCCCCAACGATTTCAGAAAACAAAATGACAAACAGTTAAGTGTAAAAAGAAAGCAAAAGTTCTGATTTTCAGTACATCCTTAACTTCAAGTTATAATCCTTCTCTTGGAAGAGATTCTCTAGAAGAAAAAGCAATAATCCCTCTATTTCAAACCGCTGATCTATCCCATCTTCCTACGGCTACCAGGAAGCACCAGGCATTCCTGGGAACATGTTCCACTGAAACAGAAACGCTCTTGCCTGCAAGGGGCATCCCTTGCAAATTTTTATTACAGCCCATGCTGGGAGAAATGGTTTTATTGCACTTGCCTGTTGAGATAGACGCGTTTTTCTGTCAGCTGCCCGTTGCCGTGGTTGGGGTCCTCAAAGGGCTCATTCTGCACCACTTCCACCCCCTCCCCTCGGTCGCTCTGCTCATGGCTGTGCTTGCTGATCATGTACAGCTGTCCAATCCTGTACTGCAGAGCAAAAGCAAGAAAAAAGGAATAGTTTTATGTAACGACACAATGCTACGTGCAAATAAAAGGTAGTTTAAAGGCAAAACTGTTTTTGGGGTCCTCCCGTTATCTTATGAAGTCCAAGGCATCACTTGTGGAAAACATAACAAAATCTGTGTGCATACACATGTAAAGAATTAGGCTCGTGCTTTATTATTAGACTGTAAATATATAAATTAAGAGTAAATATAAAATTAATCTAGTGCTTCCACGTGCTGACAAGGGATTTTAACTAGCAGGTGAACTCTAAAAGTTCGTGGGACGGGATTCTCCTGTCCTGCCCTGCAAAAAGATTCAGGGTTAACTATTGCTGGTTCACAGAAAGAGGAGCATCAGCTCTTAAGAAAAAAACCCCAAACCATGAGACTCTAAGCCCTTTGAAAAAAGAAGTTTGAGATGAGTGATTTGGCAGTATTATTAAAATTAATTTAAGCACTTCAATGATCCTTTTTCTATAGACTCTTGAGGAAGCCAAAGCTCAGGAGGACTGGCCCAACTTGTGCTATCACAGAAGAATAAGTTGTTGCACCAGCAATTGATTTTTTTCTCACTATGTCTTGCATTTACACCAGGGCTTTTGTCTTCAGAGAAATACAACAAAAAGTACATCCTTGAACCTTCATTAACAAAGATTTTAGAACGAAACTATACTGTCTCATTAATTTTCTGGCCTGAAACTTTATTCTCGAGTCCTTTGCACATTCTTGAACGTACCAGACTTCTTACAACAAACTATCTTTGGCCCTATCCAGTTTTCTCCACTTGGATCCCTCTCTCCCCCAGAACAATTTGTTTGGGCATTTACATGCCAATAAATTCAGTCACATAACCCCTTCCCATACAAAGAACAACCTGTTAATTTAGAGAATGGCTGAGCTTCCACACAGGCTGCCAAGTACTAGCTCAGCATAAGCAAACAAAAGCATAGTGACAGTCTGACCTCGGAAAACTCTAAGAGATTCTTGGGGTTCTTGCATATTATAAACAGCAATCTTATCACATACTTTAAAAAGCCCAAATCAAAAGAGCAATTAGCTTGGGAAAAAAACCCCCAAACCATCACAGACTTTATTAGCAACTGGCAACGGGACAGTCTTACTAAACAAAATGACAAGGAATAACATGATGGAGAGTGCCCTACAGAAGTTGTTCAATTCCATATAACTCCAATTTATTCCTCTGCAGCAGCCAGGCCACAAGAAGGTAAGAAATTTAGAACTTGCATCTTGCAGGATCATTAAATCCTAACACTGTTTTACTTGCTAATCCAGTTATCTACCTTTGTCTCTACTGAATCCTTTTTTTCCCCCTATCTCATCATATTTGAACATTTTGCCCTAACCTCCAAAGCTCTGAAGAGCTGCAGACTTCACACATACATTTTAACTAGATCCATGATAAATTATCTTCTCTTTTTCACTAACAATAAATGAATGCACTGGTGCACAGGCAAGGCAAAGTTTGTGCACAGAGGTTGTATATTTGATCTGATCAACTAGTACAGTTGGAAAAAGAATAACTTTCAGGCACATGAAGCTGTTCTTCAGGTCTGAAATCAAAGAAACACACTTCAAAGCTGAATGCAAGTTGAGAAAAATTGCTTTGCCTTTAATTAGATATGTATCAATTAGACCCCCTGAGAACAAAGATGACTGCCTGTGGAGTGACAAGGATGGCAGAAGAGAGGAAAGGTGATAAGGTCCTTATCTTCTAATGGAAAGGAAGAGGTCAGTAATTTATATCCTGTGGAATATGAAAAGGTCAGGTGAGCAGAGGGCAGAGAAATTACAGTTGGCCATAAAGTCAATATTTTGATTGAGATCTCTATTGGGATTTTCGTTACCTCATAAAGTCATGACTTTTAGTTGCCATGGACACCTCTGGAAAGTGTTTCATAATTGCACATATCAATTTCCTATTTCCATGTAGTCCTTTGTAATTCTGCTCTCGGCTTTAATGGTCAAACACAAACACCTCGGTTTCTGCTGGAAATTTTGGCTCAGAAACACCAAGATGAAGGTACATTCACACTGACAACCAACAGTGGGCTTGCACTAAAGCCTTTATTTGCTCCAGCATCATGAATCAGAGATACCCGCAGAGGCTGTTGTTCTTTCAAGGACCTATGCTACCATAAAACGCTTGCAAAATATCAAACCCCAAGGCCCAAAAATCAATCAGAGCAGACTCTGCACTCTGCAGAGCAGGAGCGGGGCTGTCAAGGAGCAGCTGCTTTACAGGTGCTGCACAGTTGGTGCTTAAAGGAAGGTTCTCCTTCTCCCATGAGGCTCAAAATCGCCCACATTCCAACTACACCCCGGATCTCCCAGAAGGGATCCAAGGCAGCTCAGCAGGCGCCTCGCACTTGGAAGATGCTGAAGGGAACAGAAGGCCTCACGAGTGGTGCTGGACAGCTCTCCTGCACGAGTCCCTCTGCTCCTTGCCTCTCCACACCTCTGGATCTGACACTAGGCAAGGAGAAATACCCCCTCCACAGCCAGGCTGGCGGGGGCCCTGAGCAACTTATCTAGTGAGTGGCATCCCTGTCCCTGGCAAGGGGTTGGAACGAGGTGAGCATTAGGGTCCCTTCCAACCCAAACCATTCCATGACCTTTCCTAAATATTCCAGTGGCTGTGCAGCCCTGCTGGAATTCTACAAAACATACTTTAAAGTAGCTAACTTAGCTCTTCTGTGTGCTATTCATTTGTTTTTATCTGCTTTATAATATTTCAAAATCATTCTGGAGCAGGATGGAAAATGTTAACTTCCAAAATAATAGTACTTTACCAAACCAGAGAGTACAAAACTATTATTTCAGATAAAATAACATGTTTTAAAGTGTCTGTTTCTATTTACATGAATAAAATCCAAAGCAAAGATGTGTCTTTTAGAACTTGCTGGAATTTAAATGCCTGAATAAAAAGTCACAGCTTTTTCAAAGTTCCTATCTATATTGTGGAGAAATAGCACTTAAGAACCATTTTACAGCAGCAAATGATACTCATTATTCCTGCAAGGGTAAACTGATGTACCACTATTATTTATGTTGCTCTATCACAATCTGAATTTACATGTTCTTAGCTGAAAGATAATTTCCCAAGACCATCTACTGTTCCAAGGAATTCAGTAAAATTTCACATGGTGGCACCTGCCCTGAATTTGGATCTGGACAAAAGGTCTTTGTTTGAAAATTCTTCTGTTTAATAGAGGAAAATTTATTCAATCTCCGAGGAAGAACATCAAAAAACAAGGGCAGAGGACATGGAGTTGGAGGTTTCTAAGGGTATTGCTATGTAGGTTTTGCAGCAGACTTGATGTTTTCCAACCCTAACGAGTGAGACATTGTCTGGGTGGTGACTCCTCTTCTCCTTCAACAGGCAGATGGTGTTTGCTATTGGGGGTTTAGTCAGACAAGAAACAAGGCTCATGTTAGCAACAGCATGATGGTGGTCAATCTGATTTCGTTTAAAATTACAAGTGAAACCAGAAGCTTTTTTATCCTCCAGATAGGAGGGGGGAAAAAAAAAAGAAAAAAGAAAAAATGAAAAAAAAAAAGGGGTCCACCCTACCCATGTCTCACTTGTCGAGCTCCCACTGTCTTTAGCAGAAGCTGCACAAGAAATCTTTGCACAAACATGTCTGAATTTTTTTCAGCCTGACTGACTATTGCTCAGGGTTTGATATAATACAAGTCTCAGAGCGCAAACTTTCCAACTTTGTGTGGAATGTAAAAAAGCAACTCTCTCGAAGGAGAAATTATGCCCAAAACTCTCTCTTATCTGAAATTTTCATACCATTCCTTGAAGCTCTTATCTGAATGCTCACAGAAAATGTAACAGATTTATCAATGGCTTTGTCTTAAAGAGTCAATTCTCATATTCAAAAGAAGGGTTGAACCCTTTCATCTGCGTTTACTTTTCTATAACTAAACTAAACCATTGGGGATGGTGCTGCCTTTTCAACTTAGGCAGTTTTTTGTTCTAAGCCAGCAGTGAGATCCCTCCCTGCAGACAGAAGCTGGAGGCCAGAAGACACTGAGTGTCTTTTCTACCTATTCAAGGTAATGATTGTTCAGCTGCATTTCCACAATGGAAAGTATTTCTCACGCAGTGATTCATGCTAAAACATGCCAGTGGCTTCTACTCCTGTTCCCAGAACGTTGCAAAGGTAAAACAGAAAGAAGAAAAAGAAGAAACCCAGCACCAACTGAATTGAAACAGATCTGTACTTGTGCTCGAAGGCAGCTCGAAAGGACACAGTCCTGCCTCCAGGGATGGCAAGAGCTGTTTTGTCATTGACCTCAACTTAGTAAAGATTTATTTACAGCAAGAAAATGCCATGAATCAGCTTCGTCATCAGTCCTGTCTGTCCAGCTACACTGAATCCCAGGGCATTGGTTATGGCAAAACAGTAGCAATTTGATTATGGAATTCTCATTTATAGAATGCTGTCTCATTCATAGAAAACAATCTGAAAACTGACACATTTCTGATCTATTTTCAAGTCACCGTCTTTGAAGACTCTTTGTGTGCTCCTTGTGAACATGTTCCAGAACTTCAGATTTTTTTTTTATTAAAAACATTAATAGGAATATTATTCATCACTTGTCTGTGTTTAGAATTATTTTAAACAATTTCTGATTATTCCTCAGGGGACCACCACGAGACAAGCACGGTGATCCCAGGGAAGTTACTTGTCCAAACATGCACAGCCTGGCACTCTGAGCAGCCTCTTACCAGCAGTTTTCCAGAGATGTTTTACCTCTGGAACAACTTGTTTGGAAATGTACTTGCTTAAGTCAATATTTTTGTTTAGGAGGATACACTGAGGTTTCCTGTTGTGTTTGTTTTGATGCTGAAGGCATTGTTTTCAGGTTTGGACGAAGACTTAAGCCTGCTATAAATATGAAAAGCTTGCAGTTATGATATTGAAGACAGGCAAAGAAAGCATTGTCCTTACTTTATATTTGATTAATTGGAACAGAAATTAATATCTCAACCTCAAAAGAGCTGTCTGTGGTAGGACAGGGAATTTAGCCTCAATCTAGTGACTTCCAGCTCAGTGCTGTTACCACAAGACACACCTGTAATTTCTTTTTAATTCTGAACGGTAATTACTTAAACAGAAGTGGTTTCTCTTATCTCAGTCACTAACCATAAATCCTTCATGTTAACACTATTAGACATCATTTTATCTGCCTTCTGAGATGAGTGAAGCCTGATGCATCCTCATGCTTATTTGGAGGCTGGAGCAGAGCCTTCACATGTGGGAAATTCCAGCCCCTGCTGATGGAGCACCCAGGCTGTGCCCTCTGATCCCCAAACTCCTGCACATGATGATTCACAGCTATTAACAATCCTTTCAGAAAATCTCTTCCTGACACAAGTCCCAGTTCTGACAAGGTGATTTGTTTCCCTTGTTATTAACATTCCTACATCGGATTTTACAGGAATGGAGGAGTGTGCAATGTTTGATGGGTTTGTATTGGCTCCTCCTTGTCTGCTCTTTGAATTTGGGTTTTAGTTTGGTTTCCTTTCAGTTGGTGCACAGAGTTTCTACTCTGCAAGCAGTGGAGGTGACGATGTCTTGACAAACAAGGTTTTACTGCAGGACATTGCTATGGAGGGAAACTAGTCCAACTGATAACCACTGCAGAGTTAGAAAACTTCTTGCCACTGAAACAATCCTTGTTTTTTACATGCAGGAAGGAAAAAATGACAGTGTCAATTGGAACTTGGAAGCCTCTCTTGTGCAGCAGAACTTACCAGCGTGAACTAGTGGTTTGATTTTCCTGGTAAAATAACTACACTGTGGGTAAGGGTCCTGTGAAAAGAGTTCTGCTGGGTTTGACCGCTTGGGAAATTCTGCAAGGAAAGCATAAATAATAAACAGAGAAGGCAGAAGGGGGGTGTTCTTACAGCCCAGTGTAGTGCTGTGCAGAGATCCCAGACTACCCCTGAACTGACAGTATATCTGGCCAAATAGCAGTGTGGACTCTACACTAATCCACCATTTGACTTCTTGTTTCTAAGCTAAGATGTTGAGAGCAAACTGGGCGCCTTTGCACTGCATTCTCTTTGTCAGGCAGAAATACCCTCAGTGCAGAGAAGTTCCTATGAACTAGTATTTCACATGGCTGACCCTGAGCCACAACCAGGAGAAAGCAGCTCCAGAAGCAGAGGCAGCTTTCTAAACTACTGTCTTCAAAAGCAAATCTCTTTTTATTTACCCAAAAGATCAATCAACTCTTCGAAACAACCGAAGGAATAACTCCAAACATCTGGGTCCATATGATGCACTGTTGTGATTCGAGGCCCTAGAAAGTCACTTTGTGGTATAAATGTCACTTCTCCCAGTAATACATAAAGAATCTGACCAGTCAGAGTTTAGAGTTGAGCTCGAAATTTTTCTTTCAACTAATTCCTGCATGCATCTGTGAGTCACAAAGCACCACACATCTGCTGACTTGCATCAGCAGTATTCTTTGCTGCTGCCCAAATTCATGGGAACAAGCTTTTGTAGCCTCACAAACAAACAGTTGCAGCAGGAACAGTTGACTTTTGCACGCTGTGAAGTGCCATTCTTACTGCTTTCATGCTGGTTTGCCTTTTCAGGGAAGAAATTACATCCTTTAGATACTTTATCCGTCTAAATTCCCGTGAATGACAGTTCGGCAACAATACAGTGGATGTTCAGAAAATCACTCTCCTCTGGTACTTCCAGCTTAAAAAACATAGCCTACTCTAAATGTACAGTATCCTGGCACATAGTGGCTTACAACCAAACAAGTGACACCGAAATCAGCGGTAGCAGGTCCAGATCTGTGGTTAATAGGTGTACAATGGAAATCAAAATTAAAATAAATGAAAATTAAGTTGCAAATGTTCTGCTTTCATGCAAATGGTCTGCCAAATATAGCTCATGTCCTGTTCAAATTGTAGTCATTTTATGCTTCTACACCAGCTGTGCTATTGAAAAAAGCCAGCTGTTTATCTGGAGTGTACAAGCTCATACAATTTTTAAGAATGAGTTTTCATTGACAATATTTTACAGTGAGTCAGCTGGTTGCATTTTTCAACCATTTACACTATGTTCTTTTGACATAAATACCAATAACGTTCTATTATGTAGATTTACACATATATTTCCAGCAAAGGATGAATATACATTTTTCAGTGTCTCCAATGTCCCCTGTCCACATGAAGAAGAGCTAAAAGGGATTTACTGTGTCTCTGGACCACTGATAACCAGTTTGTCCTGCATACTGGAACACTCTTCACTTCTCCTCAGCCCTGTTTATCAGGACCTGGCTCTGATTAGCTGCAAACATGCCATGCCTTAATTACACCTTATTGCCTTTCATGCCCACTGTGACAACTGGATTGATAACCATCAAATACCTTTTCCAAATCACTACAAAAGCATATTTTATTTGTTACCCACACTTCATTCATGAAATTGTAGTTAATTTAAAGGCTGAAGTTCAAGGAGCTGTTCAGTAAATATCTTAAAATTTTAACTTAGAATGCAGTAAAATGAAGTCAAACTACAACATTTTTGTAGAGGTTACTAAAGGGTTTTTAGTAACGTAAACTCTCCTCCTGATATTCCAGGAAAACGCTATTTCCAGTTCAGACGTTCCAAGAAAAGTCAGAATGGAAAAGCGTAGCTTCCTTCTTGATCCCTGTCACCAATCTTCTCCCAGCAGCTCACAGCGGGTGACACACAGAGGAATCTGCTTCACTCCCAGTGAAAAGTAACGGTCTCCATGGACTAGTGATAGGGATGGAGAAGTTTGCTCTATTAAACATGGCAGCAAAAGCTCTTCTCTGTTTTTCCATTAAAATAAACAGGATTTGGGGGGGCGGAGCGGGGGAAGGACAAGAAACTCCCTTGTGTGCCACGTGTATTGAACACAGTTTTGTTGGCCAGCACGGGGATGTGCAGTGGCCAGTGGGATAATGCAGCAAAGAGTTGGGCTGCCAAGCTGGGTTTGAACATGAAGGTTCGCTCCTGTAAGTGTGGGATTTTTAAAAAATGGATTTATTTTAATTCAGCTCAGTTTAAGCTGGGAGTATTCTAAGTTGCAGACGGCCTCTGAGCCTCTCAAAATTCAAGGGGCCGGCGAGCTGGGTTTATCTTTAACTCTAAATGGACCAAATACGTGTGCATCTGTTCACGCTTTTAAAAATTGTTTTCTCTTTTTAGCATGGCTAATGGTGTTTGCTTAATGTTTAAGTAGAACTTCTTTCCCCTCAGGCTTCTTTTCTCTAATTACCCTTCTTCAGTAATTACTCATTTTTATGACTTACAAGGATCTCTCTCACACCAACAGCATCAACTTTCAACTACGGAGAATTCAGTGCTTTCAGAAAAAAACTATTTGCCTGTAAACTTTGAGTTTAGAAGCACCAAAGAGACTACAAAGGATTCCATAAACTATGTCAGAATCACAGAAGGGAATAATTCTGCAATTAGATTTTTTAGCAAGCAAGTTCCTTACAATGCATTTTAAGCAATATAACTCCACTTATAAATATGAAAAAAGGAGAACTTCCTTAGGATACACAATCTAAAATGAATAAAACAGCATCAGAATTTAGTACTTGGTATTTACAAGCAGAACAAGACAAATCTAATCTGCCTTCTGATAACTTATTCAGAAGAAAGTGCAATTTTGTTTGGTACCTACAATGAAACAAAAATACACTCACAGTCCAGAATATTTCATTTTATTATTACAAATGCTTCATCCTACTTTCTGACCTAAAATAAAACTGACTTCCATTTAATTTTTCAAATGCACATTTTAAGCCTGCACCCTGTAGACAGAAATAGTATTATATACAATATAATGTCTGTAAATAGTTGAGGTCACTCCTGCATTCCTCCACCTAATCCAGAGCTCAGGGTGATGAAGATATTACAGTTATCTAAAGTCATCTGATGAAAGGAAGCACGTGAGAGCAAGACCTGAATTGCATAAGAAGGAAATGAAGGCATAACTTTCCTAGCCACTCTCTGACTTTTAAGATGCACTGAAATCTCAAAACCAACACGAAAAGATCTTATTTTTTCCCATTTTACTTCATTAGAACAAACATTTGCAATTTAATACCTGCTCTGTAAATCTGTGACAAAATCCCCCCACGTTGCAATGAGTCACTGCTGGTGCACCTTTGCCTTTGTTACACGCACGAGTCTCTAATAAATATCCTGAGCATAGTTAGGGGAGAAAAATCTCTTTTCCTGCTTCTTATGGAAAATCCAAACTGCAGCCAAATAAATGCTCGAGCAGGAAACCCCAAGTTTGCTGCAGAAGGCAGTGCAGTGTGACACACCTGTGGGTGCACACGTGGAGGGTGAGGGTGCTGGGGACAGAATGTGCTGCCACCTCATGCCTCTGGCCAGAGCAATCACAGGCTACGCAACCTTTCATGTCAAACTTTCCACCTTGAGGGTGCAAGTTCTTTGACAATATACAGATGGGCAGAATTGCTGCTTTCCAGCACAACACAGAACAGAAGCTCTTACGTAAGTATAAAGCAAAATTTCCAGGAAGGACCACATTCCTGACTGACTGACAGGCTACAAGGCTTCCAGAGCAGACATTCCTTCAATACCATGCGTAGAATGAAAGGAGGATGAAGGCAAAGAATTCCTGCCAAGGAACTCTATGGGCCTAATTCAATTTTATCATAATCCAGAAATGTGAAGCTATATGGTCTCCAGATGTTTTTGAGAGATGGTGTTCCAGCAATTAGGCATTCCACCAGTGCTTATCTGTTCTCAGTGTCCCGTAAGGGGAGTACAGAACACTACACAAACACAACCGACATCTCCTCTGGGACAGAACCTGGAAACAGTACAGAGGGAGGTACAGAAAACTGCCACAAATGTGCAGGTTTTAACCAATACAGAAGAATTACACTGATTCATCATACTTAGGAAGATCAGAGAAAGTGATAATGTTTGGGTTGAATGGGATTTAACTTCTTGAGCTTATACAGCAAATAAACATCTTTATATTCCACAGGGATAACAACAGTTACCCAGGGGCTGTAAGTCATAGCTGGCAATTTCTCAGTGCAGATATGCAACATGTCAGAGGATCCAATGGTACAAATGGAGCCTCGAATACACCAGAGAACTAAAAAACTGTTCTGGGACAGATATTCCTGCCCTATCCCTCTGGATACCAGCCATAGCAGTGATGACCACCAGCTACAGCAGAAGAATGAGCAGCTCCTGGTTCTGTGCTGGACTGTGCACTCTTTCACAGCAGCTTCTACACAAGTAACAAATCAATTCCTCAATTGCCAGAGGGAATATCTTTCTTCGTGCCCCAAAGAATTTTGTTTGGTGTTCAAACTTCCAGGTACAGAAAAGTTTCCAAAAGGCCACTTGAGCTGGAACAGATCCTGTTGAGTTCCATGGAAAGACTCTCCTGTTGACTCTGGAGAGCTTTGTGTGTAAGTGAGCAAAGAGCTTCCCTGCACTCCCCACTCCCAACTTAACCACTTCCTCATTAGCCGGAGCAGCTGCGTCACTTGGAACGGATCCTTTGGGGATAAGAGTTCAGGGTGTACAGTAGCACCAGGGAATAGAGCTGAAAACCATAACAACCAAATGTATAAATAGATAAGAATTCTTTATAGAGAACCTGGTTTTCCTCCTCCAGCCTCTCAGACCAGCACAGCGCTCTGAGATAGCCGTGAGAGCATCGTTTATCCGAGTGCTCCGGGGCTGGAATCTGCCATCTAAGACACATGTTTGAAATGGAAAACGTGTAGCTCAAAGACCTTAAATGCACACACCCTGCAAAAAGCTGGGTTCGGAAAAAGTCAGAGAATTAACATGGAACATTCTGCTGGAAACCTCAATAATTGAAAAAAAACCCCACACAAAAACCACAGGCACAGAAGCTGAACAAAAAAATCCTCCTCACCATAGTCTAAAAATACAGTTAAAAAGAGAGCATCGCTTCCCTTCCTGCCACCCCAGGGCCTTGTGCTGCCCAGACGACAAACACTGAAGTCATTGCCTCAAACTCAGGGAGGAAGTGGTTGCTGCAGCAATGGCAACCCAAAGAAAGCTCTTTATCTCCTACATCTTTGATTTTTTTATAGCATGCAGAAAGTGCAGACAGCAAGAACACAAACTTGTTGCATGGCAACACAGCTTGACCTTCCTCTAGTTCGTTGTCTTGATAAACTTATTACTTTTCGTAAAACTAAAGAATCCAGACAAGTTTCTAGAATTCTTTCACATGTCACGCGCCTGTAAATTATTCCTTGGGAAACACAAAAAGGTTTAATTAAGGAAAAAGATGGAAGAAAATATTAAAACATGAATGGAAGTCACTAAAAATGTGTATGCCCCAACAGGTTGGTTGGTAATCAAATATTACTCTAACATACTTTTAAGTGCACGTGGTTCAGTCAAACATTTATAACGTATCTGCAAACATAAATATCTGCAATGCTTTTAAGTTCAAACATTGCTTTTATAATGGTTTAGATAGTTTCTACTATTTCTACAGGCATGTGACTATGAAACATTTTTGTGACAAGATTTTTTAATCGAGAAACTTTATGAACTCTCAGCTTTGTTAACCAGATAATGTTATGCTTTAATGGGAATATTCAAGGCTTTATTCTACAGCTCAAGGGCTGAGCAAATGCCTGTGGAACAGTTACCTCACTAACAAATTCAGTTCTCTGTTTCTCAGATCTGTTTTAAATCTCTCTCCCTAATTTGAAAACTTTTGGGGTGGGAGGGGAGGCAGGAGGTGTCACACTATTTGCTAGGTGTTCCCAAACCAGGGAAAACTCTAAAATATGGTATTTTAAGCAGGGCCTGGGGTCTGGAGCTCAGCTAGGGATATTTTTGCCAGGTATAGGTTTACTGGAAGCTCATGGCAAACTATTACTGCAGGATCCACACTGTCACTTCCCAGCCACTCCTTAACCTTTTAATATCCCATTCTTCCCTCTCTCACATTCACTGCACAGAGTGAACACATACAAGGAATGTTAATGGTTAATTATCCAACTTTGAAACCTAAATTCTCTATTTCTCTTTCATTTTTTTCTGGTGGTTGTTTTGCCTCATGCTCTGTGTGGACTGCAGGATTTTCCTGAGAAGCAGATAACCATCTGGGCACCCTGAGTTCCTCCCTGCCATGGCTGAACTGCTCTCCAGCATCTCAGACAGGCAAATTAAAGCTGCACAGTGTCACAGCACAGTAGGGATATTCCTCACGCATCTTCCTTGATCACCAGGAGCTGATATTCCTACTTCCCAATCTTGGATTAGCAAAGCCAATCCCTGCCACCACAGCCAACCAGGCTGAATGGCACTTCCTGCATCTTTTCTTTCATCCAGGCTGCAGACAATTAGTTAAAACCAAATAAATGAATGCATCAAACTCTCCTCTCTTCGACTGAAAGGACGGTAATGAGCAATTTGCTGTCTCGACTGGTCACAACTGTCCCTGGGAGCCAGCTTCCAGTTTGGCTCTGTGGGAAGCTCACGGTGTTGCTGCTGCTGTGAGCACAAATGCTGACAAGTAGGGCAATATGTGGCAAGAAATCTGGCATTTCCAGTGGGATTCATCCACACATACAAGCAGTTATGGGTTTATGCACTCAGTATATTCTACTGTGTACTTTATATGCTCTATACTCAACCACACTAAACCTGTCGTGTGCCCATTCTTTGGTCATGACTCTGAATTAACTCAACAGCCACCTGATATAATCTGGATCTCCAACTACTCACATCAAATAAACAACTAACAGACATAAATGAGGTTACTTTAGAAAAGAAGAAGTACCCCATTATTACAATAGAATAGAACAGATAATGCAGTGGTCTCAAAAATAATATTTAATGCCAAAAAAGGGGGAGGGAGGGGAACGAAAAATCAAACCAAACTTTAGATTCCAACTTGTTTTTTTAAATTGCAAAATCAGTAAACGCTGTTGAAAAATATTTAAGATGTTTCAAGTGAGGCCTAAACACAGAAGAGGAGTGAGCGTTGTAAACAAAGCTCTTTCAGGGAAAGGAAAGCTGCATTCAGGGCTCTTGATGACAAGTGTTTTCATGTCATTTTCCCATGGCACTTAGTGACATTAAAACTACAGAGTCTGGGAAGCATGACTGATTATTGCTTTATTTTCTCATTCTTCCAATAATTTCCAACACACAAACACATAATGACCATCAACAGAGAATACAAAAGCTCAGCTCCAACAGCCTTTCAAAAGGGCAAACAGTGTGTTTGACTCAACTGGATTTAGTGACGGGTCAGAGCTCTTCTTTCACAACTCAGAGGACTCCCATTGCCCAGTTCTTCCCGAGTTACTGAGAACAAGTAAAAGATTTGCATTATAGTACCCGAATTACAAAGTGTGGAAAGGAGAAAATGAAGTCAAGAGTTTCAACCCTGGATGCCTTTGCTGGTTTCTCCCATATTACCCAGCAATGCTGCCTTAAGGAACACCAGAAAGTTCCACATGTAGCAAACACACATCAGTTCCCCCCAGTGGCTACAAGGCCATCAGATGCAGCTCTCATGGCAGTCCTGCACCTTCCTCTATTTCTTTTTTTTATGGGCAAAATATGGCAGAGAGAACAAGGATGACTACACAGCAATCTGGATCTGGGGGCCTCCTAAACAAAATTTAGGGAAATTCTTGAGCAGCCCCGAGCACAGGAGTGCTCCAAAACACACTGACGGCAGGTGACTCCCTGGAAGTCACTCCATTTTCGGTGCCAGAGCTCATGCAAATGAGAGAACCAAACCTGCTTTATTCTGCCTTAATTTGGGAAGCCTCTTTCCTTAAAAAAGACCTTGTGCTTTTCCTCCCAGCCCTGACGTGCCACAGACAGAGACACAACACGCTCTTCCATAGCCAGGAGGTTTGAATTTGAGGCTTTCTATTAATATAGTCTTTCTAGTTCTCTGCTGTGCCACAGAGCCCTGACAGCCCCAACTATTCAACAACTGACTTCCCTGTCACAAAGACAGACAGAATGACTAGGGATTCATTCATATGAATAAATGCCTATGAGGCATCAACTTTCCCAATTTTTTTTTTTTTGACCTGTGGACATGAAAGGATAATTGAGTAATTTCATTACATCAGGAAGATAAAACTAGCATTGGTTTTCCACTTACTATTAAAGGCAATCCTGCAGGGCTGAAACACTACACTATTCTTTGCCATTCCATTTTTAGTTTCTTTTCTTTCCTCTTCTATCGGGAGAGTCATATCACAAAACTCTCCACCTTTACAAAATGGATGCTTTTACCTTTGCAGCTGAGGTGCTTGTGAAGTCAGTATGCTGTGAAAGGCTTTTCGCATTATAATACCTTTGCTGTGTGATTAACTAGAAGATGTCACTGTGGTGTCACTGTTTCATCTTTGTGAGGACGAGTTTGGGCAATGGCAGAGCACAAGATGCTGTTTTTCAAACCTGGAAATGCAATCCCAAAGGGAAACTTGCAGAGACACATCCACTCATCCACAGACCAAACGTTTCATTAGGGCCGTCTGACATTTCTTCTTGCAATGACATCAGAGAGAAGAAGTGACATTAAGTGAATCCTCAGGTTACCACTGGATATTGGCCTCAAAACCATTTTCTACACGTCACAGCAACTTCATTGAAAATCCTAAAATTCCAATTGCCCCTGCAACAATAGAAACCCATGAACAAAAATGTAACATTTTTTCTTTTCAGAAATACATGAAAACACAGAAGAAATTCCTCTTAGCTTCTCAGAGAACACCACCAGATTAAAGATTTGTAGGAATAGCTACTAAGTGAGAAGCTCAAAGAGGTGGAACTGCTTTAAATTTCCTTGAAATAACAACTTAGAGATAGTTTAGAAGGTTATATGCAGAGGATGCTGAAAGAAGATGAAATTTAAGGGCTAGGACATAAATAATCTGTGAAACAAGATGAAAATAATGACAAATATAACAGACGTCCTGCAGTGCAGGCTCAGCAAGGGCTAATTTGTTTGGCTGAACTGCTCTGTGCTCCCATGGACAGACTGTTCCCAACATCCAGGCCAACATGTGCAGGTGACCCAGGTGTAGATATAACCAGCTGCAATATTGCCCTCAGGAGTGTCCCTACACTCTTCAGCTCCTTCATATTTGCTGAATTCGACTTTTGGTTTATCACTATTTTTTTGGAACAAAATATAAAGGAGCTTCTAACTGAAGCCAAATAACCCTCCTCATCTCCTGCTGATCTGTATTTGACCTGAGCACGGCCACTGTCTTGCTGAAGCGGGCCTAAAATATCATAAGCAGCTGGAAATTTCACTTAATCCAGTCTTGCTCTGAGGATAATTCCAACGAAGCACTTTAGTGCATGTGTTGTGTATTTACCAGCTGTCTGTTTATATTACTCCCAATGATGCTGATACCAATGCAGGTCATTGCCAGTAAAGTAAAACACAAGTTTATGTTACCATCAGCTATTTATTTTAACACTGACATAGGCACTATATTGTGTAAATACGTAGAGGTATTTTTCTCTTAACAGAATTGTATTTAAAATTTATGCCATCAGTAACAGTAATATGAAAATGAACCACTTACATTGAAGAGATTTGTATCTAAAGTATGAGCTGAGAAAGTAAGAGATCACCTGTCATTAAGCTTGCTAACAAAATTCCATTAGAGATTGTTCTCTTCTTGGTAACAACTCCGCTGAATTTTAGTTCCATGGATGTTTTACTGTGTCTACTTTGGGCTCAGAAAGCCACAATCAAAATGGCTCAGGAATGTTTCAGTTGCTGCTAAGAATAATAGCAATTATTAAATAAAAATGATTCATTGTATTGGAAATAAATGTCAGAATTTTTTTCCTCTGGAAGGCTCTTATGCCTACAGCGAACTAGGGAAGGGACTAGAAATTCAACAGACATGTAGTCTTTGCATAAGAACTCATCTTATGCATGAAAATCCCTTGGCTAAATATAAACCTTTAAATTTAAGTCTTTGCAAATACAGCTCCATATTCTCAGCAGAAGCTTTATAGGGCTTTTCAGAAGAATTATCAAAATACTGTGTTCTTCCTGCACACTCTCAAGCCTCTCTCTATATTTAGGATATATGATTTTCATGTACTTTATCACACATTTTTCTGTATGGCTTATTCTCTTCTATCGTATGTCACTGTGTACATTTCCAATGCTCGTTTTATCCATTCCCTTCCATTATCTCAAGTGCAGCAGCCTGTGCAGAGCATCCCAAGGTTCCAGCACTGGTGATAAGAGCCCGTGGCTCACATGAGCGATCACACATCACATGATGTCCCTGCCCACGGCAAGGGGTGGGACCAGATGACCTTTAAAGGTCCTTTTCCAACCCAAACCATTCCATGATTCTATGAGGGTCAAGCTCTTTTCTTTTTTTTTTTCCTCTGAAGTTTTCAAAAGCCCCCAAAATAATTACAAACAAAAGCTGTGCTTAAGGAAATCTAATGCAGGCTGTAAAGCCAGGCACTGAGGAGCTACAGAAAGGATGGATGGCTGATTGGATATTAATGCACTTGGGTACCTAAGGGCTGTGGCACAATTAAATAATCATGTAGCACTTTTTCTCCCTGTTGGAGGCAGTTGCATACTAATGGGGATGATTTTACGTAGGGCTTCTGCTCCATTTGCTGAAGTGCTGAAAAACACTCTGGGAAGGGCAAACAGAGCCAGCTCAAGGTCACAGAACTGAAGATCCACAGTGTGGCCTCTGGACATCACCAGCACAGCACGAGGGAAGGAAGAGGAATCACAAAACTGAAGCAATGTAGGGAACATAAAGCAAATCTCTTCATCCTAAATCTTCCCAAGGAATTGCTATTCCCTTGTTCCTCCTCATCTGGGTGCCCCACTTGACAGAAGAGATCTGATTCAGGGAAATGCTCAATATGTACCACGTTGCTCAAGTCAATGAGAACTGTGTTTTCCATGGGCTATAGAATTCCACTCTGAAAAAGCAGGTTTCAAGTGTTAAATCTTCAAAAAAAGTGAATATTTTCAACTATTATGTCCCAGTACAGACGTTTGTCATCTATAAAATGAGAAAATATCTCCAAGTGTAATGAAAATAAATTGATTAATGTTGCCTAACATTTAGTAAACATTCAGATAAGCTTCACTGAAAATCATGACAGACACCGGTTCCAGCTTCAGAGATAGGTAATAAGTTACTGGAAAAAGACCAAAAAAATTATATAATGAAAAAATTGTGTTCACTTGAGCCTCACCCAGCCTTTCCAGGAACCAGTTTTGTGGCAAATATATTCAATGAGCAGGCAAACCAAAACTGTATGGGCAATAATAATTTTGTCACCTCCTAATTCTAAGTGTCCGTGAACTCTTAAATAATGATTTTTTAAATCAATCTGTGGTGATAAACCACAAAATTTTAACTTCCTTGCTGTTTTGGAATCTGTGCAAAAGGACAGAGGTACTGAAACCTTTGCAGACAGGTTACAAATGAGGGGAGCTGGGAATGAGCTCAGAGCGGCACCTTGCAGATGTACTTTTTCCTGCTTCAGCTGCCTCTTTTTTTTAACTTTTTGTGGTTAAATAAAAGCCTTCAGCTCTCAGTTCTTATCTTTTCGATGTGTTACATTCACACTCCAGGAAACAAAACAGCAGTATTTAGACCCTGGTGGGGTTTTTCTCTGAAAACCAGACATTAATACAGGGTGGAGTAAGCAGGAGCAAAACTTTGGTTTTTTTAAATCAGAGAAGCAGCAAAATGAATTTTGAAAGCCGCTTCTTTCACAGCTGAAAGGCTCTGTACAAAACTTCATCCTGGAGTGATATTTCCAGCTGTAATATAGGGGTTAGGAATGGAAATGCTGACAGGCCCATAATTATGGAAGTGCAGCGGGCACCACTATCACAGTATATCAGATAGGAAACTGCTTGAATTCAATACAAGGTATCAAAAGATGTTCCTGTCATTCCTGTCTGTCCTCATTAAAGCAGCACTTGAGATTTCTTTTAACCTCTGTGACTCAAACTATTAATTTGATGTTCAGAAAGACATATACATCAGGATAATACTTGTGTGAGCACAGCCCATTTTGTGCTCCCAACCAAACTGGAGAATCATCCTAAATGTTTAAGCTCATAGAAACTGAAAAAAATAAGTGGTCAGGATGAGAGCATTTTATTTTACAGGACACAAAGTGGAGCCACACAAAGTAACATCAAAATGCCACATTGTTTCCTGTGTTCTATGAGATTTTAAAGCTTCTCTTTATAGCCAAATATTCAACGATGTATCTGTGATGCAATTACACTGTTGGATACTGAGGGGGGGAAGTTTTATCACCTCTGTTCACTGGGTCTTGCTTGACAAGAATTTCATAGATTAGTATGAAATTCTTGATGCCTGCACAAACTCCATGCATGCAGAGAAAAGAAGATCATGCCTGAAGATCCAGGAGGGCAGCTGGGTGAACAATATGTTTGTAGCCTATATAGCATGATTATAATATGCACAGTATATTCTACTTCTGTGATATATCAATTCTGAAATTTCATCTGCGGGTTGTGTGCCACAGTAATGTTCTTTTTTTCAACAGAGAAATACTAGTGGGAGGTTACCTTTGAATTATTTCTAACCATATACTCTATTTCATGACTGCAACCAACATATTTCCTTCCCTGAATTAAGGTGTTTGAATACAATAGAAAGAGTGAATTTACCTTTCCTGCATATAGCCAAAAAAATCAATTTTTTGGGGAGCAACTTTTCCTGGACAAACCCTTTTTCAAGCATTAAAAAAAAAATTAAATTAAAAAGAAAATTATGTGTTGCATTCTGAACAAATCTAGGTCTACACTCTTATCAGGTAAGGGAAATAACAAATGTCACATTCCACAGAAGCTTGCCTCACTGGGAATGGGATTGATGGTGTTTTTGATGACTAGGTAGAGAAAGAAAACATCTCACTGAACAGAAAGTACTTTCCCATGGAAAGCTGGAATAGTACTATTTTGAGTAATGCCCTACTTAAGCACAGGGACACCCTCACTGTGTCACTCACACAAACGTGATTTGCATGTTTTGATGGCTTGTAACTCTGCCTCAGCTCCAGCAGTGCCTTATACAGATGATTCACAAGATTATTCTATTTGCATATTTCCCCCATTCCTGGCAGCCAAAGCTTCCACGGGCCAGCAATTCCAGGGCTGCAGCCACTCCAGGAGAGCAGGAGCAGCGAAATAAAGAGGGCCCAACACATCCACTGATGTCATTCCTCATTGGAAGTGGAGCACAACTGAGACTGCCAGGATTCCTGCACTTGTGGTCATGGGATGCTTTAGGTTTTCTCAGGAGGAAAACATGTTTTCTCCTGAAGAGGACGGGTTTTTATGTATCAACAGCAGACAATGGAATCGCTGAACTTCCAGAACAAAGAAGAACTTTTTTTTACTATTAAGTCACTTGCTGAAGATGCTGAGGCAGTAAAGCAACAAGTGCCAGAACTGAAAAATGGCTTACCAAGCCAGGCTCATCCCTCCTAGAAATCCACTGGCCAGACAAAAACTTTCTTCCTCCTGTGCCATTTTGTCCATATTATGTATCGTTTATCAAATCATCAGTTTCACAATTTTATTAGAAGTGCCTAAGAAACAGTTTGAATTTTCTAATGTAATTTGGTTCTCTGACAGCACAGAGTTAAAGAAAACATAAATGTGAATGTCACATGCAAAAATGATCTGTGGTACTTTGTGGGAGAGGAAGACAAAGAGCACTTGACCTGAAGTTGACAGAGTTCTGCAGAGTGCAGCCCAGGACAGAGCTGTTTGTATGTCATACACGGCTCCTCATTCAATGAATTCCCTCTCAGGTTCATATTATTACATTCTTATTGCAAAAGGAGAGAAATTTCCACTGCCTTCCCCGTGTAGAAGTGGGCCTGGGAAGGGCATTAATCTTGCTTACCAGCACATACAGGAATGCTGTCAATTAATTACAACCACACCAAATGCTTGACTGCAGATCGTGTACGTGGTGTGCTTTTCCCTTACTGATTTACAGTCAGGGGGAGGAGGTCAGAGCCAAAGTGTAACAACAAATCAAAGTTAAACACGGACATGGAAATTTATCTCTGTTTCCAAGAGGGACAGTTCTGTGTGCGCTGGGCAGGAACCGGTGCCGTGGTGATGACGCAGCGGCAGAGCAGCGTTTGCTCCTGGCGGTGCCAAAGCAAGGAGTCACTCCTTGTAACACAGGATCTGTTAGTCTGGATGCTGTCTGTGCATCCTGCGAGAGCTGGGATGTAAAATAAAGCAAATGTTAACTCCTTTCAGAGATAAAATGACCAGAAGAGTTCTCAGCTCCAAATGGAATCCAAGGAACATGACATACTGCCAATTCCAGCCCTTGGCAAAACAACTTCTAATGTAAGATGGAAATATTGGTGCACACCACTGACAAGTATTACTCGCCAAACATATTAATAAACTGCCTGAAATCCTTATTGTTTGCATTATTGCTACCTCTGTGGTTCTCTTTAAGAAGCAGTCCCCAAAGAGTCATTGATTTGAATAAGAATTAAAAAAAAAAATCAAAAATCTTCTACCAAGGTTTCATTCTTAAATGCAGTAAAGCAAATGGTCATGGTAAAAAAAAATTAGCTGATACTCTAATTAAAATTTGGTCTCTTTGCACTTACAATTCATTCAATACATTGTGCTGGCATTAAATTAAAATTCTATACTTTCACCAACTAGGACAGGAGTTGTATTAATTTCCTTTTCATTTGCTATCATCCATTCAATGTATTGAACAGAAAACTAAGGAAGAGTGTATGAGGGTGATTCCCATTACTCAAGAAAAATAAAAAAGAAGAGTATGAATAGCACAGCTTTGGATTCATAAATACAGAGGGAAAGTTAACACGGCTTTGGTGAGGAAAATCATGTCTTAGCCTGTCTTTGAAGAGGTCGCAGAGCAGACCCAGCTGATACGGGGCAATTCAATACCAAGAGCCCATTTTGCCGAAGTCATTGCCCAGATGTTCTAAAAGAAACAAATCTGCAATAAGAAAGGTCCTTACGTGGACAAATCAGTGTTTAAAAGATGCAATAAGAAAGTAAAATAAATAGACAAATAACTTTTAACACTACAGAGAGGACAGTGAAACCCAGAGGAATCCGAGCTGGGTCTGAAAGTGTCCGACTCGCTCATTAACAATGGTTGTAGCAACTTATTAAGAAAAAATCCCCAATGAACAATATATAAAAAGAACAAATGGTAACTTGAAGCCAACAAGGATGGAAAGCTACATTTTTGTAATTAACCTCCTACAAGAAAGGATTTAAAAGAGGGAGTGGGAGGCGTATATTACAGAGAGTACAAAGAGAAAAAAGGAGAGAACAGAGGATACAGTTACAGTGATCACCGGCAGCCTGCAAGGCTCAGAGAGCAACTCTTGATTAGATGGAAAGCAGAGTAACTTTATCTCCTCGACCTCGGTGGCAGTGAACACCTGGAACACCAGCTTCAAATTCTTTAGCCCAAATTCACCACGGGGTCACCTCGGAAGAATTCAGGGATGAAAACCGAGGCTTCACCGTGGTCTTCTCCACACAGAGGAACCAAACAGCCCCAGCTTCCTGCTGAGCAGGCTGCATCCCACAGCTGCTGTTCCTGCTTCCTCTGAGGGAAGCAGGTCCAGCGGGGCCACAGGGCTGAACAGTGTGAAACGGCAGAGAACACCTCAGAAGGCCACTGAGAGGAAACCAGAGCTCCCCTGTTGGCAGGGCACGGTCCCTTGGGAATGCAGGACACGAGCTTTCCATCTTGGGTGAGTTATTTCTCATCCTTAGGAAAACACAGTGCACATCCCAGTGCCATCCTACCTCCTCAGTTTGTAAAGTTGTTGGGAGTGTGGCCTGAAAAGGATCCCGTGCTCAGGGTGTCACCTTTTATGTCACCCACAGGTCTTTGCATTTTCATGACAGCAACCCCCCAGTGGGAACTTGCTCAGCATTTCATTAGACAGACACACCGAAATGCTGCTTTCTGTGAAGAAATGATTCGCAGAAGAGTTTGTATATTCTTTGCGCTTATAAAAAGTGCTGAAGATTTAACAGGAGCAAAGCCAACAACACCGTACCTCATCAGCATAAATGCAAAATAGGAAGAAATGTTTGATACAAGGAAAATAGTTTTAAGTTAGTATCAATATGCAGGTATGGGAACTGGTAAAAAAAAATCTACTGATGCTCCGAATATTTTAAAGTTTGATCATGTAATTTTTCTTTCCACGCTGTCTTGACTATCATAAGCAGATGCACTGCAGTAATTTGCTACAAAAAGGACACAAGGGACCAAATCTTCAGTAGGATTACTGAGGTGAACTTTATATGTCCACTTGCAAAGTTTACTGTGCCTCCAAAACAGTATATGTTTCAATCTGACATGCACAAACAATTTGCACACATAAATCAGTGGGGTGTTGAACCGTTGACAGAGTGAAAAATCCTTTCTCTTTGAAACTCTTGACCGGAAAGTGTCAAAAGTGCAAAAGAAAAAACCAAGGTTTGAAAGATAAGAAAAGCAAAAATGTACCCCAACAGATCTGTCATTATTCTTATGTCAGTGATTACACAGGAAAATATTTAAAGAATGGCAAAGCTTTCATTAATCAGCAAGTCTATTTCTTTTCCTACATGGCTCCCTTATATTTCTAGTTGCTAAAAAATGGAAGATGCTTTTAAATGTCACCTGACTGAGCAAGTGAATCCTCTCTATTGCTATACAACCTTATTACTTATTAAATTCTTTCTCTGAAAAATGCCTTCGGTATACTTCTTTGTTCCCTTATTTTTCACTTATTGTCACCTTTAACTGACATAATGGGTAAAAATCCTATTTTAGACCAAGAATCAAGGAGCATTTGCACTGCAGTGTAACCTGGAGTTATGAAACAAGACACCAGAGAAATGAATACTCCGGGCAGGAGGGGGGAGTATCAGGAACCACCTATCAACAGTAAGAGAAAAATTCACGCTACAATTTCACACGGAGAATCGTGACTGTTAAGAATGAATATTCATAGAGAACTGTTTAAGAAAAATGTGGAATAACCCGATATAAACTCAACAAAATGAAGCCTGGGAGAGCACAATGGCAAATCTCTCCTAAACATCAAGACTGGGTTGGGATTGGTGAAGACTTGGATAGGCCAGGAGCCCGACTCGAGACTCTCACTCTTGGACCCACATGGGCTACACTGGTTAGAAAGGCCAGTTAGTTATTTCCCCGGTCAGTGGTCTACTTTAGAGGAGATTTAGGCAGCTCCAGGGCACCACAGGTTCACACAAGGGCTCTGGGACTTTCAGACTTGGAACAGCACTGAAATAAAGCGGAGGTCCTACACCCCCAGAAAGACCAGGCTGAGCAGGGATATCTCAGCAAGGCCATCAAAAACCCAAGCTGGAGAGCGAATTTCCATTGGATGGGTGAATTTATGACATGTGATGTACTAATCTACATTAATAACCTTCAGCAACGCATTTTTTAATTCATTTGATCAAAACCGTCTTGCAAACTCAATTTTTTCCCCTTAACTCATTGTTCTTGTCAAGGGTTTGGGTTGGCTGCAGTGCCGAGTTCTTCCCTTCCCATTAAATATGCATGAATACTTCAAAGCCTAATGCTTTCCTCCACACTTACTCTTCCCTGGAAGTTTGGTAGTGGCCTCAGGGAATGTCCTCAGCCTTTCTGTAACAATAAACTCAATCAAGTGCTACCTATAACATAAGCCTAGAGAGCTGAAGTGGTTCACTTAATTTGCAAGTCTAACTTCCAAAATTGTGGAAAAGGCCTGCAAACAAAGATGTTACGCAGAACAACCTGTGGAAAGGAATGCAATTGCCAGAAGTTTGTAAAAGGCTTTAAGGACCTCCTTGCAAAGCTTAAAGATGCAAACTCTGACTCTCTTGGTCTTGTGTACAAAGGAAGTGATACTGGTTTCAACAGCATAAACCTTTCCAGCCAACGTAAACAAGCTTAAAACCAAAATATGACAAATCCTGCCATCTATGAACCACTCTTTAGTTTGGCTTTGCTTTACAAAATGGCAAAATGGGAAAGGAAAACTGAGCAACAACCTCGAACTGAGTTCAAGAGAAAACTCTGTGTCTGCCCACAACACCTCCTGCTTCTGAGAATTCATTTTACATCCTATAGCTACAGGAAAAATTGGACCACCCAACTAGTCTTTGGTTGATACGAAAGCTTCATAGAGACCAAAGTCTGACAGCTGCTTCTAAAAAATTCTCACCAGGAGACTGCTGTGCAGAACTCAGGCAACGGGCTCCACTCTGCACTTCACTGCTCAACAACTGCACCAATGAGGTATCTTTGCTCTGGTTCCATTAACATGGATTCTACAAATGCCTCTGATAATAACCACACCATCCTGGCTGAAGTGTTTGCACCTGGTTACTTCACAGTTCTGGGCATCTTTACTTTTTGCAGTAAATGGAGAGTGTGAGACAGTACTGCTATTTTGAGTTATTTAATTTTCACATTTTAGAATATTTTTGAGAGAAAAATGTACAACACTTTTCCTCCCCCCCCCTCAAATATTAATGAGAATCTAGGATAATATCCATATCCATATCCTTCTACTCTAAAAAATGGAAAAAATATATACATATATTTGTGTATTATATGATTTATGTATTTTAGAGAGAATATTTAACTGATGTTGTGGGAGTTGACAAAACTTAATAAAAAAGCTATTCTTATGGTTGTGAGAGGGGGATGCTTTGAACAGTTTTGCTAGCAGGATGTGTCTTGCCCACATGGAAAAACTGGAAAACTCCAGTGGAAAACTGAAGGAAATGAAGAGGTGAGATGAGGTTAGAGGGCTAATAGGAGGAAACACAAGGAAGCAATAATTGCTGTTCCTTAAACGCTCATAAAGAATTTGGGCTTTGTCCAGACTGTGATCCCCAGAAGGATGAGATACAGAGCTCCCCCCACACATCAGAGCAGCTCCTTTTCTGCTGCATAAGAACATTTGCTTTCTGAAGCCTGAAGTGGAGGATGCTCCCTGATTGCCACTGACAGTCCTTGGCCTGTCACAAGACAATTCACTCACGTTGTTTACTCCAGTTCTGGCCACTGAAGACAAAGTGGCATGTCTGAAAATGTCTTGGCAGAGAGGCGGGGGTAGAGGTATCCACATTTAACTTGTAATATGCTTTCAGCATGATTAAATAAAAACATAACCACCTGTTACCCTTAATTCAGTGGGAGTATCTATTTTCAATTATAGCATTTACTATCCACCCTCAAGTATGGCAAGGAACACCATGGCAACATAAACACAGTCGTGGCTGCTTGAGAAAGTTAAATTATAAATAGCAATGTATAGCCCATGAAGTCCTGGAAATAAACTAACTAATCCATAGGCATTTGTTACTATGACATAACATTTCCACTCAAAGGCTGTTTGCCTCATCTCAAACCCCCTCAGAACACATTTAGAAGTTCAGCATCACTTGACTGTAAGAGTGTTCAAGTTCAGACACGAAAAAAAGCAGAGACAGTGGAGAAAATAAGTATAGCAAAACAGCGGAGAACAAATGAACAAAAAAAAAAAAAAGTCCCCATTGTAGGCTTTGTTCTGTTTCCACTGAAGTCAACGTGGAAAAACCCACCCCAACACATCCTAAATGTATAACACAGTCCCCTCAATATACACAAACATGTTTTTCTACTGAATCATCCCAGAAAGGGGGGAAAAACCAAAAAAAGCAAAAAAAAAAAAAAAAAGAAAAAGCAAGCAAAAAAACCTGGGCTTCACTGAGTAGCAAACAGTTTGGAAATGCAAATAAACTCAGCAACCCTGTGAGACACTGGAGAGATTTCAGAACTCAGTGCTCTCTTCAGCTTCAGTCTGAGGGAAAGATCCATGGTAACTGAGGGAATACAGGGATTCAAGCCCAAACTGAGCACTCAAGAGGGAGCTGAATTATCAATTGTTCAAGTCTGCTGTGCAGTTCCTTATTCCCTGCAAGCCCGAGGCCCAGCAAGAGCAGCAGCTTTTTGCCAGCTGGCCACACGCCTGCTGGGCTTGGAGAGGCTCCATTGCTTGGGAGCACGACCAAGGACCCCACAATGGGAGAAGGGAAAGGGAATCAAAGCCTCTATAAATCCAGGACTGAAAATTCACAGCAGAGAGGTGACTGACAAGTTTGGGACCTGAGGACAGCAATAACTTCATTCCACATGGAACAGCAGATTCCACAAATTTACGTTTTCTTTCAGTTTACGGCCATTGGTTAAAGTCAACTTTAGTTCAGACCCAGAGAAATCTGCAATGGATCTCCTGAGGGCAGGGGAATTATTTCAGATTTGCTCCATGCAACTGAAATGCAATTTAAATTCCCAACAT
This sequence comes from Cephalopterus ornatus, assembly GCA_013396775.1. Classification (NCBI taxonomy): domain Eukaryota; kingdom Metazoa; phylum Chordata; class Aves; order Passeriformes; family Cotingidae; genus Cephalopterus; species Cephalopterus ornatus. Next base: position 279,224 of record VZRE01002727.1, on the reverse strand, counting down.
TTCTGTTCTAAAAATATGCTGTGTTTTATGACACATATTTGGTGAAATCTTGGCCTCTTTAGCACCAGTGACAGAACTCATTGGTTTTACTATGGTGGAAATTTCACTGAATGATTTTCCTTTCACACAGAGTGAAGCAAAACAAAAACTGATCCACTGAAGGAGGACTTAAATCAATTTTATATCAAGTCTGTGTAATAACAGAAGCAGGCAGGCTACTTAAGAGTGTAATCACCTGTAAACTTTATGTGTTTCATTTGGTTTATTGAGGTCATTGTACAATTAATTTATTAAATGGAAATATTACTTTAAGGTCAGCTAATCTGCACTTCTGAAGAAAACCTGACCAAAAAAAAGCCCAAAACACAAAAAACCCCAACCATCTCTGTATGACCAGAACAAACACAAGCTTTGCCTGGGTAAGAACTTAATGCTTCTCAATAGAATTATCATTGTCTTTATGTTTCTGATAAACACAATTTTTTGGTTCACAGTGGACTTCTGTATTTAGGGAACCTTTCAAGTAACGTGGTGACACAAGCATAAAAGGTTATTTTTATATTTTTATATAAAAGGAGAGCAAAAATGTGGAAAATATATTCAACAATTAGTTGTGTTTGTCATCAGTGACTGATTGTTAATCAAGCAATGGAGCAACAGTATGTGTCACACTGGAGTGTCATTGTCACACAATTACTTTGTCATGCATTGTAATAATATTTTTACTGAAAAAACCCTGAACATAGTCATTAATTGGTGAACACATTAAACCCAAGATGGCATTTAGTGTGATGAAATGGAAAATAAGGCATACTCAGCATGCCCATAGAAAACAATTCCCACAGAGCTTAAGTATTCCTAAATCACTTGGGCAAGACTAATCTTAGAAGAGACACGGAAAAACTCCTAAATAAAGATCATGGTTTTTCTGGAGAGCATATGAACCAGTCTTTTCCTAAATCCAGGAAAAGACGGGTTCATCCCCAAACATTCATGTGTGTGACTCACATGACTCCTTGTGCTTTAAATTAAGTACGTGCACAAGTTCAGGATGTGCCAGAGCTCAGAGTGTGCAAAACCAGCTTTGGAACTGCAAAAGTACGAAACTAATGGAACCCAAAACCAACTCAGCGTTTCCTGACCACAAACAAGAAGAAGATGGAAGATGCATACTTATTTTTTTTTGCCACGAAGAGTCATTAAAATGTCATTCCTACAATTTAGCACCCTGCGTTATACTTTATAAAAATAGTATTTTGATACATATCCAAGCATTCAAAATTGGCTGATCACTTATAACCAAAATTGGGAAGAAATGATGTACTGAGAAGGAGATAAACAAGATTAAGACCAGACTAAAAACATTATATATAAACACAGGTGAAGTTCAAGTCTGGTTTCCCCCACCTACAGACTGTAAACCCATCTGTTAACACAACTTGAAATCTATATTACCTTTTCTTAGCTCCTTTTTAAACACAATCAATAATCCTGGGGAGCACCTTTCCTTGCTTTCTAGATGCCTGCAGACATTGGTAATTAGACTTGAATATGTGCACAATATGCCCACACAGAGCTCTTCAGGCTGCACTGGAGGGCTCTCAGAGCCAATCTGCATGAAATGTCACTATTTGCTTTCTTTTGGTAGAAAATCTTGCAAAATATACTGCTGGTCATGAGAGATGCTCTATGAACCAAAGAAGATAAGCAACAGAATCTAAGGAAAATTATAACTATTTGAAAAAAATATATATTTAAATTACAAGGAAGTTTTCCATGAGTAAGGATACAAAGGATTATTCCTCGCCCACAATGACTATTTCAAGGGTTTTCATGTGTGTACTATCCATCTCCATCCTCAGATGGTGGTAGGTTGGACAGTAAGATGGAAAGCCTGCATGGATTTTAGCATCCACAACTGCCTCAGCTCTATAAGGACAGCCTGGGGAACGTATTTGTCAGCTCACCACTCACAAAGAAGGATACAGTGAATGAATCATTGTTATATACTATGGGTTTTCCATTATCTGACTAGGCAGCCTTTTGTACCCAAGAACATGATCTCTAACAGATTTTAACAATACAAATGTCTATCAGAATAAAATGAATACTCATAAAGGAAAATATAATTTGTAATCTTTCCTAGTTATTACAGAAATCTTTCTCTTCCTCTAATCGAAAGGGCTTTATAGACTTTAAGGGCTATAAATCACCTAACTTTTTTTGGCAGTCAGGCAAAAATCACATGAAAATTGGTATCACTATATTATTTCTAACCTTAAAAGAAGACAGATGAAGAAATTAAACAGACTGGACTAAGGGAAAATGTATTTGACATATCAGAGCTACCAAACTTCAAGCTGCCAATACAGACATCTACATTCATTACTAGGTACATAAACAGAAGTGGTCTCAATTTGTAAACTGCAGACCACTCAGCATTCACATCAACTCTTATAAGAACCTCATGTTCTCAGCAAGTCAGAGTTCATCCCAAAATACAAAAGAAATAATTAAAGCACTAAGTTCTAAAAGCCAGTATTGACATTCTGTGTGTTTCTTTCCCAGCTCTTTTCTTTCCAAGCCTACATTATGCTTCAAAGACAAAGAGAGCTCACGGAGTTCTTGATGGCATCAAAGCTCTGTAGAGTGCCTTAGCTAGAAAATGTCCTAAAACACTGACAAGCTGCATTTTCTTTTATGGGAAATGCAAAACTGGGCCCTGCATTTTGCTAGCAAAGTCCTCAAATCAACTGTGTGGTATTATTTGCTATATATATATATACCTTGGGGAAAACAAGTGTTGACACAGAGAGACAGAGCAAGGGACATAAAGAGAGATGTATGTCAGAGCCTGGTGTTCCTTGGGTAATAGCTAATCCTTTCCACTGAAAGATTTTTTTTTTAATGATTTACACTGAAACTTGCAGAACAAAGGTTGTCTTGTTCCTTTCACAGAGTTTTATTGAACGGTGCAAACAGGAGTAAGGGAGAAAATTGGGTATTTTTGGTCTTCTCTTTGCAGTGGAGCTCAATAAAGATTGGACATGTGCTCTGCATTGCTGTGCTTTCGGAGCTGACCACAACTAGCACAGGAAGGCCAAACTAAAGCAAGGTGTTTATTTTTTCCCATGGTAGAACACAGCTCTCACCTTTCATCCGTTCCTTCGCACAACTAGACTGTGCACCAAAAGAAAATGAAACAGGTGTTCTCTGGGTGTAATAGTTAACTTGTGGTGCTTTCCCTCACCTGTTTTATCTGGTACAGTGACTCTCCCCAGGCCAGAAGCTCTCAGGTCAATGTGAGGTCACACTGTGAGCAGAGGCCTTGTGATGTGAGCAGACATCACCGCCCACCGCAGGCCAGATCCCTTTGCTAACAAGAGACTTACACAAGGATTTATTTTGAAGGGTAAAAAGATGTTCATAATGGTGTAAAGAGGTTTTCTAGGTCAATAATTAACTCTGAGTACTCCTCAGACAAACGTGGCAGTGCCTCTGCAGTACTGAATGCAAAAGGCAGGTAAGGCTGATGTTCTCCAAGGCACATCCACACACAATGATTGACTCCTGCAAAAGGTCCTGTATTTCTCACAGCAATTCAGTGCCTTGTAAAGGAATTGGTGCAAGATGCATTAGAGCTGTTGATAGTTTCAATTAAAATTGCACAGTAAGACTCCATTTTTGCTGGGCAACTTCAGCTCCAAACCGCCAGAGAAACTTTTTCTGCAGAGGTCGTGGTCATTACCGAGTTCAACTATTATTTCATTTACAAGTAATAAACTGAATTAAAATTTGAAAATTTGACTTCACCTCCTGTTTGCTTATAGTCCTCTTGCTTACAACCAACATATTGCTTTTACAAATGTTCTATACATTAAGGTACTCCTGAAAACATGTTCTGTGGCTACAGATGGGAAATGAAAGCAGCACACACAGCTGATTATTATTTTATCTATCTGTATCAACTGCAGGACAAGTTGATGTAGTTTGTCCTGCAGGAGATCACTGTACTTACGAAAAAAAATTCTTTTCCACTCTATACCCTACTAAAGGCTTTGCTGTACTACAGACATATAGTAATGTCTAAATATCATAACACCTGCTGACTCTCAGTGCATAACAACACCTTCTCAAATGCATTCAATGAACTTGAAATCTGTCTGAATAAAACATGTTATAACAAGCACCCTCTGTACACGAAACGGGAGACTATGAAATCTTTTAAAGAAATGTACACAAGATTCAGAGAATACAAATACTGTTTACACAGATGTTGTCGAAATAATTTTACATAAATAATCCACACTGGGAGAATTCATAATGTTTGAAACAAGAGCTAAACAATGGGTATTTTTATAAAGGAGCAGGGATAACACTTCTAAATCCAGAATTTGGGAATGCTTAGAGGACTTTTGGTTGAAAAACCATGATCTCCATTTATGGACATTTTGCAGGTCTCTGCTTGTTTGTATTCATGACAATACAGCTGTTCCTCCACACCTCATGCAGGCAGAGCTCCCCACAGGTCCAACCTGGCTTTTATTTAAAGCACAGAGTGGGAGCAATCCCACCAGGCTCAGGAGAGATAATCTTGGTTGAAATAAAGAACAAAGCAAAGGAAAACCTGTTAGGAATTTAGGGACTGGCCGTGCACATAGAGTTCAGAACTAACAGAAATGTTAATGGGCATCCCTGTTTCCAAGGAAAAAACTCTGTGACTCCCGCAGTTTTATTTGATGTTTAGCTTTCAGATATACATAGCCCAGCTTCACATCTTTCACAGCATTTTACAGCAGTAACAGCTCCATTTTCAACAGGATCCAGCAAAAATCTCTTCCCTTAAAGAATAATCACTTTCCACACAAATCAGAAACTTCACTGTACTTTGCCTCTTCCAGAAGAGTTCAGTACCACGATAACCTATCACATTTGGTTTACATTTTCAGGTAAACGCATCCGAAAAGCACAAAGCCATGTAATCCTTCCTGTGAAAAACTGTGGAATTCTGATTTGCAATGAGACCCAAGTCTGAGAATTTTTTAGCATCTCTGCTCTTTTCCATTGCTTGGTGTTCTTTTCACTTGCTTAGGAATGTGCTTTTTTAACTGATGATATTTAAAACCCCACAACGCAGCCTATTATAATATTCTCCCATATGATGTAACAAGCTATTTGTAAGAATGAACTAACACATGAAAATGCAAGGGGAAAAATAACTGAGGCAGGCTCATTTATTAATTGCAGCTGGGATGAGGACTGGTAACATATCTTATGCAACTACTGGAACAGATTTTACTAGCTTTATATATTAATGCAAAGAAATGCCTTTTTACTAATTTGTAAGATCTTCCTGTTAACAAAAGGATTGAATTTGCATGGGTCCCTCCCAAAAGTACCACAAATGAGGTAAAGAATGACTTCTAATTGGCAATCATATTGGCTTTGTTAACCAACAGCTCTATTCTGACCTAATTTACAAAGTTCTTACAGCAGTTATTATTTTGCTTAGAAATTAACGTGGTATTTCCTTTCCTAAATTATTTTAAAGCTAATCAGGCAGCTTCTGACCATAAATATGTAACAGACCTGAACAGCTGCCAATAAAAATTCAGTTTACTGACTTAGCCTCAGCCTTAAATAAGAACTGTAGTGTGGTGCCACAGCATCCCAGCAAGGACTCTTGGAACAACCTGTCTTTCCTGGTGTTCATGGCCAAGGCACAAAGATGCATGTCCAACTCCTCTATCCTAGCTCAAAATACACCAGAGCAGCTCAGTTTGTAGCAAACAGAGTTTCTTAGGAAATGTTTTATTTGCAAGACAGCATTCGGCCTCCAAGCTGACAGGTAGGTAAACAACACTCCCATAAATATTTGGGTATCTTATCTAATAAGGGCATCAAGGAAAGCAGGACTCAGGAACAGCATCTGCAGTAGCTAATGAAGGCATTTCCTACCCACAACAATGCCAGAAACTCTTCGAACCTGGAGACAGCACTGCTGTTACACCGATGTATCAGTTCTTTACTCTTCTCCAGAGATAAATTTAGGTCATAACAGTCATCCAGAGCAGCACTAACTGCTCCCTGCTGCGTGCATAGGTATTTACATGCAAGGTAATGACTTGCCTGGACATCACACAACATTTTTCAGCACATTTTTTCACATTACACACAAAATCTGACTCCAGAAGATCGGGTACAGGTGCTTGGCTGGCAGACTTAACACTCCATTTTGCTCCCTGTTCCAGATCATCCTCACAGGAATGACATGGGAACCACTGTGCTGTTGGTGACAACACACCACCACAGACTAAAGAGACAGCTCTTTCTCATTCATGCTGTGAGACTTCTGTGGACGGGTAACTGGCAGGGCAGTGCTAAAAAAGGAAAACTGCTCAAGGAAATACTTTTGGATTTATGTCTAAAGTGCACAGGCCGAAAGCCAGAGCATCAACCAGGGAAAAGCAGCGCTGTAAAGTCCACGTAAGAAAAACAGCACAAAAGGGGGAGCCAGGCTGTTGCGTAAGAACTGCATTTTTCTCATACCTGTTGAAACACAGAACCTCCAAACCCCTTGGATGCAGAAGTGCCAACAGTGTCCACGTGCGTCAGGATCCCAAGTGCCACTGCAGGCCATGGCCCAACATCCCAGCCCCGTGGGAAATTGGATATCATTTGGAAACTGCCTTTCCCTCAAAGCCCACTGTGCTTCAGAGTGACTTTGCACCTTGCAGGAGGCAGTTTGGGCCTCTTAGAACCAAAATGCTCTTGGTATTTGAAGGATGAGCACTGCCCCACGATGTTCTCCTGGTGACTGAACCACCCCATCACCTTGTGGCAAAAACTATCACATGGTTGGCAGTTAATGTGCAACTGAGGGGAAAAGTAGGATAACACCACCTTCATAAGACTGTAGGGAATGTCACAAGGATGAACCACCATGAGAAACACAGTGTGGGACTTTTTTGGGATGTAAATACTGTAACAAAAATAAGATATCTGCTAATTTTACAATTTTGTCCTAGTTCATTTTATAATTAGTAATTAAATTGATGCTAAATATCAGATGTTCTAGGTTCCTCATTAAGGCATCTCAGCTGCAGCTCTTGGATTAAATAATGGATGATTCAACATTAGAGAAACTACAAGATAGACAATCTTGACTAATTCTGTTAACGTTCTAGAGAAAAAATTACATCCAATATTTCCTTCTGCCTAATCATGCATCGACCATTCCTGTTTGGGGAGATTTTTGAACTTTTCTGCATCTGGAAATCTTGTTTAATAATAACGTTTCAAAATAAACTAGATGTGCTCCCTTCTGATGATGTAATGAACTGTCATTCACTAAGTGTGGTAGTCTAAGGACATCAGGAACTGACTTGGACAAAATGTTGTCCACAGTAGGGTAATGCAATAAACAAAGAAAATTATGTATTAAAAGAATAATGCCATCCAATATCACAGGATACAATATAACTTGGATGGAAAAAGGCTAGAACTAAACCTATACCTGTTTAACTACATGTACGTGGTGGCTTTGGGTCCTGCTCCCTGCAGAAGGAATTTCCTGAGCAGCCCGAAGTAAATATTTGGCAGTTCCAATCCTCAGTTTCAAAAAACTGTTAATGTGCCAGAGCTGAAGATAGGGACAAAAAGACCATTGCAATGACTACTCTGCCGTACTCCTGCAGACTCCTCCACACGCACATCACAGAAAATAAAACTGTGCAGCAAAACACCCTCCCGGCCGGACTCAACGAACAAACGAGTAACTCAATTAGCGCGTTAATTATCCATTAATTAGCGGATTAAGCCCCTCCTGAGGGACCCTGGGCCAGGGCGCCCCCTGGCGGCGGCACAGGCGGAACTTTGGGCGCAGCTCAAGCGCAGGATCCGCGCCCAGCGCGGGCTCGTCCCCACCCGCACCCCAAAGGGCCCCAGAAAACAGCATCTTGTCATACTTGCAGGGCACCGAGCCATAAAGCACCGTCTCTGTTTGATATTCCGTCAGGCCTTTAGGCACCTACTGCACCCGCAAACACTTCACAAGTAACTCCAGAGCACGTGTGCTCCATGGAGGTGTTACGGTCCTACTTAAAACTGTCCGCAGACAAATAAAACCAATGTTCCTAACATGGAGTTGAGAGCACCCGACAAACAGCATTTTGGCTTTCAGTCGTTTCTTTAAATGGCAACAAAGTTTTACTAATAAATGATCGCCTCTCTTCCCTACCTGTGCTGGAGGGAGTTTCAGGCCATGTTCAGCTGCGAGGGTATTTTAAGCAAAGGTGAAATATATTTAGAAACTGGGTTTTGGACAAATGCTTTATGAGATAGAAATTTCAGCACAAAAGCATTCCCTTGCAAACATGTATGAGATTCCTCTGAAAAGTCTGGTTGGAAAATCTTAATAACCAATATTTTGACGACACTGCTTTTGATACACTTAAGTTACCTTCGTTCCTGCAGGATTCCTTTATTTTCCAATAAAAACATTCCTCTCTAACCAGTCATCTCCGACTAAGTTCATTACACGAAGAAGAAATATTCAGTAAAACAAATACAACCTCAACTCGCCCGGCAAGAGAAAACCCTGGGTAAGGAACAGCCTCTCCGGTACGAGCGCGGATCTTACCTCTTCAACTGTCAGAGGCATACAGATCCGGTACTCCTTCATGAGCATATTCCTGCTGCTCAGTGCGGACTGGCGAACTGGGAGAAAAGTGGCGATTTCTGCACAGAGATCACGACGAAAACCAAACACGGGGGAAAATAGTCAAGCCTCTTTCTCTGTGCGCGCTTGTCAATGTGTCCACAAGACAGTAGTGCAACCATCCAGGAAGGCTGACCCAGCAAGAAGAGAAACCAACACAACCGCTTCTTTCTTCCAGTTCTTCCTCCTTCACACTGCGATCATGGGAATCTCACAGGCGCTCGCACCGAGATACGCTACCAAGTCTCAAACCCCCACCGCTCTCGCCCCAGCCGAAGACATCCGTCGGAAGTGCACGGAAACGCCGGGCTCTCTCGCGGCTGTGTCAAGACA
>VZRE01002727.1:250344-265578 GCA_013396775.1 Cephalopterus ornatus | reverse complement strand
GCCCCCCCCCCGCCCCTCACAGGGTCGGGGGGTCTCAGTTCCCCTCGGGGGCTCTCCGATCCCCTCAGGGGGTCTCCCATCCCCTCACGGGGTCGGGGGCTCCCCGATCCCCTCACGGGGCCGGGCTGGGAGGGGGCGGTTCCCTCAGCAGTGGCTCCTCCCCCTCGGCGGGTCCTGGCGCTCCCNGCGGGCCGGGCCGGTTGCGGTGGGCGCTGAGGCGGCGGAGCGCGGCCATGGCGGAGGGCGGCGCGGAGCGGGCCGACGGCCGCATCGTCAAGATGGAGGTGGATTACAGCGCCACCGTGGACCAGCGCCTGCCCGAGTGCGAGCGGCTGGCGCAGGTGAGGCGAGAGGCGAGCCCGGCGCGGCGGACGGGCTGAGTCATGGCGCGCTAGGCCGCGCGGGGCAGCGCTGCGGCCGCGTCCTGCCCCCGCCGGAGCCGTGCTGAGGGGGCCCGGAGAGGGACCTCCGTGCCGGGCTGGGGAAGGGGACGAGAGGGGCGGCTCCGCTGTTTCAGGGCTCTGTGGGAGGTTGGTGCCCGAGCAGAGGGTGGTGGGGCACTGACCAGGCTCCCCAGGGCAGTGGTCACGGCCCCAAGGCTGCCAGAGCTCCAGGAGTGTTGGACAATGCTCTGAGGCGCAGGGTGGGATTGTTGGAGTGTCCTGTGCAGGGCCAGGAGCTGGACTTGGGTGATCCTTTGGGTCCCTTCCAGCTCGGGATACTCCGTGATTCTCAGGCGGGAGGAGCTGTCGGGGGAGGGGAGGGCCCGAGTCCCCTGCGAGGGGTGCAGCCCTTCCCTCTGCCCCTGCCCGGGCACACGCGGGCTTTGGCTGCTCATCCTGCGCCAGCGCTGCCTTCGTGTGACTGCTCCCGGGTCGGGCTGGACAGGCAGCGCTTGGCATCCCTAAACTCGGGGGTGTGCGAGCCCTGAAAGGCTGGAATGGAGGGGCAGGGCCCGGGCAGGCTCTGGGTGCCTCCCTCGGCTCAGCAGCCGTGTCTGTGCCCCCGCCTGTGACCGCAGGGTGTGTTAGCGGTGGGGTTGTGGCGGTGATCGTGCACACCGTGTGTCTTGAGGGCTTTTTTATAAAGGACTTGTTCTGTAGCCTGGAGATTCCTGTGCATCTCAGACCTCAGAACAGACAGAGTCACAGAACGGGTTGGGAAGGACCATTAAGACCATCCTGTTCCACCGCTGCCGTGGGCAGGGACACCCGCCACTAGCCCAGCTTGCTCAGAGCTCCATCCAGCCTGGCCTTGGACCCTTCCAGGGATGGGGCAGCCACAGCTTCCCTGGTGTTGCAGTTTGATGTCCCAGTAGGACGCATCTGACTCTATGTGCTGCAAATGCTCCACTCCATCCCTGTGTCTCGTGAAAGATGCTGTCCTTTGCAGTTGTACAGCTCTGAGAGCAGTAGCGTTAAGATAAAAAGTTGCATCTTAGACTGTCCTAAGACCATTGTATGGAGAGCAGGCACAGGGGTTTTGTGCCACGGGCACAGCTCTGGGTAGGAACGGACACCATGGCCATGTTTCATCCTTACACCGCATGTAAATTCCGTGGCAGTAAGAGCACACCCCTCACAAACATTGTATGTAAAAGATTTCAGTAGGGTAGCTACGTTTTAGAAACAAATCTCACCTTCTCTGTTTTGTTACTCATTTTCTGGTTTCTAACTGTTTTTTTGCAGGCCCACCATTGCCATGGGGTGATACAAAGTCACCCGTATTAAAAATTTTGCAAGATATTCTGTAGGTATTACAATTTAGGACTAAAAGTACACTGTGGTATCTTTAACTTCCCAAAGCAAAGGCATATATAGTTCTCAACCCCCCACCAAAAAGACAGGATTATTCTAATTCCATGTAGTTTATGCTTTGTGTAATACTCTGTAATTAAGATGTGATGGATGTGGATGAAAGTAATAGTCGAACAATTTTTTTGGCCTAGGTATTTAATTACATTTCTGTTCTCACTTAAAACTCTGTTTTGGCCAGGGAAGAAATGAGTCTTCCATGCAGCTCTGTGAACATGAGCTCACCAAACCTGTCTGGAACCTGCCAGGTTTCTCTCTCAAGGCAGAGAACTCAGAGCATGTGTTGTGCAAAAATGAAACTGTGCCTTTCCAGTTTAATCTCTGTATAGAACCACGGATTTAAGGTCGGTGCTATGTGTGTTTCCTGATAAATGAAAAATGAACGTACACCATGGTCTGTTATTTTTACTTAGGTGAGAATTAGAGCTACTCTCAGTTTAAACTGAATTATGTTCTTCACTCATGGAGTTAATTCTTTGCCTGTCTTACTAGGAAGGAAGATTGCAAGAAGTCATTGAAAACCTTCTCTCCTTGGAAAAGCAAACACGGACGGTGAGTGATTCTGGGATGTCCTACACAGCTCCTGTTCCTGTGTTAAAGTCAGGAAGGGACTTGGAGTCTCAGTCTTGCATTTCTTTAGAAAGCAAATCACTGAGGCCAGACACAGCAATTACTGCCCTTTGTGTAACAGAAGGTGCTGCAGGGGCTGCGGGTCCATCCCACCTCTGACGGGCTCTTGGTTTGTTCCAGGCGTCTGACATGGTCTCCACATCCCGGATCTTGGTTGCCATAGTGAAAATGTGTTACGAAGCGAAAGACTGGGATGCTCTTAATGAAAATATTATTCTTCTGTCAAAGAGGAGAAGTCAGTTAAAACAGGTGAGTTTAATCCTTTGAAACAAAGGAATGAAACTCCATTTGGAGCTGTATTATGCATCTGATTCCCCCTGTGTGTAGGGAGTTTGTGTGTAAAGGTGGTGGTTCATCTTTATACTCTTCTACATTCTTATTTTTCATGTTCAGATGTACATGAACGAATTACTGCAGTTTATTGTGATCAGATAAGGTGTGTGCTTCACATTTTGAAACTGTCATACTTTGGCCTTCAGTCCTGGGTGAGAAATCAGCTGTCAGGATGGCTGAAAGTGTTTGCATCTAGGAAAGTGCAAAGTTTATTGCACTCTGCGTTTAGAGGAGTTTCATTCTGGTTTTTTCAGAAGTAGATATTTTAATAATAATTGTACCAGCTTTGTCAGCATTGTTACCAGAAGCACATGTTCTATGCTTGCCACAAAAGCATCAGTGAGAAATAATCACCCCTCTTCCTTCCCTTCCTGAGGAATCTACAGGTGTCCTCAGGAGAAGAGTTAGTGTACACAGTTAAGAGAAGATACACCCCTCATGCAGGTCTCAGGGCAAACAGGGAAGTTCTGCCAGTCCATGTGAGAGTCGTGTGGATTTGGCAGAGGAGGAGGAACTGCTTTTCAAGAGAGAACTGCATGGAATGGGTTATTTTGAATATCGGTGGAAAAACTGAGACAAAGGAGATGACAAAACAGCATCACATTTGACCTGTAGCATCAGTCCCTGGTGTCGTTTTACAGCTCGTTGTGAACCAAAGTGAGGAGATGGATCTTGGGTGCTTTTTGTTGAAATGAGTCTCTTCAGTTTGATAGGAAGCTATTACCTCTGAGTGTTGTAGTTTGCCTCCATTTGGGAAATCTAAAACCACAGTGTGTTTTTCCTTTCTCTCTTCATACCAGGCAGTTGCTAAAATGGTCCAGCAGTGCTGCACTTACGTCGAAGAAATCACAGACTTGCCCGTCAAACTGCGCTTAATCGACACGCTGCGAATGGTGACAGAAGGAAAAGTAAGATTTTGTTTTCAGACTGAATGTCTAAAAGGTAGAATAAAAATGTTCACCTCCTTTAAAAGCCATAGCTCCTTAACATTATTTTTTAATCCTGTTCACATAAGAGCAAAAGTAGTTTTTAAATTAACCTGAGAAACCACGTAGTGTATTTCTTTCCAAAAGAATGCAAATATTTTCCAGCTGTCATATTTAAATCACGTGCTGAAACACTGATCATGTTTCTATGATAATGAATACTTTTCAGAGTTATAAAATGCCATTTATTTTTCACTTTTTAAAATGTTATGTATTTGAATTTCTTAGAGAAATGGGCAGGGTTAGTTTAATTTCTCCTGCACTTAGCAGGGTGTTATGTGCAGTTTTGGTAACCAGAAGGTGATACCAAAGCGTTACACCCAGTGAGTTATTTACAATGTATTCCTTTTGCTTTAAGACAATAAGCAATTCTGGAATAAGGCAAATTTGTATCAGTGTTACAATCTTTGCCTGTTCAAAGTTAGTCTAAACTGTTAGTAAACAAATCTTGTGGATTGATGGCTGGTTGGGAATGAGTGAAGTAATGCAGAGGGTTGTAATCAGTACACATCAACCATTAAAGTGTAGCTTCCTTCCTGTTTCAGTATCTTTTAGCAGACAAGAAATATCTAATACTTTATTCGCAGTGCACGTCCTTTTATGTTTGCTTAAAGAACCATAGATGAATGTAGACATTATTTTGCAGATAAATTTGGTCCAAATATCAACTACCCATAGTATTTTTTCAGTGTATATTGTGGATAGCGCCAGTGTGGAGTGTGGATACACAACAGATTAATTGGTTGTATGACACATCAAATACATTTCTTAGTGGGGCTGCAGGCTTAGAGTTTGCACTCTTCTTTAGAGAATTCCAATAAAGTTTAAACTCCTCCTTGTGATGTCAGATCTACGTGGAGATCGAACGTGCTCGCCTGACAAAGACTCTTGCAACAATAAAGGAGCAGAACGGGGAAGTGAAAGAAGCTGCCTCCATTCTGCAAGAGCTGCAGGTAACACCTTGGAACTCAAAATTGCATCAGCAATAGCAATTAATTCTGACTGTTCTGAGATTAGCGTTTAGAAACTGCGTCGGGTACGTCTGCAGAAATGCCTGGAATGAGGTTGTTACTGGTGAGGGTGTAATTCAGCTTTAACTGCTTTTGTTACTCTCGTGGGTTGGGTTATAGAAAGTATTTTCTACTTGGAAAGTAGAGTTCAATTCTCTAGCTAGTGCATTGAGTTTAATGTTAGTGGATTCTTTGGTATAAATGGGGCCCATAATTAAAATGGAATAACATTTACTCTGTTTTCACCTGCTCTGTAATAGCTTTTCTCTGTTGTTTTGGTTTATTTTGGTTCGTCCCCCCTTCAGACAACTCCCACTCTTCTGGCACAGCTAAGACTTCACTTGATTTGACTTTGAGTGTGAAATAGTTACATTTTCATTTCAGGTGGAAACCTATGGTTCAATGGAAAAGAAAGAACGTGTAGAATTTATCTTGGAGCAGATGAGACTCTGTCTAGCTGTAAAAGACTATATTCGGACTCAAATTATCAGCAAAAAAATTAACACAAAGTTTTTCCAAGAAGAAAACACAGAAGTAAGTCACTGGAGGATTTCTTCCCCTCCCTCCCCAGTTCCAGTTTTTATCTGACTTACCTCTCTTCAGGTCCAAGTGTGTTTCTGGGACCCAGTTGAATTTCCTTTACCCTGTCATGGAGCTATATTAATTTGACTTCTTTGATACTGTTTCAGAAACTAAAGTTGAAATACTACAACCTAATGATCCAGCTGGATCAACATGAAGGCTCCTACCTCTCCATCTGCAAGCACTACAGAGCCATTTATGACACTCCCTGTATCCAGGCTGAAAGTGAAAAGTGGCAACAGGTAAATAACCTTACCTACAAAATATCTGTATTTCCCTGTGGTAAATACTCATTTCTTACCAGATCAGTGTACAGCAGATGAAATAGCTCACCGGTCTGTTCTGAGTTTGGTTTTCTTTAATGGCTGCATTAACAAATGGGCTAGTTGAAAACAGAGAGGATAAAGGTGATTTCAAAAGAGTATTTGTAACCAACGTCTTTGTTATATTGTCTTTTGAAATCTCCAGAATGTCTTGTCTGTTTTGTAGAAGTGCAGAGATTATATACAGCTGTTCAAGTGTGGTCTGAATGGTACAGTTGTGTGTGCAGTACAGATGTCATGTGTTTGAAAAGGGTTTTTTAATGTATTAAATACTAGAACTTTAGTTGACCTCTATCCATTTAAATGCATCACTGTGAGTGAGGGTTTGTTTCTGCAGATGGCATAAAATTCTTCTTAACTTAATAGGAAAAAAACACTTTTTTTTTCTCAAACAGGCACTGAAGAGTGTTGTTCTTTATGTTATTCTTTCACCTTATGACAATGAACAATCTGATCTGGTGCACAGAATTAGTAGTGACAAAAAGCTAGAAGAAATCCCTAAGTATAAGTAAGTGTTTCTAATAAACAATTCTTAGATTAAAGAAAAATGTCTCTCTCTAACAGTGCAAGTGAAATCCCTTTAAGCAACTCAGAATTTAATACTCCATGAAAAATACTGTAAAAATGTCATGATTGTGCAACTTGTACGTGAAAATAGATATCTCTTTATAAGAGATTTTTTTTTTAATTAGAAAAACAGTCTGATTTGAGCTGCCCCCGACAGCGTGAAGTGTCAGAGTATATTCAAGAATGATGAATATTAATGTTAATAAAAATAAAACATTTCAAATTATGCCTTCGATCTATTTGAAGTGTGAACTTAAGCCTTGTTGATACAGGATTGTAATCCAACTTTACTAAACCCTTTAGAGACCTCCTAAAACTATTTACCACCATGGAACTGATGCGGTGGAGTGCCCTAGTTGAAGAATATGGGAAAGAGTTGAGAGAAGGATCCCTTGACAGTCCTGCAACAGATGTTTTTGGGTGTACAGAGGAAGGTGAAAAGAGATGGAAAGATTTAAAGAACAGAGTTGTGGAACATGTAAGTCTGACTGTAGCTGTGTGCTCAGTGCCTTGGCTAAAACTGCTTTTTGCTTCCTGTATTTTAATTACGAAGAAAACCAAAAAAGTAGGTTGTAAAGCAGCAGATAAGATGCCTTTTCTTTTGTGTTGTAGTTCAACGCTTCGTTTCCTCGTATATCTTTGTTATAGAAACATATCTGGCACAGTTGCCAGAAAAAAGAGCATACTGTGCTCAAATGGTGAGATTCAGCATTCACATTTGAATAGAACAGAAACTTTAAAGTCTTGCTTTGTATTAAATTCATATTTGGTTGATTTCTTTTCTTAAGAATTTGTCACATAGAGATTTTCATACCTTTTACTAGCAAAAGAGCTGTTTGTTCACAGCTCCCTCACACACCCCATACTGGACTGCAGTTAGAGCACTACAGTTCCTAATCTGCTTTTAACATGGACTTTTATATTTTTGCAGCCTGCTTCAATTATTTTTTGCACATAACCCTCTACTCTGAACACTTTTATTCCAGAATATTAGAATAATGGCTAAGTATTATACCAGAATTACAATGAAGAGAATGGCACAGCTCCTGGATCTGTCCGTGGATGTAAGTGTTGCTTTGCTTCTCCTTCTTTCCTCAGGGGTGTGGAAGTGTGTGTGTGGATGTGTTTGTGGCAAAAATGTGAGTATTCAGCAGAGGAATATTGTTGATTTTATTTCATGCCTTTATGGGAGGTAGAAAACTGTTCTTTACTCCAGGCAGAGCTCATTTTCATGATGCCTGTGCCCATAAGGCAAAGGCTGCTCTTAAAAACTCCTTTATATTCAAGGTCTTGTTTAAATGCTGGAGCTTCTTGCGTTGCAGTGTTAAAAAGTTCTTGTCAGTGGGTGATTTTAAACCAAGAGAAGACACAGAAAGGTTCCTCACCTTTAAATATCCCTGGTCAGAGGTGGAGGTACTTTGGGAGCACAGGGTGGGAGTGATCTTCCTGCCACCCCCATTTATGTTTGTGAGAGCTTTTTAAAGAGGATGACACATCATGGCATATTGGTATTTTGACTGCTAATAAAAAGCTTTGCCCTACTGCCTTTTCATTAAATCTGCTTTTCCACAAACTCATAACCGCCCCCTTTTTTTTTTTTACAGTGGTCAGTAGTTCACAGGGATTTTCCTCTCCCTGGCTTGTCACGTGGCTTGCTTTCATATCTGTGTAGCCAAGTACTCCAAAGTGTAAAAGCCTGTATTAAACTTTTAATTTCGTGGGAGATAACCAGATATAGGTCAAACGGAGAAAAAGAGGTTTTTAAAGTACAGTATCGTTCCAGCTGTATTTGTTAGGTGTAAAGGAAATCTTGTTCCTGCTGCTTTTGTGCTGTCTGGGAAGAATTCTGATGTTTTGTAGCTCAAAATGCTATGAATTTGACTCAGTGCTGTTTGTCTTTCCAGGAATCGGAGGAGTTCCTGTCTAACCTAGTAGTTAATAAGACCATCTTTGCTAAAGTAGACAGGCTGGCGGGAATTATCAATTTCCAGAGGCCTAAGGACCCCAACAATATACTCAATGACTGGTCTCACAAGCTCAACTCCCTCATGGCCCTAGTTAACAAAACCACACATCTCATTGCCAAAGAAGAGATGATCCATAACCTGCAGTAAGGTGCCTCAATAATCTCAGTGCTTTTAAAGAAGGCATTAAATCTTCATAATAGAGACTATTATTACAAGTGTGTATATGGTTTGTTTTCTCCCTGTCAAGCCTTCCTGGTCTAAAATTTAGAACATAATTCTGAAATTCCTGTTGACAATTAAGTTCCCTTGATTATTCATTCAGTTGTTAAATGTTTTTTGCTACAATTGGTGAAAGAACATAATAAAACTGTATTGCCTGTATAATAATAGTCTTGTGGTTTCTTTTTTTCCACGTGCACCCTTACCTGTCTAACACATAATTCTGTGGTTATTTCATTACAGGACTATTTCTGAGGCTGTGATTGAGAGGATTTACTGTAAATAATAAAATCCTAGGGGTTTACAGTGAGGTAACTTATTGTGAAGTTAAGATACTGTTTAAACAAAATTCTGGATGTTTATGCTCAAGAATAATGCTATTTCTTGTGATTTGGTACTGCAGTTAGACTGTAATTAATTCTGAACGGACAGACCAATCAATTCATGAGTAAGTGCCTAAATCTTGTCTGCTTGGTGCAAGTCACTAATTTTCCCTCTTTTGTTGTTATACTTTTTAATGGCTACAATAGCAATTAATCAGTTACTTTAAAGCTGCTGCTTCTCATCATGAGTGTGTTCCATTCAGAGAAGAAAACGCCCTATTTATTGCTTGCTTTAACCTCATGTAATGGAGGGAAGCTGTGGACTTCTCCCCGTGTGCCTGGTATGTTTTTTAAGGAGGCAAAATAGCACAAATAGTATAGTAAGAATCAATGGAACTTCTATTGAATTTGCTCTGGTTTTGAATGCTTTTTAATGCTAGCCCTAACCACTCTGCTCATAATCAATTAGGTAGAGCCTCCCATTGTAAATGATGTATTGAGATGTGCATAAATCCCATCTCTTCACAAGGACACTGAACTTCATTCAGACCAACACTTGTCGTGTGAATACACAGGAAGTCTGGAAACTTTAGGCAGGGATTTCGAGTGAGGGAGGTCTGTGAAGGGACAGGAAAAGATGGAAGCCTGTGAGCAGTGATTTGCATTAGAAATGCAGACTTTGGACATACTTAGGGGAGATTTGGGAATGTAATTTTGGAGGCTTGTGACTTTAAAAGCCCCACCAGTGCAGCTTGCTGTATTTGAGCCTCAAAAAAGCAGCTGAACTATCAGTGAGGGAAGGGAGAAGGGTGCAGCTGTTCAGAATGCCCAGAATGCTCACCATCTCACTTCCTAACTTGCATTATCATCTCAGTGGAACAAGTTGTGTAAAACCTTGTCACAGCCCTGTCTGAGTGTGGGATGTTCTGGTTGTTATGAGGCCTCAGCAGCATAAGCAAACCTGGCTCCTGCCAGGATAAGGGACAGAACTGAAACCCCAGCCAATCTGCTGGAAACAGGCAATAGCCATCAGAAAGGAGAACAATGGGTCATCAGGGGAAGTGGGAACTTGCCTCTCCCTGTTCTTATCATAAACATTTTCCTTCCATTTGCAATCTGGTCTGGAATCTTCAGCCCCAAGCTTTTAAGCTTATCCACTCTGATGCTTCTACCAGATGATATGTTGGGCCTGTTTCCCCAGCCAGCCCTCTCGTCCTTTTTATCCTGGAGTGGAATGGTTCAGTGTTCCTGGCCCTGCTTTCTGAGGTTCTTGCAGATTCTCCATTAAAGAACTCCCTCTCTGGCCTGGCTTTATCCCTCTGTGCTGCCTTTGGTTGTATTTAGAGCATGAGTTTGTTGGAGAAAGGAGATGGTTTCTCCCCCATCCCAATTACTTTTTGCTGTCAGCATTGGAAAGAACTTACCTTTGGAGCCCCCTAATATCTCTTTAAAACTTGATTCAGAGGGATTATGAAGGTTCACTTTCATTGTCTGTATTCATGCCAGAGATCCACAGTGATCAGGCTTTCTGCTTTTTGATCCAAACCAGATTTTTGTTCTCACTTAAATCACCTTGGTCTTGTTTTGGAACATACTGCCCAAGGCAGGCTCCCTCCCTACCTCTGACCTGAGTGAGACATTCCTGCTGTGTGCTGAGTACTTGGTGCCAGGAGCAAGAATCCCTCAGGTTTCCCTCCCCACACATCAAAGTTAGAAGTTTTGAAACAAAATTGTAGAATTATAGGCTGTAGGGTAAGTCCAACTGAGTGGAAAACAATCTATTTAGCCTAAAGTTTGGTTTTATTTTGGGGGTTTTTGTTTGTTTGCAGGCTACTATTGATGAAAATGAAACGAGTATCTCGAGCCTCTCTGGACAAGGTTGCCACAATCGGATTCCTAGGAAAAAAGCTGTGAACTTTTGGTACCAGTTCCTCTCAGGAAGGCAGATACATGTCAGTTAGAGCTCCTCCGTGAGCAATTTAAAGGTCAGCATAAAGACATTCTGGCTTCTTAAAAAAAAATGCACGGGGACCGAAGATCTTTGATCTTCACAATGTGAGATCAAACCATCGCATTACTCTGACCTTTGTAGTTTCTCTCTCCTCAGTGTACCCTCCCCATCCCCTGATTGCTGGTTGCTCCTCAACACTCATTTTGTGCATCAAAGGAGAAATGCATTAGTTTGAGTATTACTTGCTCTAGAAATTGTATGTGTTTAAGTTAGAGTTCTTGTTCAAATATTACCCTTGGATAATTATGAAGTAAGATTAAAGTTGAGATCATCTGTTCATTAGAGGACTCTGGAGGAATTCCAGGGGAATTTTGCTGCTGGAAAATCAAAACTTGCTACTCTTCAGCCTAATAACCAGCCATTAATGGCAGCCTAGAAACAGTTTGCTTTATTGTTTAGTAAGGCTAAGAATTACTGTTGCTATCTAACCTCAGGTCTACCGCTGCCTTGTTTGTGGCAGAGGCTAAACCACTTAACTTCTGTTCGTTTCCCATGACTGGTGCTTCTGAGGGAGTTCAAAAATTTATAGAGGTCCAGTGTGCTAAGGCAATAAAAACATTGCTCCTCTTGCTGCAATCAGCCTGGCACTTCACTGAGAAAGGCCTCCTGTTGTTTTGTTCTCAGGGGTGAATGATCTGTTCAAGAAGCCTCATGGGATGTTGGGCTGCAGGGTCAGGGAGGCAATTCCCCGCTGAATGTATCCTATTCTGTGCTTATTACTTTTACATGTTAATTGTAATGGGTTTTCCTGTGTTAGACATCACCAGTGGGGCTGATTGAAAAATCAAGTTTTCTGTATTCAAGAAATGCCAGTTCCCAGAAAGGGGAGGGAACTCAATCAGAGAATGGAAATGGATTTTCTGAATTTCCTGTGAAAGTAGAAGTCTGGGGAGAAAGAAAAAAAAGCAGCAGTGTAAGTTTCAATTAAAATAGTTTTGTTTTGAAAACGTAGAAACCAAGCTGTAGCTGTGATTCCAAGCGTGCAGCTCATGGGTGAGCCAAGGCTCCAGGGCTTTTTGGCTCCCAGCTCTCCATTAGCCCTGGAGCAAGTGAGGCTTTGAGTTCCCAACTCTTCCAGAATCTGTGCCACACCTTTCAGAGCTCTGCTCAGATCTTGGGCTCATGGCAGGCAGCTGGGCAGCTCTGAGTGGCCCCAGCTTTTCAAACTCCTGCTTTTTGCCCAGGATCCTAGATTTTCCAAGGATCTGGGCATAGCTTCTTGCTCCACAGAATAGGGAGAGGCCCTGTGAACCAGCATAATTTACAGAATCCTGGCTAAAGAGTAGGGACACAGGATCTCAGTGCTTCTGCAAAGGGATTCCTTGCAGATCTGGTTCCTGGCAGGGTGGGCTTTCTAAACTTCCAGCAGGAAAGGGCAATTTTCAGATGGGAGAGATTTTGAAATCTTGAAAAGTGTAAAGTGGAATCGAGTTTGGTATTGTTGGGGTTTTTTTGTTTTTTAATTTTACCGTTATAACAAGTCCCTAGAAATACCACTGTTAGGCTTTTGAGGATCTGAATCCTGTCCAGTCTCATGATGCTGAGTGAGAGTTCCTTGGTTTTGTTCCTATCTCCTGCTTCCCCATTGTGCCTTTGGCATTTCTTACATTTCCAGCTTCCACTGTTGCTTCTGTTCTGCTCCCAGCTGCTCCTGGTCTCCTTGGGCAGAGGTCTAGAACTGTGAGTTCTCCTCTTGTCCTGAAATCCCATGGGGGAGCAGGGCACGGGGGGATTCTGGGAACCTGGGAAGTCTGGACGATTCTGGAAATGCAAGGCAGCACTCAGCATGTAACACATCTGGTCCTGTGCCTCGCCCAGTGCTGAGGGAACTTGGCTTGTCAGCTCAGCCTGTGGAGTTGGGAACGATGTGTTGGATTGCAGAGGTTGGGAGCCAAAATCGCAGCTTCTGCTGGGGCAATACAAATTTAGGAGAGAGGAAGAGACATCTCATGGAGTCCCTCCCACAGTAGCAGCTAATGGGATAAACTTAGTTCCTTAAATTATCCTTTAATACTGTATTGAAACATATCACTGAAAGCCACACAAAGTCTCTTTCTTCCCATGTAGGTGTGCAACCAGTTCCTGGGACATCCTGTTACAATAGCACAGGAGGTAGAGAAGTGGCTCTGACCCCAGATTTAGTTTATTCAGGCCCTTTGGATTTGGGATCTCATCCCTTCAGCCAGTTGCTATAGGATTGTCACTTTGAGCAGCATTTCCAAGGTTAACGAGCACTTGGAGCCCCAATTTGTTTTGGACTAACAGTCCTCATCTTTCTATCTGGTAACAAAGACTTTGAAAGAGCTCGGAGGGGGCACCACATGGAAACAGGAGAGTTATTCCAACCTTGCAGTGCTTGGCAGCCACTCTCTAGGAGCTGCTGGCTCCTTGTCCAGCCTCTGGCATGTCCACTGAGGGTTTATGCAATACCATTAACCAGTCCACAAAATAGGGTAAAACCTCCTTCATTCTGGGGGCTGAGAGGGTTAATTTAAGCACCAAGATCATAAAAAGCAGTGGGGGCAAGGGCAGAGGCTCCCTGTTATGTGTTACACACAGCACTTTTCCTGAGGTGGGGACTCCCTGCTCCCAGGGTCCTTCCCAGCTCCCTTCTGAGCTGTTCCTAGAGGGCAGAGTTGCCACCTTTTTACAGCAGCCTCTGCCACTTGGTACTTTCAACCTGGAACTTTAAATCAGCGGAGACAAAGAGCAATAAAAATGGGGTCTGTCATTGAATAAGTCCTTCTTCCTATAACTCAGTCACTGCCACACAGGCTTTTTCCTGGTACCTTATAAAGAAATACACTCAGAACAAATGGGCTTAAAAAAAGCTTATGGGAAAAATAAACCCAGCAAATTTCTGTCTTCTCCAATCTGAACTCCAGAGGATATATGTGTGTTTATACCTAAAAATATGCATAGAAAACAAATCCTATGTTCCACTGCTTTTGAAAAAAAATTATTGTAAAGAAAACCTTTGCATTTTATAACAGAAACATTTATCGGTAATATAAAGCTCACTTGGAACCAACCACAACCGTCCTCCAAAGGGACTAATTCCACTTCAACAAGCTGAGACACAAAGTTAGATCCTAAACATGGTTTCAGCTTCATCTGATCCCCATTCCTTGCACAGTGCCCATGGAAAACACAAGTCACAGCTCTGGCGAGGTGTCTGAGGCAGGGGCAGCAGAGATGGCCTATGGCACATTCCAGGGAGTGTTTGTATCCTCCTGAAATCCTATCTCCTGTTTAGGCTGGGACCACCCACACTCCCCTCTGGCATGGCACTGACACAGGTAACTGTACTCCCAACCCTATTCCCAAAGTTGAATTAAAAAGTGGACTGATTTAAGTCTGGAGCTGCAAATGCAAAGGATTTATTTAGATTTATTTCCTCCTGTATTTACATTTTTGCAAGGAGCTCTCTATAAATGCATTACTGATGAATATTGAAAACCTTGGGCACAAGTATCTTCTTGCAGTGGCAATGCATCAGAGGCTTGGCTGGTGGTTATTCTTCAAAGACTTTGGAGGCATTTAACGTAAATTTAAATATAAATGTATTTAGGAAAATCCAATACTAAAATGATCTGGATCTTATAATTATTTTAATTAAAGTGGAAGGAGAAGTTTTCCAAAAACACTGGAATCCTGTCTTGGTGATAAAGATCCTGAAGTAAGCTGTTTTTCCCCAATCTTTTTTTGTCCACTTTGCCCAAAATCACAGGGCACAGGGCACCCACCCACGGCAGCTGGGCCAGCAATGCCTTGAAAAAGCCAGTTTGCAAAACAGCGTAGGTACTACGAACTGATTGCCAAACATTTTGAAAACACAGCTAACAGGGAAGATTACTCTGTGAAAATAAAACTGTTATGCAAAGCAGTTTCTGGGATTCATGCACGGCCAGGACCTTGTTACCAACAGTCCCTGGGCACGGGCAAATGGGTTTGGAAAACACGATGTACATCCCCTGCTGCAGCCTATGGACCCAGCCTCGGGAAGTTTCTTCGAGGGAAGGAACTTTAAAAAAACATACAGAATAAGAACAAAAAAAAACCCCGATCCAAACAAACAAAAAAATCCAACTCACACAGTAGAATCACCATGAAAAAAAGCCATTTCCATGCTTTTTTTCAGGCGTGGGATCCCTGTCCTGCTCGCCAGGGCCTCTTGGGCTCTGCGGCTGCGCCCCGAGCCCCAGGAAAGGGGCGAAAAAAAGGAGAAAAATTAAAAATGACGAAAACAAGGAGGTTGCTGGTTTCCAGCGCGGGCGGTGCCCCCGGACCCCGATCCACGAGGGGACCCCGTCCCCACCCCGGTCCCCGTTCCCGAACTGGACCCAGACCACGACCCCGGACCCGTCCCCATCCGCGCTCCCACCCCGTCATCGTCCCGTTTCCATCCCCGTCCCCGACCCGGTCCTGATCCTGGTCCCGCCTCCCGTCCCCATCCCTGCCCCATCCCC
>VZRE01002727.1:176609-246346 GCA_013396775.1 Cephalopterus ornatus | reverse complement strand
AAAAAAAAAAAAAAACAAAAAACAACCCAGAGGAATGCTTTGTCTTCTGGGAAAGTAAACACTTGTTTTCCCCCAGTATTTTGGGGTGGGAGAAAATAACAAAACTTTATAGATAGGGAAATTTGGAGGCTGCAAGGTCAGACTGCCCCACAGGGACAGGCCAGCTTCTGGGGGGGGTTTATTCTGGTGACACTGATCTGTAACTCCAGTTCCTTATTCCAAACCAGTCTTGCTTACTGAGCTTTCATCCTCCCTGCACACAAATGTTTATGACATGAGGCTTCAACCAGAAGCAATCACTCATGTCTGAGAAACACAGAAAAGTGAATATTACTGTAGGAAAAGAAGTGCTTAGGAATTTAAGCAGGGAGATTGTAATTACCCATGGGTGAGAATATGTTTTTCTGTTGCATTTCTCTTGCACTGCCAGTTGAAGTTTAAGGATACTTAATGAGGCCATAACGTAATATCC
Organism: Cephalopterus ornatus; assembly: GCA_013396775.1. Taxonomy (NCBI): domain Eukaryota; kingdom Metazoa; phylum Chordata; class Aves; order Passeriformes; family Cotingidae; genus Cephalopterus; species Cephalopterus ornatus. The sequence continues at coordinate 245,874 of VZRE01002727.1, read as the reverse complement.
AAATATTTCTCTAATTTTATATGCAAATTTGTTTTTATAAATTAGAAGTGCACTGGTTATTTACCCAGCCTTTTCTCAGAGTCCTCCATAATGCCGAATTACAGACTTATTAAAGGAAAGGCAGATAAGAAAATCATCGATTTGAATCTTTTTTCCTTTTTAAATGTAATTTTACTGCTCTGAGAGGTTCCATTTTGTGACTGAAGAGTTTGAGTGGTGACTGTGGCCCCATCCTAGTGCTGAGTGAGGACAAACTGCCAGATTTTCTGAGCGGTGTGGGGTCTCTGTCAGATGTTGGGTGGCTCATCATTTAGAATTAGCAGCACTGGACTCTCCAGGTTTTCCACAGAGCAGTAGGTGCACAGGGCTGCTGAGCTGGTAGCAAGAATTTTTGTAAGTGATGTTTTGCAGAGAGATGTTTTGGAGATGTGACTGTGAACTGTTGTGCCCTTTGTTGCTGTTAGTCCCACTTGCCTGAAGAATGATGTGTCTGAGGTGGATGTTTTGAATCTTTGGCTTAAATGTGGTCTGGGGAAATAAATTTCATGCTCTCTCCTGCTTGTAAGAGGCAGGAAGGCTCATGATTCTCCGAGCTATAATGCTGAAATATTGGAAGAAAAAGAACAGTGGGTTTGTGTTTGGAATGAAATTTTGAATGTTGGAGCGGCAGGAAGCGAAGGATAGAAATGTGAGCGCTGTGTGGATTGGACTGAGCTGGTTTTATGGTAGTTGGGGTAAGTGTGACTTAGAAATGATCTTTCAGTCTGTGAATTTCACAGTCTGGGTTTTTTCCCCTATAGTTATATATAGCAAAAATACTGTATTCATCAAAACACTAAAAATTACACCGCTTAAATATGCTTAAAAGGTCTTTCATAGCCCTTCAGACCCCATGGCAAGAGGGAAATATGTAACATGAGCTGTTTTTGAGTATCTTGGTTGTTAGTAATGTGGCACAAGTGTTTAATTTGCTGGAAAACGTTTCGTGGTTCAGCAGACCAAGAAGGTAACAAATCATGGATGGAGAATGCCACAGATGAAGAGCGTAGTGGGTTTGGCAGCATGTAAAATAAAGCCTCTTCCATGTACATCTTTTCACTTGGTGTAAGGTAATCTTTTTTTTTTTTTTTTTTTTTTTTAAAGGGAACGTTTCATTTTATCCTGGGATAATTCTGGGGGGACAGGGACGGGCAGTTGGCTTCTGTTCCCAAGTAATGTTCCTTCGCTGCTCTCAATCGAGTTCCCCATCGGCTGAGATTCCCGAATACTGTTGACCAGCCGCGAGACCTGCCTCGTATCTGTTCCTCTCCTATCTTGGGAGCCAGAATTTGTTGGACCTCTCTCATTATCTACGCGGGGAGGTCGTTGAGGGGAATGTTTTTGAGCATACTTTGGAATCTGCACCGGCCCAGCGCTGCGGGTCCTCTCTGGAAGCGATGGTTTTGATTAGGGCTGTTTGTGCTGGTGGGTTCGAGGTAGCTGTGCTCTGGCCGTATCTGGAGACACTCACGCATTTGGAATGGTGCAGGACGTTTGTTTTGTCGTTTGAACTGACTGATATTCCTTGGCTGTGGCTCTGTTTATGTTTGTTTGGCTGGGCTAGACAGCGCTTCCCTGCTTCCCAAGTTTTGTCAGGATTACGCCGTTAACCACAGCAGGATCGTTACTCATTCCTGCTGATGCAGTTCTTTGAGTGGGGTTTCAAATACGTGACTGAATCGTTAATGTTCGTTTCAAAAGGAATGAGGAGGGTGAGTTCCAGTGGGAAACGTGTTTGGGATGCACGTTGTGGTGTTGCTGTGAGAGGGGAACTTGGGAATCCGTATTCTGTTCTTGAAAGAGTCTGAAAACTGAACCTGTTGGTTGGTTGTGCATTTGAGGAGAGGAAACAGGGACCTTATAAAAGCATTATCCATATGCAGAAAGGTTAATAAAATTAAAATACAGAGTTAGAAGACAACTTCCCAGACCAGGCTTAGCTGTATTATGCCAAACTGCTTGAAGCAGGGTCATGTAAAAATGAATTTCAAAGGTTATTTCCAATAAAGGTAGCAATTTTTAGAGGTGGAGGTTACTTATTGCTTTGAACTTTCAAAAAGGCACACAAAAATATCATGCACAGTTACATAATAGGTGTGGTTTGGGGAGAGATGTGTTTGGAGGATCTGTGGGTGGCGTGATTGTGTTATTAAATCTGTTACGGGAGGACCCTTTTGTGCTCAGCACTCCATAAATGCATAGCAAGAAACTCAGTCACAGGATTGTTCACTACTATAAAAAAATTAAAGTTCATTATGAAGCTGCAATGAAGAGGACTGAGGTATATTGAAAGAAAATTTTCCTGTTCGGTTTCCCAACATTCTGGCTGATTTTTGGGCTCAGTTTGTGACCTGTGCAATGGAGCTGATACTCAACATGAAGATTTTTACAATCTTTTGCCTTTTGAATGGATTGGAAGAGCGATTCACATTTTGCATCTCAAAGAGAAAGTGAGTTTAGGGTTTGGGTTTTTTTTTGTCCCCCATCCATCCAGCTGTAAACCTCTCGTAGATACTTGTAGCATCTATTTTTGCCCTGGGGAAAATACCTGTCCCTGTGCTCTTCAGGTACCTCTGGTCACAGGAAGGTGCTGCTTTGCAATATCAGGACGTGTCAGGAGTGGAGAAAGTTCTGGTGTGAAAATGAAGGTTTGACACTGGAGGGAAGGCTGTTCCAGCATTGCTGCAAGATCTCTGTTAAGCAGAGAAAACGTGGATTGGACCATTGGGCTTTGGAGCTGCTGGGGGTGGGGAACAGTTTGCATGGGGTTTTCCAAACGGGGATGCGCTGTGATAAATAATTCCCTAATTTAAAACCACTTTTATTGCTGAAATCCAAATACAGCTGTATTAGATGAAGCTGTGAATCGAACACGAGACTGAGAGCTAGGAACTGTGAATTTTGGTTCTGTCTCTGAGACTGATTAAAGTGGTGAGTTTGGCAAAAGAGCTGTGGTCAGGTGCTCTCTGCAGACAGTGCTGCACGAGTGGCAGCTTCAGTGAGCACTGTGCAAAACTGTGGCATGTTTGTGCATTTTAACTTCTGAGACGCATTTGTAAACATCCTGGTGTGTGTTCTGTGTTGAAATGATGCTTGGGAATCTTCCCTGACTCCCCTCTGCATTCCTTGGGAGCACAGTTTGGCACTTGCCTGGCATTTTGAAAAGGAGGTGACACACGTTTAGTCACATCGACACAGATGTACCTCTGTATCATACAGCAGGCACTTCTCAGGAAGGACTTCTGGCACCATCTTATGACTCAGAGCAGAATAATACTGGGAATTGCATGACTGTGTAAGCCCTTCAGATTAGTGGTGTTCACTTCTTTTGGTCAAAAGTATTGCAAAACTCTGTGATGTGAAATGTGCAGAGACAGGAACAAGGCCGTGTTCTGTTACTGAAGTGTTTAAAGAGAGGTTTTGCCACAAGTAAGGTATAGTTTGGAAAGCTGTGGATGATGATGTTTTAACCAGCTTTCAGAATATGGACACACTGTTCTGCAGAGTGTGGTTGAGTTTTGAGGTTGGTGCTGCTCCGTGGAGAGCTGGTCGGGCACTGCTGATCCTTCCCGTTGTTTTCCTCTGGCAAATTTCATTAGGAGAAGCAAAGATTAAATTACTTTTCTAATGCATTTTTTTAAAGTAAGTAATTGGTGATGTTGTTATGGGGATAAAATGGTAACCATGGGACAATATTTCAATTAAAATGCCCTCATCCTGGCCAAGTGTGAGAAACTCTACTCAAAAAGCAGTGTGAACATAGAAGTACGTGGACTACAAACTACTGCTGTGTTAAGCAGTTATTATGAAAGATTGTTTACATGAGGATTTTCTATGAAGGAGCCAAGAGAACTTTAGGTGGGGCAGAAGCACCACCTATTATTATGTTACCTGATGCTTACTATGACATAGTCCTCATTTCACTTGGTTACTGCCTGCCAGATTTTAATTATTTGGGTTGAAATTTCCCATGGTAGGTGTCTGTCGTAGGCTGAGTTTTTGGGTGCTGTGATGAGAGAAAGGTTCTGCCAACATGGTTTGGTCTTTCTCTAAAAATTGGGCAAAAAATACTTTCTTATGTTCATAATAAAATAGAAAAGAAATAATCTGAGGACCTATAGTGCTGCTTTGTGAAAAGTCGAGATGTGTTATAATGTGATGTTTCTGCCAAGGATGTGCTTGTTACTGACCCTGTGAAAATCTGCTCAGCGCTGGTCAAATTAGCATTAAGGGCAAATGTAAAAGATAATCCCTGCAGTGAATATGCTTGGGATACTAAATGGGATTTCTCTACAGTTTGAAGGCTAGGGGCTCCTGCGTTCCTCCCTGGTATGATTTTGGACAAAAATAAGAGGACAGAAAATTCCCTTTGTGTACTCCTGATGCCCAGTTCCTCTCCCCTCCCAGCTCTACCTTCCTGCAGCACAGGGGAAGCAGCAACTGGATTTGTACAGAAGGTGCACATTTTCGTAGAATGTGTACAATAAATGTGGAGATGGGGGTGGCTGAATGAGGAGAATGAGGTTGAAAAATACTAATGTTAGCAAGAAAGAGAAGGGAGGCTGTGTGGTGTGGGTACATATGATTTATTTTACAATGCTGATCCAGTTGTTTGCTGGAATACAGTTTCGCCATCTGCATAAATGAGAGAGCGCTTCTGAAATGGAGTAGGGAATAGCAAGAAACAGGAAGGCAAATCTTACTTAAGCCCCATCCTTGCTACACTTCGTTTTCTCTATTTTTTAATGATTCTCCCATGTTGTGATGCGGAGAAATGCTGGATACTCCCAAGTCCCTCTGCAGACACTGGGTGTCCTGTGTGGATCGTGGGAAGGGCTGTACAGCACAGGGCAGAGCACGATGGGGGAAAAAATCGCTTCTCTGAATGTAAGAAGTGCATAGAAACTTTTGCCTGGTTTTACTGTCTTAATTCTTTGTAAAATCAGAGTATTGTCAGAATGATAAAGATGTTTTCGTAATACTTGTGAGGTGCTGGGTCGCACTACTGGAGGCATTATTGAAAAGTTAATGAAATCATTAAAATGCAGTCTTTAGAGCCAGATATGAGGAGCATGCAGTAAATAAGGCCTCAGGCCCGGTGCTGAAGTGTTTCACTGGATGTCCATTAAGCAGCAGCCTCAGTTCTGCCTGTTCATTCCGCCAGGTAGCCCTTGGAAAATGTTCTCTGTGACTAATGGAGTTACAGGCAATATCATAATGCAGGCACACAGGAGGCCAACCTGAGCTTGGACAGATTTGTTTTGTCCTCACACAACCTCAGAGTGTGGAACTTTACAACCTGGTGTTTGTTCTGTTAATGAATGCAATATGTATATATATATATATATATTTGCTTTGTGTAACCAGGAACCTTGGTGGTTCTGGGTGGCTCTCAGACAACGCCACGTAGATGTTGTGCTTTGACTTGCCAGGTATTTTGCTTGGTGTCATCAGGACAGGTAATGTTTTCAGACAGCTGTGTGAAAAAGGATCAGTTTAAAGGCGGGATATGAAGGTATTAGGGATACTTATGTGGTGGTTGCACGTTCTGAGGACATGAGTTGTTCCCATATTTTTGAGCCAAAGATAGGCCATTTGTCCATGTCTAAACGTTGCTGCTGCTGACTGCAGAGATTGTCCCTTCTGCTGCTATTTCTAGGAGGAAAATAGAAGAGATTAGGAAAGGTACTAAAGTGTTAATAATCCCTTAGTAGTCTGTCCTGAAATCATAACTAGCATGCAAAAACCTTGTTACTGTTTGTGATGTATGTGAAGAGATTTAAAGCCCACAGAGGATCCAGATGCAGAAGGCATTTGCACTTAATCTCGACTGCCTCTGTATTTTTTGTTACTGTCCTTATGTGGATGATAAACCACCCACAGGCACTTGTTCCTCTTTCAGTAAATGTGGATTTGTTTATTCCATACCTTAAGTTTACAGGATCAGACTCGAGGCTCCATTTACGTGGCCAGAGATCCCTTGTCCTCCTAATTTATGGTGCTCTCTTTGATTTTTCAATGTGGAAGGATAATCTTAACAGGGGCATCATGAACCTCTTTATTCCCTTTTTTCCCCTCCCCAAAATCAAGCATATCACGTTCTTTAGAGGCCATGTAGCCGAAGTTCTTGCTGTGGAATAAAACCTGGAGATATGCTTTCCTCATTCTGTATGCTCCAGTTCAGATTTAACATCATTTTTGGAATTTAAAATAGGGTCATTTTGCCTGGAGTTGTACAACATTAGCTAAAGTAATTCAGTTATTTCAGAAAACTGATTAGATTGTCCTTTCTCAAGGGTGGAGGCTTTTGTATTTGTTCTGCAAGGTGTGCAGTGCATTTCTGAGAACTCTGTGTAACTGCTATTACAGACTTCAGCCATAATTGCAATAAATGAGTGCACAAGTCCTCTGCTCTTATTTTTTTCTTAAAAAAAACCCAGGCAAAAGCAGCTTTCCTACAATCCTTTTCTTCACCCTGTGCATGGGAGATGCACCATCCTTTCACTCTGTTACATCATTCACACTGCTGTAGTGCACTGTCATTACCTGCTCTCACTAAACGATTTCTGAGAGTGGGACTATTTATGATGTGTATGTCATGACACTCGGGAAGTGCATTTTGGTTTTTTTCCCGTGTGTTTCTGTACATCTCTTCTGTATTTTGTGCAGCTCTCTTTTATTCCTTCCTGGAGGCTTGAATAAAATGGGTTTGGGGGGTTTGGTATGATTTTTTTGTCTTAAGGCAAAGCTTGGTTTATTTTGTCACAATGAGTAAGGAAAATAAATAGATATTTAACTTTATTTTACTCATCTAAAGGTGGTTCAGTGGTATTTTGTAGCACTACAAAAACAATTAACTTGCAGGGGTGCAAGCCTGCACAAGGGATCACAAGAGGTGTCAGAGCAACTCTATAATATGATTTAAGAGTGGACAGATGTATTATTCCCTGCTTTAGTGTGTGGACTGACAAACGTTTGTTTGTTTGCAGAGTCTTGATAGTTGAGTTCCAGTGACCCATCATTTTTAACTATAACATTGGCATGTTCACAGTAGCTACCTTTTTGATTGTGTAGTATACTCAATAAATTAATTCAGATTATGAAATAAACCCAGATCTTCCCATGCCTGTGTAAACTCAAGTATCTTGTCAGTCTTTTCCTGATCATTTTGAGTGAGAGGGGAACTGTTCAGTCACAGGGATTGTAGCCATACCAACTTTGTGATTTCCCAAATGTTGTATTCCTGTGTTATGGAAATAACAGAATTTTGAGGCCTTCATGTGTGAATTGTTTAAATCTCAGTTTGCCAGTAGCAACTTTCAGAAAGCAATGTCTTGTGTATTGCTCGTGTCTGTAGCCTAAAAAGTTTGGAAACTCTGCTTTAGGGAAACCTGGGTGGAACCTTGAGCAGTGAAGGTGATGAATGCAGTTTATGGCAAGAAAAATAAATAAGGCTTTTCTTTCCCTGGTGATCCTTTGCTCCAGCAAAGGTAAATGGCAGCACACGGCAGTAATTGATGGGGTAGCTGATGTCTTGGCATCCATAAGAGGCTGAATTATAACTTAACCTTTCCCTGGGTCCGTTATCTGTCTTGTTACACATTTTTCATGAAACCTGAAGCATCTTCGAGACCCTTCAGACTTCTGGGAAATTCAGTTCCAATTGACTTGAAGTTCAGAAGTTACTGAGGGAGGACAGAGCAACCGGCCTCGTAAATAAATCTAGTGGGTCTCTTCTTGCTCTTAAAAGGAATTGCTGGGCAGTTCTGATAAACCAGCTGTCTTTTCTTGAGGATTGCCTGAATTTATTACATGTTTAAGGCTTCTGCCCAGCTTGGTGGCCAGCCTGTCCAGAGAAGGGCTGAAAAATCCCAAAGGCTTGGGAAACACAGTGGATGCATTTGCGTAGAGCAGGGCAGGATGAGTGGAATTCCTGTCCTGCTCTGGCTGAGCCCATGCCAGCCTGACCCCGATAGGCAGAGGAAGGGCAAATCCATCGCCTCCTCTCCTTTCCCGCAGGACAGCAGGCTGGGAACAGGAGGACACGGCTGAGTGGCTTTGGCAAGGGATATTTGGTGCTTATTTCTCACAGCAGAGCTGTTGGAAGGGTTGTGGGTTGTAATGGGAGGCAGCTGGAGACGCTCTTCCCCTGCATGTTCCCCATGGCAATGGGGCTCATTCATTTGCCTCCCTTTGCGATTCCCAGGATGTGGCTCTTGAAGCAAATTCAACTGACAGTAAATTCCTACCAGTCTCACTGTAGGACTGCAAGTTGAACATCATCGCTTTAGCATAAATCTTTACAAGAGATGTTAATGTTTGGTTAAAATATGCAAATATTTACTGACTTGTCTACTGTTTGTCAGCTTGGCATGCGAGACCTTGGATCTGATCCTTCTGTCTTGGCAGACATTGGGAATTTTGCCAGTAACATTAATAGGAACAGCATTGTGCCCTCTAATCTGTTTGTTTATGAAGTACAGCGAGAGTTATCTGGCTTGATGCTTTACAGTGATTTGAAAAAGCATCTGTTTGAAATTTTTTTGGGAACTGTCACATGCTTCAACTTATCGTTATCTCGGTGTATGGACCCTTTGATTCCGTCAGACACATCAGTGAGCTGGGAGCCTTGGAAGTGCACAGTCATGAGTTAAACTGCCATGAAACACTAGAATTTTAGTTCATGATGTTCTCTCCTCCTACATTGATTTTTAATTTGAAGTTGGACTCATCAGACTGGAGTAGCTCTTCAAAGCCTCCTGTGCACCAAGCAGGGGGAGTGTTTACTTGGGAATAAATGACTGTAGATCACGTTGTTTATCACTCTTCCTCCTCAAGCTGCCCCTTCTGCCTTTCCCAGCTCTAGAGGGGAAATGTGCAGTTTTATTTGGAGATCAGATTTTAGTTGCTCTTTTCATGTTTGCTTACAAAATCCCCTTGGCAAGAAGGTGAAATACTCGTTAGGAATATTGAGCCTGCAAATCATTAATTGTGTGGGGGGGGAATAAATCACAGTTGAAAAAAACACCAAGGTTTAAGTCGCAGGAGTTGGAACCAACCAGATCTTTGAAATGATGTTTTGGGGAAGATAAGCTGAGCACAGCTTGGCCTTCAAAGAAATGCATGATCAGTAAGTTTTCTTCTACTTAATGGCAGGAGTTTTTTGGAGGTACAGAGTGTGATGCCAGCTGATATATTTAGATATATATTTTCCTAGATTTGTCCACCTATTTTGGTTGTGCAGCTATAGATAGTGGGAATATGCCTGTTTACTGGTTCTCCAATATTTTGCAGATGTATTAAACTTTGCTATTAGAATAAATTGTTTCTCAAATTTAAATTTAGAACTCTTCTGGAATGTGGTTCTCCAGGCCACACTGAGAAAGCGAATACTCCTGACATCTGTCCTGTTACATGTTTATTATTTTAATTTCAGTTTTACAGGCAGAAGTGAAGTGCAGAAATAATTTGCTCAGTTTAGCAAAGAGAGTTGGGAATATAGTGCAGACCTTGTGATACTTCAGCTTTCAATTCTGATCTGTAATAAATTCTGCTCGTAGAGTGAATTTAGAAATTCCAATTTTACATCTGAAATTTTTGAAAATACAGAACTGAAAGCAATTTTTTTTTTTTAAGAAGTGCCTCCATCCCTTGCCTGTTAATGATTCTATGAATATTTTAAGTTTGGGAAAGACCTCCATGATCGTCGAGTCCAACCTTTGGCTGGATACAACCCTGCCAAATAAATCATATTGTGAAGTGCCAGTGTACTTGTTTTTTGAGCACTTGAGCACCTGTACTGGAGTCTGAGGTAGATGACACAAATACCCCATAAATGTCCATGTTTGAGTCTGCATGTGTGGCTCTAAGTGGGATTGAAATGAAATCTGAGAGCCCGAGCATATCATTTTCCATATGTTGTCCACATACTGGTTTTCTTTGTTAGGATTTGATTTTTTTTTTAAAAACAAATTACAGTTCAGTGGTGCCTGAACTATCACTGTGCCCCATGCACTGTGATTTGGGTGGGTTTTTGACACCCTGAAATAACGTTAGGATTGGCCTGGTCCTGCTGCTCTTGCCCCTGCTCAACCTCATCCACAGGTTTTGAATTAGGGTCGGTTATATCCTCTGAAATCTTCAAATTGACCAAAAAAGTTGTGTGGCCACTGTAAAATCAGCTTCTTCTCAGACAGATGAGCTCAGGTTTTGCCTGGATAAGGCAGCTGAGAAGTCACATCTTTGTCTTTTCCGTGTTGGAGAAGGGCTGGGTAACGAAGCTTCCGGATGCCTGTCGGTGGGGCTGGCCAGGTCAGTTAGGATGGGATCTGTGTTTAATCACTTCTTCGGGAATAAACACACACACAGAGAAGAAGCTCTGCTCAGGCTTTTGGTCAAAGGAATTTTGGTTATATGTCAGCCAGGAAGTGAGGAAATCAAAATTACAGCAGAGTTCATGGAGTCCTCTGTTTTCAGTCCCTCAGGAGGAAAACAGAATGTACATGAGAAAAACATCAATTAACTATTGTATTGCTGTGGAAGCAAATCCGAGATTTGTAAAACACACTGTGGCCTAAAATGTTAGTGAAGTGGAAGCCAGTGTAATTTTTAGTTGTATGTACAAAGGATCCTTGCATACACAGCTTAAGAATACCTAACATTTATGTAATTGAAAATATGTGCTCAAGTGATCCAGCTGAATCTGTAACAGAATTACCTAATGAATGGATTTACTCACATGTATGGAAATGCAAAACCTACTTGCCTATTCCTATTTTGGTTGGAAGTGGGGACTTATTTTTAGCAGAAAAAGAAATATGTGGATGAATGAGGTAATATTTTGCAGGGCTGTTATTAAGAAAGAGGCACATGTCACAGATTTGTACCGGGATAACTGCAAAATATTCCTGCTTGCGTTCCTTCGTTTTTGGGAAGATATTGCTGTACATAAACTTTTATATTAGTGTTGTAAAAGGGGAGGTGGTTTAAGTCAAAATTGTCTTGAAAAATCAATATTCCTTTATGTTATTATTTTGATACTGAATGAAATTTTAAGAATGAAAGGGAGCACATAGAACACTGTGTTGTATAGCATATGAAAAGTCTTGTTTATGTTTCTCCTGTGTGTTGGCCTGTGTTAATGGGAAAAGTGGGATAGTGGATTATTTTTCATATGAGGAAAATGCATTTATTCGACTTCCAGATTAAGTTCTTGAAGTTACTTCGCCTTTGGTTGCAAATTTGAAAATACCGAGTGTAAAGGAAGCTTTTAGAAGTGAATTTTTGAAGTGGACTAAAATAGTTATATGAGCCAATTGTAATAATAGATCTGTAATCACAGATATTGATAGTATGTTGCTTGCTAAAAGCAAAAGTGAGAACTCTTACGTTTTTTTCCTCTTTCAGTTATGAGAACACATTTTTGTGAAGTCAGCTTTAAAGTACAGTGTCTCTAGGGATGTGTATCATGTATTTAAATATTATGTTAACGAAGGGAGAATGTGGGTAGGGAGTATAGAAGTGCTTTGCTTTTCTCCTGGTGGTTCAGATGTGGATAACCGTTTGCCTCAGTTAGTGGGCAGATATCTCTGCCTGTATACAGATTTTTATTACAAGTGTCTCAATCTCCCCAAATATTTACTTTAAAATGATTTAAGGAGTTGTGTTGGTGTGCCAGGGGCATCTAGATTTTCTCAGGCATAAATGTAAATAAACCAGCCAAAGGGAGAGACAAGTGGTTGCTTTGCTGTTGATCTCCTGGTCCTTCTAATTCCTCTTTATCCATCTCCATCGTGCTTCACCCAGGGAAAGTGGCTCCTTCTCCTGTGTGTAGGAGAGAAATTTGGAGAAGTGTTGTGGAGTACATGACTTGGAGACACAGCAGGTGGGGGATGAGTTGTGTTCCTTCCAAAGCAAAGCTCATGTTGCCATTCAAGACCCAAAAGCCTCTGAGTGCTTGAATCCGTGCTGACTTGACCGTTTGAAACCACTACTTCCATCCTTAAAATCAGCCGTGGGCTTAAGTACCTTCTGGAATTAGAATGAAAACCGAGAGCTGGGAGTGCAGGAGAAAAGGCTGGGAAGAGATGAGTTAGTGAGGAGCTTGGGATAGGAAATGTGAGTTGGCACAGCACGAGGGGGATGTGATCCAGCACCTTGAGACGGGAGTGGCAGTTGGTTGGCAAGTTGTCAGTGCCATCACCCAGCTAACCAGCGTTTTATCATCCCCTCTGCCCCGCTCCAGGATTTCTGTCCCTGAGTCATGGCAGACAGAAGACCAGAGAAGTCATGTGAACAAGCATGTGAATCCCTTAAGCAGCAGGATTATGAAGTGGCAGTGAAGCATTGCACAGAGGCTCTCCTTGCCCTCAGCCAGTTCCCCCCAGCTCACCTCCCGGAGCCCTGCCAGGCACAAATCGACCGCATCAAAATCGAGACTCTGCTGTATAGAATTGCTTCCTTTTTACAACTTGTGAGTGTGACTCTTTCATAGTATCTAGTGAACTGGGAAGAACAATCAAACACATCATCGAGGTTGGAATAAAATTCAGAGTTTTCCTGTGATTGGCATGGTGGTTTGCCACAGAATCCCTCTTGCTACAGCACATACGAGGCTTCTCTTGTAGTTTTCTCCGGTCTGTTTATTTTTTGGGATTGGAACCACTTAGTTTGGGTCTCAATCACAGTTCTCTAAACAAACGAAGAAAAAATATCCTTTTGGGTCTCAATCACAAATAAAAAAAATACTTTAAACATTTTTTTAAAAATATATGCCAGGAAGGCAAAAATATCTGGGGTTTAGGGTTATTATGTTTGTATGCTATGCTGAATTACATACCAAATTACCTGATCTTTAAAGAGCATGAAATTAAAGTTTCTGCAAATATAAACACTTAAGAAACGAAGTTAAGAAGTGCCAAAATCCAGGTAGCTGGTGGTTCATACCCAATTTAGCAACATTTGCATGGGTCTAACATTAGTCTACTTGCTTTGCAGTGCTAGGCTACAGCATATCTGGTGAAACATGTAACTTTTAGATTCTGGCAGATTTTTAGTGGAAATGTGAAAACTGGGGTGTTTGTAGAGGTTTGTAAATGCAAGGCAAGAAGAGGCATAACCCTGACTTACAGGTTTTCCCATGGCCAAATTCGTGTCCTTCCTTTCAAGCATCAGAGCTCCAGTTTCTTAAAGGAAAGGACTTTACAGTGCTTAAGAATAAAGCTACAACCTGCTTTTTATTCCCTCTCTGGAAATGTTATTACAAATTTACAGGGGCCTCGTCCACCCCAAAATCTTCACATGCTGACTGTGAGCAGTTTCAGCCCAGGTGGAAGAAGTTTGGCCAAGTCCTAAAATCTTTCTGGGCAGCTTTAAGGTGAATCTTGCCCATGTGATGAGGGAGTGTTTTTAAGCACTCTTTAAATAAATAGCTGAATTGGACTAGTGAGCGTGCAAAACAATATTTGGGGAACCTCTTAAATCAAGAGGCCACCTTTTTTTATGGCTCCTCAGGGAAGAGATTCAGAAATCAACCAACTGAGGTTGGTTTTCCTGCTGGAAGTTGTGTTACTACAGAGTTGACTTCTCAAAATTGTTCCCATAAAACAATATGCAGGTTGGTGCTTTAGAGTATTTAATGCATTTCTGATATCACTCTTTGAAAATCCTGTGAGGCTCCTGTCTGGATGTTCATCACAGTGATATTATTGCAGGGACTTTGGAAAAATATTTGTAATGAAACCCTTCCTACTGAAGGCATGAATTGTATAGATATGTAAAGGCTTAAAAGAAAAAGAGGAAAAAAAAATCTGAATTTTCCCTCTTGTTTTACTAAATGAAATAATCTTTAAAATCACGACTGATAAGACAGAGTAAAATAATATACCTACCTTAAAAAATTCAACAGGACCATATTAGTGCAAGTTTTAAAAAACCAAACAGTGGCTAGAAAGTTAAGTTTGATGTTTTTTTTCTAAATGGTGTGAGCCACCTGCAAACACATAAAACACACACCTTTGCCCATTCATGTTCCTCCTTTAAAATGTCCTTTTGCTGAGAATTTGAGAAGAAGTCAGCATTCTAAGAGTGAGTTATATTATAATGATGTTCTTTATGTGTTCCACCCAGGAAAAGACAAGGTAATGGTTCCTAAAAAGTTTTAAGAAACTTGTAATTCAAGCATGTAGTTGTTTATGCGAACTGGAATAATGCTATTTTTAAACTTTTCATGTTTTACCTTTCAGAAAAAGTATGGGCAAGCAGATGAAGACTGTAGGCATGGTATGCTTATTTCTTTTTTTTATTACTTAGTGTTTGAATTGCAGTCAGTTGTCTGAATTTTTAAAACTGATGCCCAGATTTGTTAGTTTGCTAACAGTGGTTTTTTTCCTAGTTAAAATTATGTATCTGCTTTTTGATTCCCCCCCCCTTAAAGAGAGATCTCACTATTTTGTAACTCTTCCTCAAGTGCCAGAACTCAAATACATGTCTTTGGTGCTATTTGGCTAATAGATATTTTAGTACTCAAATGTAGGATGAGCTGATAGTGTCAGAATTTGTGTGAGGATAAAAACAGCTGATTGTTCTGCCTTTCTTCCGAGGGACGTGGTGGATATCTTAGTTTGCATTTGGGACTTGATTCAGAGGAAATCAAAATGATGCACTTACATTTATTCCTATTTGTTAAAGCTTGCAAATGTGCAAATGTCACATCGAAGTTGAGCCTTTCATATCTCACTGCCTTGTTCAGTTGGAGTATTTTTAAATGAATTAACCCTCCTTCCTATTCTGTGTTGTTCATGTATAATGCAAGTGATTCAGAATTCACTGAGAACTCCTTGCTGAGTTTGGGAAGCATTGGAACAGAGTTTATCAGTTAGATTTGGAAAGAAAAGGTGGGTAGATCCCACCTTTCAGTTTTTAGTTCTTTAACTACTCTTGAACGTTAAAGGAAGTTTTTTCAGAAAACAATTTAGTTATACAGACTGTGGTCCACTGTTCTGACATTCCTGTGCTAGCAATGATAATCTTTAAATTGTTCCTTTCTGGCTTTGTGGTTTTCATATTGTTTGTTTTTTTTTTTTTTCAATGTATTTGTCTTAACTGAGAGTCAAATCATAGTTTGGGGAATTTGTGGGGCTCTGCAGCCTGCTTGTGAAGGTCCATAAAACTTGACTGAGAAAAATAAACTTGCTTTCTGTAGGTATAAAATTAAAGTTTAACGGATTAAAAAAGGGCTGAACATCACTTAATCAGTACCATTCCTAAAAAAGCCTGGAAATTTTCTTAAAGCTTCTTTCAAGTATTGATACATAAGGGTGTAATATTCTGACTAACCTCAATGTTGTCTTTCATGGTGGCAAATAAAAGACATGTGGAAAGCTGAATGATGGTTAAAGGAGGTAGGAGGGAAATGCTGTTTAATGAATAGTGTTCTCATTGATGAGCTCTGATGGGTTTGTCACAGGGGTGACATTCAGCTGTGGGACTTTTTCTTGGCATGTGTGTCACTTGTCAGGATCTCAGAGGAACTGTCATGGTAACTGCTTGTCATCTCTCACTGGACGGGCAGAGAAGTGGGTGGAACAGGACCACTGATCTCTACCTTTTTTTAAAAAAAAATTAAGTGGAAAACCCCCAGCTTTTAAATGTATATTAATAACAAAGAACTAGCACCCAGTTTAATCACACCAGCATCTTCTGTAGGTATTTTTTTTCCAGATCTAAAACTGGGGACATTTTTCAGCTTATTAATACCATATTTGTGTACGTATATAAAAATGTTGTGTATGTGTTTTCATAAATATATATATATATGTATACATGCACACCATGTTTTTAAGAATATATGCATGAAAGATTTGGTTGTGGTTCTTCATGATCAATTGTAGCCCAGCATCTGACATTTAGACTATCTGCATTTATGATCCCAAAAGATCTTAGTTTTGGTTTTATGTTTGAAATATCCCTGGGAAGAAACAGCCTTAGCATGGACCACCTGAGATGCACAGGTTTTTTATAATAGGCAAAGCTTTATTTAAGCTGCTTTTCAGTCTTTTTACAAGACTTGATATGTTGCACAGCTGTGACAGTTTTATTTGAACCTGAATGATCAGTACCTTTTGGAATAGCTGGAGAAATACACGTTCTTTGTAGTATGCTGAGAATGAGGATTATTTAAAATCTGTTAAATTATCCCACAAATCTTTACCAAAATGTACTGGTTAACGCGTTGCAACTTTTTATGTGCAACTGTATGTTTTAGCTGGGTGGTGTTATGCAGCTAATGATATGAAATATCATAATTGGAGATCTAATCTTTGAGATGAAAATAGCAAACTGTCAGCCACGTCGGAGCTATTTCTGGCTCTGCTGCTTCTGATTTGGGAAGTTCAGTTCTATTTTTGGAAATGTGGTCAGTGCCGTCAGAGGGGTGAATTCAGACTAATCTTGGAGGCACTTTCTAAGCAGGGTTTAGTTACCACTGCAGTTTGAAGAGATGTCGAGTTGTTTTTATGTAAATGTTCTGTGGGGCTGGTTTTTTTTTTTTGAGTCTTCCCTGCGATTTCTGTTAACGATGTGAGCGTCTGTGGAGTGAGGAGTTCTGATTTATGATTCTAAGATGTAATCCTGAAGTTGTGGTGGATGTAAAATTCCTTTTAGCACTAAGAGGGGCTGTTTGCATCTGCACGAGTAGCAGTATAAACACAGATGTTGATGTTGCCTGCAATAAGAGTTATTTTTAAAATTCCCTAATTTTAAACAACTGTCCAGCTTTCTTTTCGGTTCACATGCTTAAGCTTGCCAGCTTTTTAGCACCCTGGCATTTCATTTTCTGGACAGGTAATATACGTGATTAAGTGTTGTTCCTGCTTGTCTGAAGCACGTCTGTGCTGTGAAATAAATCCCGTCCCTCTTGGAAGTGTCAAGGGAAGTGTCTGTGTGTGACCCAGTGCTAGGGAGCATTAGGAAAGTTTTCTGTTACGTGGAGCCTGTGCGTTTCTGGTCTCACAGAACGCTTCCTATATCCTGCACTTCACAGCAGAAGTGAATAAAAGCCCTTTTAAAGGAGCAGGAATTGCCCACGAGGAGGTTGGCTATTTTTGGAAACACCAGGGCATGTTTTTTGTGAGCATGAATGGATGGATCTTCCTGAGCATGTTTGTGTTACTCAGAGGTTGTTGGTTGCTATTTCTTTTTCACCCTTTCTGTAAGAGGAGGTCCTTTGTGTCTGTGTCAGATATTTGAATTTACCCTTCCCATATTTAATGTATGTCTGTTTTAGCATGTAAACACGACAACCTTTTTTGAGCTCGTGTACAGCATTTCTTAGACGGTGTGAGACACGTTTCAAGTTACCATTAGACAAGAGCGAGTAATACTTAATTTACATCCAGCAGTTGGCTTTCCATGGATTCAGCCCTAGCTTCAGACTTTATTTTCCTGTTAAAGGTGAAGGAAAAACTATATATTTGACTTAAATATGTGGTGTGATGGAGCTGATGGTCACTGATTTGTGTTGCAGTGCTGGGAGAGGGGCTGGCCAAGGGCGATGGACCTTTCCGTGCGGTGCTCTGCTGCATGCACCTCAAAGGGAAGCTGCAAATTGTGTCTAATGTTCTTTCCAAATCACTGATGGGGGAATCACTGGTAAGTGGGTTTTTCTGCAGTCTACGTAATTTAAAAAAAAAAAAAAAGTTTTTTGCATTCCCTTCTTTAAAAGACGTGTTTAATAACAAACTTGCGAGCGTGCGGTGGAGTGGCAGGTTGCAACAAAAAATGATTTGTAGGAAAAAAAAAAATACGGGCACACATATGTCAGCAGGATGGCAGGTTGTTGCATTACCAGGGTTTCACAGTCGTTAGGGTTTTGAAAAATTTTTTCATTGCTGGCCCTGAATCCTCAGGGAATGCAAAATAAGTTGCATGTTTGTGCGATGGACTTTTCCTGAGTTGCACCTGATCCCATTTTGTAGGACTTCAGGAATTTTAGCCATTAAAGCAGAAAAAAATACTGATTGGACTTTTAAATAACTGGCCCATGATAAGTTGTAAGACATTAAAAGCTTTTCAGGAATCAAAAAAGCTTTACATTTCAAGACAAAGATAAAAGTGTGAGTTCAAAGCTTCTACTTTACCCTTGAACTGTTAAAACTTGTAAAGATGCTTTTAACCCCATACATGTAAGTAACTGTTCTGACTCATATGGGGAAAATTTGGGACACATGTAAGTCTCTAAAGAATAGTGTTCTTTTTATTTCTGTGTTCTGGATTAAAGAGGCAGTTCATCACCATCAATTGCTGGTCATTTTAAACCCAGAAATGTGGTCAGAGCAGAGGCAGGAGCAGCTCTGGTCAGGCCCAGGAAGGTGTGAGTGACATTAGAAACTGTTGTAGGAGAACCTGTTACCTTAAATTGGATCACATCTCCAGTGTCTTGGTGCTTAACTGAATCAGTAGGTTGTTTTTTGGAATTCTGTTTGTCTGTCTGGTGTATATCCTGAATTTCCCCCCCTGCCTCCCCCCAGACACTGGCTATTTTTACATACAGAGAAGTTTTTTTTCTTTGTTTAGCTGGTGGTTTCCAATTAAAAAAAAATGCTTCATTGAAAAATTCCTGGTGAGGTTGAAGGAAATTTGCCTTCAGGAAAAATTAGTAAAACAGCCTTATTGCAGGGAATGTACAGCGCCCTTGTTTGGAGCTGTTGTTGTGCAAATAAAGGTAGCTTTGTATAGAATTCCAGAGTGTCATCCCAAAGCAGAGTTTGAGAGGTTTTTGCAGGCTTTAGGTTGTTAGACACAGTTGTCTTCAGTAGGAATATGAAAGTCAGCAACTGATTTACTGAGTTGTGCCATTGTCTGAGAGAAGAAATGAAACTAAGTTTTGGAATTAATTTATTGAAGAGTTGGAATCCATCCAGTTTCCTCCTCAGTGACTTCAGAGAATGATTCTTGGTAACATTTTTATGCTCTAATACATTTAAGCTCAACAGGTTCAATTTTCAGCTTTCTGCTGAAGAAGTGAAAAATCATTTGGAAAAGAAGCCCGAGTGTGAGAATTGTTTGGTGTGGAAGTTTTCAGCAAAGAGTAATTTCTGCTGCTCAGTAGCACAGTGAAAACTTGGAGAGGTCTAATAAATGTAGTAGCACTTAATTAAATTTCTGCAAGAGATTATTGAAATAAACCCCACAGGTCTGGGTTCCTTTAATCAAAGTTTTGACTTCCATGAGTGTGAAATTGTTACACTTAGCTATGTATCTCAGGTAAATTCAATTCTGAAAGATTTTTACTTCAGATGTGCTTGACTTGGCTGTTAGTTAATGGCTAATCTTTGCTTTCTAGTGGAAACTCCAAAAATTACAGTCTACATCAGAGCAGGAAGAGTTATGGAACTGTAGAAATTAGTAATCTGTGAAGTAGATCCTTGAAATCTGAAGGCAAGAATCCTTAAGACGTGAATCCATCACTGCAACAGCAGTGAAGGATTGTCATAATAATTCTTTAGGTCCTGAAGTCTTTTAGTAACCATAGTATTTATTTTTTTTCCCAAAAGTTGTTCTAAATATGGTGCTTTCCTGCATTGTCCTGTATTGATACTTGCTGTAGGTCTAGTGCTGGTTTTGGCCGCTTAGAATTCCCTTTTTCTCCAAAATGTTTGCTCAGTGTTATGTAAATATGTCTTTTAAAATGGCTGTTGTAAGTCAAACTCAGTTTTCCTCCTTCCCCTTCTCCTGGTGTCGTGGGGAAAAGTGAACTTAGCTGCTGTGGTTTAATGCATGTGAAGGTTTATGTAATACATTATAAATTGATTAATAAATTAATGTTCTTTCTCCCCCCAGAACGGGATGGTAACTAAAGATCTGACACGACTGAAAACACTTCTTGCTGAAACAGAGGTAATAATGAGCACATTATTGGGGCAATAATGGGAGTACCTGACCCAGCTGAAGGGCTGGTTCCTGTGTGTCCCAGATCTGGGCTCACTGGGAACACACTGGTTTGAACATTCTTGTTTCCACTGCTCTGTTGGTCTTTACCCACCCACCCTCTTCAGGAGGTTTTCATCACAGTCTTTCAGGATGTGTGAGAAAATAGCAAATGATGCTAATAGGTTGTTGACTCTCTCAAAGTAGCAAGAATTTAAAGCATTTAGATCTGCATTATTTATTTATTTATTCTATTTTTCTCTGTCGGAAATTATTCTGAACTAATAAACATGACTTATGAAATGGTTTAACTGTATAAATACCTTTCTTTTTTTTTTTTACAAGAGGTCAAATTGTCATGTCTATTGATGAAATTGCCATTTTTCTTCTTTCTTTTTTACTTACGCTTTGTCATTGATTTGGGCTTTATTTTTAATGTAGATTCAAGGCTGAAAGACCTCTCAATGCAGTTCAGACTTTTGGTCTTTTAGAAACTCCCTGCAGTCCACATTAAATTGACCACAGGGTGGAATTTGGTCTCGTAAAAATCTCTAAAATTTTCCTCTAACAATGAGTGGACTCAGTGTCATAATTCCTCTTATCCTCAGAATTACCAAGGGCTGCAATCCAGTTGTTGGGTGAACCTGAACTCCTGTTTGTGACTGGAAGCGATTTCGGACTTCTGATCGATATTTCTCTACTGGTTGCTCTAAACCCTATTTTGACAGCAGTTCTTGTTGATGAAATTGTTTTGTGTCCCTTTATAACTGTGGGCTTTTTTTTTTTTTTTTTTTACATAATTGTAGGCAGCTGGTAAAGTACCATCAGGATATCATGTAGAAGATTTAGAAGAAGGTACGTAACTTGGTTTTACAGCTATTTCATTTTGTGGTGGGAAGACTTGGATCCTGCTGAATGCTCAGTGCTGCATAGCAGGCAAAAAACGAAAAAAGGGCTTTGACTATTGTGATGAGCCCCAGGGGCTGAAGTGGAATTATCTCAGTAGAATTATGTCAGCATTGAATTTGGAGGCAGAAGTTTATTTATTGATCAGTGCTGTATCAGGGCCTGCTCCGTTCTGCGCTGTTTGAAACCTGCTCCAAATGACTTTGTTGGGGGTTATAAATTAATTTTCATTGGGAAAACTTTGCTTGTGTTCAGATGCACTTCGGGTTGATGTTTAGAGGTACAGTTCCCTGGTCTGTGTTATTCTCTGACTGAGAAATCTTTGGGAATCAGAGAAGTAACCCCGTTGTCCCCCCGCAGGCTCCCGGGATGGTTGGCAGTTCCGCCCTCCTCCCCGGGGCGTCACCAGCAGTGAGGAATATACCCTGTGTAAAAGGTAAAGAATTTGTTTTGTACTGACATTTTCCTGGGGAATTGTAATGCTTCCTCTTTTATTTAGCTGCTGACAGAATGATTGAGGGCTCGGGCAAATGAAGGTACTTGTTAGAACAGGAGTCGATCTGTTCACAGATTTTTGGAAGGGTCAGTTTATCCAGTAGCACTTCAGTTTATTCAGTTTTCATAATACAGTGCTTTGAGGACCTTTTTTCTGATGTCAGCTCAGCATCTGTCTTCCTTTTCTAATTTGGATGATCTCAGAGGTGTGAGAAGTTCCCCAGACAGCGCTGTAAGCAGACTGAAGTGAGATGTGCTTTGGCAGTGGACAGGCTGCTGCCTTCACATAAATGGGCTTTGTTGATAGATGACCTTTTTCTTCACATTAAAAAAAAAAATATTCCTCAAATCTCATTAGTTCCCTTTTGCATAAACTCAGATACCCAGAGAAGATCGATTGGAATATATTGGAGTTTCTCCGTGTCCTCTCTGGTCAATATTGCCTGTAGTTGATGTTGTTAATTGTCATTGCTTACATAAAACTGTATTAATATATATGGGGAAGAACCATCATTATGCACTTGATTCTGCCATTTATGTAACTAATGCAAATAAATTATTTTCCAAACACGAGCAGGACTCTGACCTGCTTTTTAAATGACAAGACTGAATCGCTGAATTGGAGCTGCTTTTGGCAAGATTTTCTAGAGATGCTAAATCTTGGCAGCTCTTGTTGACTCTTATCATGTCCAGTGCTCATTCAGCAAATTTTAAAAAAGCAGATATTGGCAATTTTTAGCTTGTGGTGATCTTTTATTGAGTATCATCTTTACCACGTTTCCAACCATTCCTCTGAAACCTTTTTCCACTAAAGCTGTAATGAGCTTTCTGCACACTGTTAATTAACCCTTATGGTGAGCAGGATGTGCCTTGTTCAGCAAATCCCGATGAACAGGGTCATTCTGATCATGGACTAAAGATTTTAGTTCCTTCTGAGGCAGTTCCAGGTGCTGAATATGAATTTTTGAAGCTCTGGTTTATTTTTCCCCTGTGTGCCATAAAGCAGTAGGAGTGCAGCATATTTATTCTAGATAATGAAGCCATGGAATTGCAGGAGATATTAAATAAGAATGTGAAAATGAGAGAAAAAAGGTGTCTGTTAAAAAATATGAACAATGAGAATTTGGAAAACTTGTATAATGATGACAAATTTTAAAGTAATATGCTTTCCTATTAAATAAAGAAAAGGAAACCCAATTGATTTTAAATCTGCTGTGTAACTAATAAGAACAGGTCAGCAGTTTTTTATGCTTGCACACTATTTGGGCCATGCAAATCATAATTGTACTGTAGCATTCTAATGTATTGGTGAATGGGAAAATTTACAGTGAAAGTATTGAAATTGACTGCCAAGAAAAATATTTGAATTTAAAATATATTAAGAAACATAGCTTGAGAAGGCATTTAGTAACATGGTGTTATATATCACGCTTGTTTTATTTACAATTTGGTCATGCAAACCTTTAAATATGTCTCTTAAAGAAAAAATGAATGCTAAATCAAATTACAACCAATGATACAAGTGTGACCTGGATATCCAGGTACTTGTGCTACAAGGTTTTCATGTCACAGTCAGGTGTTATTTGGTTTTTAGCTCGAAGTTCACGTTTTAATTCATGTTACACTGCATCACCCATGGACTGTGGAAAGTCCAGTCACTGGTCCCCTTCTGACTTCATCAGTGAGGTGGGGCCCTGACTTGCTTTATTAATGTTGTCTTGGTGCAGCCTTTCTTTTTTACAGTCACTCATCACTGTAGGGAGAGGTTCTTAATATAACTGTATTCAGAGATATACACATGAAATGCAAATATAGTTATGTTTACAGAGTTTCTATTAACTTAATATCCCCACGGAAGTCATCCTGCCTGGCTTTATTTATAACAAATGTGATGCTTGCATTAACTTTTTATCGTTTCCTTTTGCAAAACAAAACAAACAAAACAGCCTCCTGGCCTGATTTTATTCTGTATATCCAGCTCTTTCTTAGAACCTTCAGAACTTAAACTCTCCACCCCTATTTCATTTTGCCATCTGTTTTTTAAGTGCTTCAGTTTTGAAGAATGATAAAGTTGCAGCTATTGCCTTGTGGTTTATACTTTTAATATAAAATTAAATTATAAGAATAGTCCCCAAGTTATACAGTCATCTGTCCAGAGTTGCAATAAATTCTGAGAACGAGAATGCTTAAATTGTATAAAGGCATTTGGAATATCATTAATTTCATGCATCAGCACATGCCAGTAAATGAAAAATGTGTTTCTTTAACAAATTCTCCAAGATTAGATCCTTTTAGACTGATACACCCTTTCCAGAGAAGGGGATTAAACCTTTTCCTTGAGAGATGATTTCTGTGTAGGTGTATTTATTAGAAAGGACCATGTGATGTCACTGTTGCTCCAGGAAAAGCTGCTGAATGAGCTTTTATCAGCTAATAATGAAAGCACTGGAAGAAATTATGCTGTATTTTCCTTTGCCCCCGATGAACTGGGGGCTTATACATATTAATACAGTGCCAGATCATTTCAGGGGTGGTCTGTGATCTCCTTGTGCTAATTGCTCTACAAACACTTGATTCTTTTTCCTTTAAAGCTGGAAATTTCTTACGACTTCTGTCCCCTTACATTTCTAAGAAATTTGATGCACTTTTCTGGGCTGTGCAGCAAGAGAAGCTGCTGCCTATCTTACAAAATTCTGCATGTATTTGAGTTCATACGGACTAAACTGCCTTTAGTTCTATGACTGAGAACTAAAGAATGTTCTTCTGGCTTCACAAGTAAGATGCTGATAAATTCTGATAATTTTTTTTTTTTTTTTTGAATTGGAGACTGAAAAACTTCGAGGCATAATGGTTTTCCCTGTTTCCTGTAGATTTTTAGAGCAAGGGATCTGCAGGTATGGTGCCCAGTGTACTTCAGCACATTCCCAGGAAGAGCTGACAGAATGGCAAAAACGATACGCCTCCCGCTTGATCAGGTTAAAGCAGCAGAAGGAAAACAAGCAGTGCTCGGGCAGTTACATGGAAACCTTGATCGAGAAATGGATGAATTCCTTATCTCCTGAGAAAGTGGTAAGGAAAAAACACACCCCTTCCCTCTCTGCTTGTGTTTAAAACTGACAGCTGAGCCTGGTCTTGGCCCTTACGGTCAGAGCTGGTCGAGTCACTCCTCTCCAAGGAATTGCTCCCACTTCCATCCTGACCCGTGTCTTCTTGCGGAGATCCCCGAGACTGAGACTGATTTGTGGGTTCATTTTGCATACTCACTATTTCCTGGGGCAGGATGTGTCAGCCAAGTCCCAGGTGTTGTTCCTGGTCCTTGACTATGTGGCAGGACTTTTTAAACTGCAGAACAGTGAATGATGAGGCTTTCACGACTCAGAGGAGAATATTCTTGCTTGTGCACGGCTCCTTTTCTTTGCGTGCAGCTGCAGGCACTTGGATGCAATTCCCCCAAATGTTCAAAAGACTTTGAATACCAAGGAGTGTGGGATATGGCTGTGATCAAACTTAGCAGCTCTTTGGAATTCCAGAGAATGTTTTTTGTGGCGTTCCACCAGCTCTACTTACCACTGACCCCAGGGGGTTTTTGGTCCGTCTGTTGTTGATCAGAATATCTGGGAAAAATGGACTTTCTGCAAAATGCATTGATGAGTAGAAAGCCTGATTCTAGTTCCTGGTGTCTCACTGATGTCAGTGAGATCTGAGGTCTTCTGGGCCTCATT
The DNA here is from genome assembly GCA_013396775.1 of Cephalopterus ornatus. NCBI lineage: Eukaryota > Metazoa > Chordata > Aves > Passeriformes > Cotingidae > Cephalopterus > Cephalopterus ornatus. Next base: position 220,786 of record VZRE01002727.1, on the reverse strand, counting down.
GTATCACAGATCCTTCTTTCCAAACGAAGTCTTGTTCTACTTTAAACATTTACAATGAAGTTGTGTGTTGAAAATCAAGTCTTGCAGTTAATTGTCCTTAAATGGTTACATTCTTCACTGACACAGTATGATGTAGTAGATTTGACTTGCTTGTCTCTGAATTAGCACATATTTACATTAATTCCTGCACAGGACTTGCAGCAATCCTGCACAAGTCTTCCCACTTTCTGTAAAATATACTACCTTTTCCTGTATGTTTGTATTTTGATCCTGCCTGTAGAAGTTTAATGTTATCTTTTTTTTTCTTTTAATCTAGCTTAGTGAATGTGTAGAAGGAGTGAGAGTAGAACATAACCCTGAGCTGTCGGTAACTGTCACCACCAAAAAGTCTCATCAGACATGGACATTTGCTCTCACATGTAAGGTAGGACTACTTATCTTTTGAAATTAAGTCAGTAATGACTAGAATGCCACTCATAACCTTTTGTAATTAAGATTTCAATTGCATCATTCTTAAAATAGAGAAACTTCCCAGCACCATCCCCTCTTTCTCTCCCTCTCTCTCTCCCTCTTCCCAGCAGCTCTGGTGATTATGTATTTCTGGAAATCAGAAATCAGACAGGGCCTGTAGCTGCCCTGAGAAGTTGAGAGTTCTTATAAGCTCTCTTTATTTCATTGCAAAGGAAGATACTCCTGAAATAGTTTCAGCCTTTCAACCTCTGCATTTCCTTTCTAGCCTGCAAGAATGCTGTATCGAGTGGCATTGCTTTATGATGCCCATCGGCCACATTTTAGTATCGTCGCAATATCTGCTGGAGACAGCACTACCCAGGTGTCACAGGAAGTTCCAGAAAACTGTCAGGAGTGGATAGGAGGAAAGATGGTCCAGAATGGAATAGATCATTATATATACAAAGTCAGTATAGCCTTCAACACAGAAATCTTCGGAACTTTTCGCCAAACTGTGGTGTTTGACTTTGGATTGGAACCAGTCCTCATGCAACGAGTCATGATTGATGCTGCTTCAACTGAAGGTAATGCAGTAAAACTTCTTTGATTTTTTTTTTTTTTTTTTTTGAATAGTGGAAGTGTTTCATGCCATCTCTTTCCTTTCCACATTTCTGAGCAGAACAGCATCTGTGTTAGCAGCTCGTGAATGTCTCGTACTGTATGTTATGTTCGTCCTGTATATGAATATAAAGAGTGGACAAAAGCTTCAGAGGGTCTAAATAAGGCAGATAATTGGAATATGACTTACTCTGTGTCAGGATATGATAAGTATTATCAAAACGCTGGGAATTTCTGGTTTGGTGTGCGTCCAAAGACAGCACTGGAAGCTCTGCCTCTATAAAACATGTTTATGTTTTTATAGTCATTCTTGCATTGATGAAAACGTTAAACATGTAGGAAAAGGTCAGTAGAGAAATGAAATGTTTCTGTTTAAGAATACACCTGGTACTTAATCCAGTAAATAAAACTTACTATCTGGGAAGTTGGTTTGTATTTTTTTCTTCCCTTTCAATGTCTGACAAGGATTGTCAAAGGCAAGAGGCCAAGCGTAGGCTTGCAACTCAATAATTTGCTGTTGACATGAATTTTGAAAAATGTAAAAGAAGTGTAACTATATTTGTGTTTTCAAGTAAAAAAAAAAAAGCTACAAGTTACTGTCAGGGTTGTATTCTGTTTATTAAAGTGATCTGTGTCTCTCAGTTCCGACCTGAAATAACTCCAGTATGAGAAAAATGTCAGAGAATTGAAAGATGTTTGAAGAGGTGCAAAAAAGAAGGCAGCACTTTGATTTATGGTTTAAGAGCGCTAAATATAGGTCACTGTGTCACTTGGCAGCAGGCCAGGGGGTGGGACACAGGATGGTGATTTCTAGTGAAAATTTGAGAGATACAAACACCAAAGAAGCAGAATTGTAGCACTGGGATTTAAGCAGAAAGAAGAGGAAAAGAGAGAAAAGGGAAAAAGATGAAGCTGAGAAGACAGCAGTTTTCTGTTCCTGGCCTTAATTTTCATTTAACAGATTAACATTTGCAGCATGAACAGAACAAAAGTGTAAATAGCAAATGCCAAAGATCAGGAAGGGATCTTTGCTGGTGACCCGTGTCCTTGTGACAGACTGGGCACGGTGTAATGTCTCTTGAAGCAGAGGGTGTTGCTCTGCCAGGGAGAAGCTGCTCAGGAGCAGCAAGGCCATGGTGCTTTCGGGAGCTATTCCATGATCTCCACGTATCGTGTGGCTAATCCCAGCTGACAGGCTTCCCAGGGCACTGAGCTGGTGGAGGACAGTCCCTTCACTGTCAACCTGTTCAAGGTCAAGGGGAACAAGCCATCACTTGTTTGCAGAGTCAGAGTTACTGTCAAACCAATCTGTGGTCTGGGGCCTTGTCGTTTTAAACCAACTCCTGACCACAGCGACCCCGGGAGCAGCCAATTGAGTTCCATGTGAAGGTGATGGATGAAGTTTCTCCAGCCTGTTACTGATACTTCCTTTCCCGTGCTGCTCGTCTGTCTGCAGAGGGATGCTGAAGGCTTCAAGCAGGTCATTGCTAATATTTATTTCAGATGACAAGTGTTCAGGTGTTTAAGGACAGAATCCTGGCTTTTTGCTCTGTCACCTAAGGAGTGTGTAATAGGCAAAGGAAAGGGAAAACTATTTTAGATGTGTGTCCAGTTCCATGGTTTCTTTTGCCTTTGATGTACATGAATTAAGATCTGGTGGAAATGCTTTTCTAACAGAAAGATGCCCGAGGTCTCCACATTTGCATGTAATTCAGGGCCCTGCCTGGATGTCTGGGCAGGAATGAAAGGTCAGCATTAAAATATTTTAATGGAGGAGCCTCCATTCTGTGTTTTGAAATCTTTATTTACAATGGAAAAAGGGAAACCGAAGGAAATTTTGTGTTGAGTGTGTACAATCTGCTCTTCAAGAGGAGGGTCACTGCATGGACGGTCTGTGCCAGGGACAGTTTGTATCAGGCTTCCAGGGAAAGCCTCTCCAGTGCTGGGAATTCGATGGCTGTCTTTCCAGGAAACAAGGACTAAACCCCAGCATAGTTACTGAGCTTTTTGGGATCTGAGGTGTGTGGTTTGTACCAGAGAAAGCTTCATTTATGGTGGTGTGATTTCAGACATGGGAACCACACAAACGCAGGCTTTTTCTTGCCCTACAACTGTAGCTCCTGATACTTGAGGGATATATTAAATGTGACTTCTTAGTGAACACATGAGATTAACTAGTAAGATAAGCCATGTTCCTGTCGTCAGGCAAGCTGAACTGAGATTCCTTTTGCTAAAATGCTGCTGGTTTTTTTTTTTTCTTATTTAGAATAAAGACAGTCAGGATGATGTTAAGTATTTAATTTGAATTTGAGAATGTGTTTTTTGCACATTTTTCAGCGTTGGTGTGATATCCTGGATACCTATCTTAAATCTTACTCAGAGATAATACATTAAGATACCATAGCTTGACTATAAATGCCAAATATTTTCAGCTCTGCAATTTAACTGCGATTCTGTTAAGTGAATCACTGTTGTCATAGTGGTTTTGTGGTGTTAATGGATATATTTTGGGTGGCTGTAGACGAGTGCTTGGTCTTTTGTTTCTCATTTATGATATGTGGTCCCTGAAATGGGGTTATTAATTATAAATTATAAATATTACAAATATTTATATATTATAAATAAAAATATACATTAATTATAAATTAATTTCCCTTTAATTTTCTAATTTTATATCACGTTAGGTCATATTTCCCAAGTTTTGCCTCACAAAATAGCTTTAGCTGTGTAGTGCAATTTGTCTGCACAATGAACATATTAGGAGACCGTGGAATTTTTAAAAAAAGCTTTCAATGTTGCCAATTTCTTACCAGCCGGTTTACCAGCTTGTTTTTGTGACCTTCTAAATTTTATAATATGTGTGGTAGGATTCTTCACTGCTGTATGTTTTTTGAAATGATGTTGCAGTTAGGCCTTGAAAGTGCATTGCGATGCCAAGTCCTTCAAAGTTGCTTGTGGTTATTAAGGTAAAAGTGCTTTCCTTGCTTGTCTTTATTAATGTTATTTGCTGTCTATAAAATACTTTATTTTCTGGTACTGTTTGAGAGCCTGGTTGCGCTCTGTGCTCACCTGGCAAGTGCTGGCAAGGAACTTGCTAAAGCTGTTGTGGGCAGAGGAGACTCTTACCTGTGTTTAGCTCATGATCTCTGATGGGATTGGGTTTAGTGGGTTTTGTCGAGTTGGTTTTGCTTGTTTTTTTGAAAGAAAAACAAAACCCCTGGGGTTTGCATTTACTTCCCTTCCCTGTTCTGTGTCTACACCCAGATCTTGAATACCTGATGCACGCCCGGCAACAGCTCCTCACCACAGCCAAGCGTTGGGATTCCACGTCCAAGACTATTGTGGAGTTTGAGCCTAATGAAACTACTGAATTGGAGAAGAGCCTTCTGACCAGATACCAAATCCCTCTGTCTGCTGACCAGCTCTTTACACAATCTGTCCTGGACAAATCACTGACCAAGACCAACTATCAGTCGCGGCTGCACGACCTCCTTTATATTGAGGAGATAGCACAGTATAAGGAAGTCAGCAAGTAAGTGATTCCTTTATAGAGGTATTCCTATTAAAATGAAGATGGCGACTTTTTTCATTAAACCTACTTGCTTCTTTAAGATGCTAAGTCTTCCTGTTTCTTTGAAATGAATCTGAGTCTGGGAATAATAATGTTTGGTAAAGGTCGCTAGCACGTAACAAATATAACTTAGTGCTAATTCATTAAAAATAAACACTAAATATAAGTCTGTGCTTACAGCTGGAGCACTAAGCAGCTGTTTTACATGGTTTTGTTAGTGTCTGGATAATAATCATTTTGGGGGTTTTTTTTGTCTCTACAAAAATATATTAATAACAGTTACATTTTTGTTCCTGTGTGAAAGTAGGTTATAGCAAAGGAATATATAAAGTCTTTGTATAAAGGATTGAATTCTGGGTGGATCAAACTCTGATCTGCAATGATGTGGCAGCTGATTTTATTATATTTATTCTCAAAATAGGCTGAAATCCAGCTTCTGAATAAAAGTTCCTAATAAAAGGCATATAGTACACATTGTTTGGTTTGTTCTGTCTTCAGGTGTTGCGTACAAATTACCCAACTGGAGTAGCTGCATGAAAAAGATGTGGAATTTCCATGTATAGACCTTCATGGGGCCTTTTTTTTTTTAGTGTAGTTTAATATTTGTGGTTAAAAATTTTGCCTGCATTCATGTGGTAGTTGCACTACTCAGAACTGAAAGCCAAAAAGACGTAGCTCCCCTTTAGCCTAATTTGGTAGCCAATTTAGTTCTGTCAACTACAGAAAGTTCCAAATCAGGAAGGTCTTTTTTTAAGATGAAGAACCACTCCTGGAGCTACAGAGCTGAATCACCCCTGTAGGACTTGGAAAGAAAATACTAGGAGTAGTTGTATTTCTGATGCTTTTAAAGCAGAAAATTGATTCAATTTCTTTTTTTAATCTCAGCTGAAGGGCAGTATTTGAACTATTTTTCTTCATATCTTTTATCACTGCTGCCCTCTGCTCTTGAGCTGGAGTCTAACACATGGAGGAATCAGGCTTGAACACTCTTCAGCATGCAGAAATACTCTCTGTCATACATATTTATAAACAGGTTGACTTTCCTAAAGCTTTTTTGGGGAAAAAAAAAAAAAGTGGATTTAAAGTAAATATTATGGAACATGATCAAAACATAAAGAGTATTTTGACTGAGTGAATTTTCACATGGAGAGTTGCACTCTCCTGCCTCATAGGAAACCAAAGAGCATCAAGCCTGGGGACATGAAAGAAAAATAAGTGTATCCTGTATGTAATGCTTCCCCTTTGGACTGTTTGGTGCAGCAGTAAGTTGCTGCTTGATAAGTTATAAGTAAGTGTTAATAATGTTCTTGAAGTCTTCTGTTTTGATAGTGTTGATGTCAGAAACATTCTTTTGATCTTGTAGCTGACCCACTTTATTGCAGCAAGGCTCAAACCAGCACACACTGCCACTCCTCTGTGGCTGAGATCACACGCTGGGTATCCTCCAGTGAAGTGTCAGGGTTGCCAGCCTAGAAATGGGCTGAGAAATACAAGTGCAAGTGGGTTTTAATACCTCTGGAGTGGCGCTGGGAGTGACAGTGGTGATGAGCTGTTGCACTCTAATGGTTTGTGAGCTGGCGAAGTAGCAGAATTGTCAACGTGGTCTCTTAAGACAACACTGGGGTAACACCAGTGTCTGCAGTTCGTGGAGTGTATCCTTGGTTTTTGAGACTGTTGATGAAGTCTCACTTTCTAGGAAAGCACGGTTTTAGACTCTATATGGAATCACCTCAGTGGAACTCCTGGAGAGTATTGGATGAAGGTGTCAGTGGCTCTAAAATGTCTTGACCTCAGTTATGAGGGAGTTATGAGTGTAGTCTCGGGGAGCTTTACTTTTAAATCATGTTTATTGTAATGTTTCAAGAGACTTTTGTAAAAGTTACTCCACATGAGCACGTCACAAAATAGAACAGTGAGGAGTCACTGCTATTTAATTTCAAATGCAAACACACTGTATGAGGAAAAGCACAGCAATGTTTCGATCCCGATAGTAGTTTGATTTTGGAAGGTGTTGCCCTACCTACACCTATTGATGGTTTTAAAACTCTTCCTTTCTCTCTTGCCCATTGAGAAGTAAAGCCTTATGTAATTGTTAGTGACTAAAATTTACTGTGCATTTCCTTGTGTGAACATTAAAGAGTGTGTGAGGTGACACAGAGCTCCTTCGGTGCTACCAGAACTGCAGAGCAGCTTTATCCTCAAGGCTGTGAAACATAAAATACCGGCTCTGGTGGAAAATAAATTTGCCTTTGTCATTACTGTGTCTTCCATTGATCACTCCACAGGCAGGTTTCCCTCTGCACACCCTGTCTGAACTCTGGGAAATATGCTGAATGTGCTTTTAACAAAGTGGTACCTGGGGCTTCGCTCGGAACAGGTTTATTTGCCTTTGCGGAATTTATTGTTTGCTTTGGTACTGGATGATTAATGATTTATGAAGTCTCTCTTTAATTTCTGCGGGTTTAAATATGAACAACAGGCTCACTTGTAGCTGGTTTCATTAGCACTGCAGGTGGGCTGGGATTTGCAGCGCTTAGGAGGAAATGGGAGTTTCTGTTTGTTCAATTTGTATCAGCCTGACTGAAAATCTTATTTTGCCCAAACCTGCAAAGCAAGGGTGAGAAATGGATCAAAGAAGCAACTTCTGATTTTTTAAAAATCAAATCCTTAGAGAAGTTTGCAGTTTAACAGTTTGCCAGAAGGTGTCAGCTTACTCAATGGAAATAGCTTGATAATCTCTAAACTTTAGATTCCCTTTAGCACAGCAGACTCAGTTCAGTCATTTATGAAAACACTAACCTGTGCCTTGTCTCAGAAATGCAGTAATACTGTTTTCCAGCATGTTTCTATCAGTCTGAATTTGAGCTCATACATATTCAGCAGCACAGGGATCAACTTCGGGGAAGTTTGAACAAAATAAATTCACAATAGCAAATGATTGTATCTCATTAAGAATCCTCAGCTCCTGTTTCTCGGTTAAATGTTTTATATGGTATTTTAACAATCATCTGAATGAGATATGAGCTGTTGCAGAGGCCGCTAACTTGCTGATAGCTCCTTTGGAGCAGTGCAGCACTTGTATAGAAGGAAGCTTGTTTTTTGTTTTGGTTTTTTTATTGGTACATGTGGAAATTGGAAGGATTACCCTTGATTCTTGTGTGCTCCCTGAAGTACATGCTTTTTGAGTGATTGCTTGCACTGTAGCTTATACAGTAACATTTGCGGTCACTGGTGAACCAAACAAATCCCTGTTAGGTAAGAAAACATCTCTTATTTTTGGGGAGTGGAGGACTGAGAAACATGGGTCTGACTTAATGCCCACATTACATAAAGAAGCAGCTGTTACCACATGGGGGCAAACTTGCAGTTTTTGTGCAGGATTCATCGTGTGCCAGATACGAAAAAAATATATTTCACTGGTTTGGTAGATGTTTAATTACCAAGCAAGCTAAAATGTTGGATTTTATTGTTACGGGCTTATGATTATTGATAGTACAGGGCTTAGGTGATGAATTACCAGCTTATTCAGTTAAAATAGAAATTATAAGAAGAGCAGGTGAAATAAAACGAGTATGAAAAGTACCATAAAAAAATGAGGTATTTTTCCAAGAGGCTTATTTCATTTGTGAAGACCTTTGGGTTTTACTTTTTGTCTGTAATTTGTTGCAAGTTTAGGAAAAAGCAGTGAGAAAAGAACAGAATATTGTTAGTGTGTCAGACTTTCTCCCCGCTTTTGTTCTTTTTAAAACCAGGTTGAAATAATCTGTTTTAAGAAACCCAACACACTAGGAAGAGGTTTCTGCATATTGGTGAAAGGTCAAGAAAGTGTTCTAATAAGTCAATTTAACGTGTTGTGCATGTGATTTCTAGAAAATGGCAACTGCAAAGGATGAACTTCTTACATCTCTGATTACAGGAGAACCTGCTGCTAATAGGAATTCTGTGGATAGATGGTTTATAGGGCTGAGCCTGTGATGCCATTCCCTCATCTCAAATAAAATGATATCATTTTAATGCCTACTATCTGGTTTTTTCAAAGCGTTTTAATCAATCCCTGTGAATTATAGGTATAATACCATTTACTTTTTAGGATGGAGATTGCCCTCTTTGGTGTGCAGCCTGGAAGAGAGACATGGGATAAATAGCAATTTACTCTACTTTTTTGCCTGCCTATCTCTCCTTGCATAGTTAATAAACTATTTATATATATATATATGTTTATATATATGTATATGTGCATATATATATAAAATATGTGTGTGTGTATATATATTATAGCCTACAAACTATTTAAATACAAATTTTTAGAGTGAACGAGAGTTGCTATGCGTGTGCCAAAGCAGTAAACTTATTTTGGTGTAAGAAAATGTAGTATGTGTTTTTCTCTTGTGAGGGTTCTTTTTTTAAACTTCGTAGATGTTGATTCTTTTAAATATATGCTTTATAGGCTGTAATCAGAAGGAAAATGTGTGAATATTTGACAGGACCAGTTTGACCGTACTTGTTTTTATTTAAAAATTAAACATATATATATATATTTGAAGTGAATCTTGAGTGTGAATACCTGAAATTTCGGAATCTGAGAGCATTTTTGTGCACTGACTCGATGCTTTCTTGTTTAGGTTCAACATAAAAGTGCAATTGCAGATTGTAGCAAGCTTCATGCTCACTGGTGTTTCTGGAGGTGCAAAATATGCCCAAAATGGACAACTTTTTGGGCGCTTTAAGCTCACGGAAACGCTCTCGGAAGACACTTTGGCTGGACGGCTGGTGATGACCAAAGTCAATGCTGTTTATTTATTGCCTGTCACTAAAGAGAAGTCAGCACAGACCCAAGGAACCAAAGAGAAGGTTTATGAAGCAGCTATCGAGGAGAAGACAAAGGATTATATCTTCTTGAGGGTATCCAGGGAATGCTGCGAAGAGCTGAATCTTCGGGCAGATTGTGAAATGCAGGTGGGTTTGCTCTGGGAACTGCCTTTGCCTTGTGGTTGGTTTTTGGCTCCGTGATTGATCTTGTAACCAAACAGAAATCACCTCACATTAAGGTCACTGGAGTTGCCCGCAATGAACACATTTCCCACCGAAGGATTCTCTTCCTCCCTTTTATTTTGTTTTGGGGAAACATATGCAAGAATCGTAATGTCTCAATTTAACATGGATAATTGGGCTGGGAAGACTTATGTTGTTCTGGGCTCTTGGCTTTGTGTTTGTTTTCTTAAAACAATAATTAAACTTCCTAATTGGTTCTATTGGAAACTCCACTGGAATGCAAAATCAGCTGGGGCTTCAGGAACTGACTGATTTTTCCTTGAGTGTCTTATAAATCTTAGCCTGAGGCAGCAAGTCTATTCTGCATTTAAAAATTGGGTCCTAAAGTTGTTTGTAAAATCACTTAGTATTTCCTACATGTATCAGTGAACTGGTGGTCAAATTCTTCAAGTGTTACCTACATTTGAATAAATTTTAATTGTGAGGAGGTTTTTTTTCTGATTTCAGTATTAGCTGAAAGTTTGGAAAGGGATCCTCAGGTTAGAACTGAGGAGACTAATTTGGATGTTAAAGATGCTGGAGATTTTGCTGTTCTCTTCAGTAGAGTTGGTATTCCCTGTGATTCTTAAACATTGACAAAACTGCTTTGATTTCTGTGGGTTTTGGATAAGTTAGGTGGTTTCCTTTGTTTCTGCTTCTAATAATTCATCTTGGAAACTTCGTGATCCCTTGTTTACCTGCTGTTCTGGCTTAACTATAATAAATACACATTCTGCTGTTAACAAATGTACCACTGATGAAGGTGGGATGGAGTGAACTGGTGCTTTGAACTCCCCTGGCTGCCGCCAGAGTTTTATTTTTGGAGTGGTTCCTCTGTTCTGTGTCCTCTCCTGTGAACCTGGCACTGGATTAACTTCCTTTCCCACTGTTTTCTTATTGTGGAATGTATATTAAAGCAGGCTACAGGCATCTCCTTCAAAGATGGCCTCATTCAGTGCTCTGCAACAGCAAATAGGACTATTTGATTCCATCCAAGCAGCATTAAAACCAAAACAAATCACAGGCTGTTAAAGAAGGAGGTGGATAACACAAGGTATTTAATGCCAGGCATCTTGCTCGGACTCCCAGAAAGGACTCTTAAAGTGTCACCCAGAGGAGCATCACAGTTTTTCTGCATTTAAATTCCCATCATTACACTGAGTGGTCTGCTGTCAGCCTTGGGTCTGTCTGAGCAAAGATATTTTCCCTGTATAGACCAGCCGTGAGTTGGGGACCATTTGCCATTTGAGTCCAGATACCTGTGGGATGTGGCTGGGGGGACAAAGCAGCACTGATTGGGATGGGGAGGACAGAGCTGTGGAAGGAGCTTGAGGTGCCCCTGAGGCTGGATGAGCTGTGCTGTCATTCCTGACAAATCCTGAAGCACCTGCTGGGAAGAGCAGGGCATGGCCGGAGGTGGTGGGAGGCACAAACCTCACGGTGGAGCAGTGGATGAAAAGAATTCTGCAACATTCACGTGTCCTGTTTAAAAAAAGTTTTCCAGGCAGTCACATCCAATGCACTTCAGGGAGCTCCACGTTTAATGTTGTTAGATTTGTTACTGCCCTTGTCTTCAGACTTGTGGTTGTACATCCTGCTGTAAAATGTGATAGTCAGGATGAATATTTAATGTTTTCGTATCTGCCAGAGACTGAAAGTTAATGGCTAAGATCTGCAGGGATACAAGCAAACCTTGTTTATTTACAGCAGAGCTGGTGTTGATTTTACGTGCTACATAATGATATGAACAGTGTAATATTGAAATAGGGCAGGAAAAAAGCAAATGCTAATTCACAAATCCTTTTGAAGGAGATGATCTGCGAGAAGTCAGCATTACTGGTGCACAAGAGGGTCTTTAAAGGTGTGATCCCTGTGGTAGGAAGGGACTTTTGTGGGCGGATAAAAGAGTGTTAGATACAACAAGTAGTTAAATCTGGAAGGATAAATTATTCCTCCGTAGCAGGAATTCTCCTCCACAGGGGAAAGTTCGTGAGAGAAGTTTTATGTGGCTTTGAATGAGGCCTGTTGTGTTAAGAGAAGTGATCATCTGCTTTTCTAACTCTCTTTTTCCCCCCAAGTGCAATGTCTTATTTTGATAACCAAGGTGATCTTTAATGTAATGGATTGGATTTTGTTTGTAGTATGTAAAGAAAACTTATTTTAGCTGAAAATTTAAAGTCTTTATAAAAGTTGTCGAAAAAAGATAATTGCAAAAATTTATTCTATTATTGCTTCTAATTGGTAGCAAGAACTATCGTGAGATTAAAGTGTGATTAAATAATAATGGACTAACAGAGTATCAGTGAGTGATAGAGGAGAAAATTAATAGATCTGAGGCCAGATTGTTGCTTTGGGCGTGGGAGTGACTGTCACCTCCACGGCTTTTCTCTGGGATAACGTGGGGTGTCCAGCCATCACAACAGTGATGGACCAGCTCCAGCTCATCTTTGCTCTGCTCCTGTTCTTCTCATCTCTTCATTGGTAGGACAGAACCAGCTCCTGTAAGGGGGTGGTGAAAGCTCTTGATAAAGATGGCCACAGAAATTGTAACTATAACTGATATTTCCAGGTAGGTGAGGGGTACTTTTCCGGAGAGGTTGCAGTAATTTGGCTGCTGTTTGTAACGTGCTCACAGTCACTGTAAATCTCAGAAAGGGACTTATTTACTCCTATTTAATCACAAATTCTCATTAGAGTTGTAGCACAGTAATTACATAAATATCTAGTGACAACAATGCTTTGGAAAAAACCCCTAAAAATGTGTGTCACTCACTTGAAGTTCTTCAGCAGCTCTTGGGGTTTTTTTGCTGTTTATATTGGTGCAAAGCTGTGTCATATTTTGTCTAAAGGCTTCTGTGTTTGTTGTGAACGTGGAGTTCTCTGGGGTAACACTGATCAGATTCTTTTGTTTTTGGAAAGATTAATAATTGCAAATTTAAATATTGTGTAAATGATAATCTGAGTGAACTGTGTTTGTTTCCCCAGGAGCTGCTTTTATCCTGAGCTCAAATTTAGAATGTATTTTTTTGTTTTTACTCTTCTAGTATATTTATGTATCAACTAATTTCACTCTCCACTATTCAGTTCTGAATTGAATCAGGAATGTTAACGTGCTCTGAGTGTTGTTTCTGGCTCTGTACCAGAATTTTTGTTGGCAATATCTTTTATTTACTAGCATTAAAACACATGTAATTGAGAGAACAAAGGCCAGAATGTATTAATAAGCAACTGATTGTTGAGAGTTCTAATAGTTGATCATAAATGACAAGTTAATATTTTTCCAGAAATTTTGACTAAAAATAATGTTTGGGGTTTATCCTTGCTGGTCTCGCATCTGATTTGGGCCATCTGTTGATCTGTAAAAATTTCTGGCCTGTCATTTTTGTTGAGGTTGTTCTTACGATAAGAGATGAAAGCTTATATTTATAAGAAAAATGTTTTAGGACAGGAGTTTTTTTTGTATTAAAAAAAAAAAATTCCAAGAATGTTTTCCCTTTAATTATTTTTCTGAAAGTACGGTGGAATCTTATCTTAAAAGTCAAACAACAAAATCACATTAGAAAAACTGCTGTATTTGTCTTTGATTCGAAACAAAAAAAAAAATTAGCAGGTTAATTTTATCACAGATCTTTGGACAGAATGCTGTTTGCTGTTTTCTTCTGAGAGCCCTCTGCAGGAAGATAAAATGTGTCACGTACAGCAAAGTCTAATGAGCATTTTCTAAATGAATCCTTTTTTTGTTCACCTCCTCATTTATTCGTTGATTTTTGTGCTGCAGGTTGAACTCCAGTTCCAGCTGAACCGCTTACCGCTCTGTGAAATGCATTATGCCTTGGACAGGATTAAGGACAACAGTATTTTGTTTCCAGATGTCAGCATGACTCCCACCATCCCCTGGAGTCCCAACAGGTACACGAACACCAGCGCTTTAATATCAGAGATTGGGTGGTAATGCAGCCCTGAATTTCTCATAACAGATGGCTGGAATGTGCCCTAGAAAAAAACAAGCCTTGCTCTTCATTAATGGAGAGGGGGTTCAGAGGAGGGAGTGAAAATGTGCTGAATAAAACAAGAAAAGCGATCCTCTGAGGGCCAGAACCTGTTGATTGGTTTTCCCTGAACCGGGGGGGTTTAGAGGCATCACAGTTCCACTGTGGCTGCAGAAAACAAATCTGCTGCTGTTAATTACTGTGCTGCCTCTCTCCTCTGAAAATATGATACTTTATAGGAATGTAAATACCAGTTCCAAGGAGTTTGCTGTGCAGGATCCCAAGCGTGCAGAGCCCTGTTTGCAAGGATCCATTAGTGTTTCTTGAGCTTGATGCAACGAGCCCAAGTTTGGACACATCCCTGAGGGTGTGGATGTGGAAGGTGTGGGAATGACTCTTGGTAGGATCCCTGCAGTTGCAAGCAGCCCTGAAATTCTTTGTACACGTATCTCACAGTTTCCTTTATGAAATTATAAACCCCTGTGCCACATAAATACTTTTCAAGAAACTTAAGTCTGCTGCAGTTGATGCAGTGAAAATAGTTCGTCTTTGAAGAGGAAGCTTAGGGAAGAGAAACGTGAGGATCAGGGAATATGGTCAGTATTCCTGCTGCATGGGGAAGGGTGACAGAGGCGTGAGGTTCCTGCACTTGGAGAGCAGGGAAATGGGAGGAATGTGGAACTGATCCCACTCACAGCCTGTGAGGAGTCGGGTGGGGTCTCGAAGGTGAGAACGAGGAGAGGGATTGTGGTGCAGGATAAATCAGGAGGATGGCTCGGGGATTAAAAGGAAAGGGATCTTGGCAGAAACCTGAGACCCTGAGATAATGCAAGACAAAAATTACTGGAAAAATTCTGGTCTGCCTTTGGAAGTGTGGGAAGAACAGATCGATAGAAGGGCGGGAGCAGGATGATTGCTGGGGGCATCAAAGCTGTGACAGCACTGGGAGAGAGAAGGGAATAGGTTTTGTGCAGAGTTACACTACAAAGCTAATGGAGGTCAGTGACAACCTGTTCACTGACTTAATTAAGTCTGGAGTGAATCCTACAAGGAAATAGTGTGTAAGAATAGTTTGGAAGCAAGCAGTGGTTTCAATAAAAAGGTAAGTCAAGTAGATAGAACTTTATCTGGTGTACAGGTCGGTTGTAGTTGATATAATTTATTTGTATGATGTTTTATGTTTTTTTTAATACATAAATGATGCAAGGGTTGTAGTTCAGTTTAAGTCACTGTAATAAGTATGTTTTTTTCGATCTGGTGGCTTGGTTTTCCTTGCCTTAAGAATCAGCCTAACTCCAAACTGTCTTCCCTCTGTTCTTCTTCTATTTTTGTTTTATGTCCCTGTTACTTTCCAATATTTCTTAGAATCTCCTGCCAGCTTGTTTTTCATCACCATCTTAAAAGTTCAGTGAATTCCCTCTTGATTTTACTCCCTGTTGCTGACTATTGCTGAACAGAAACTTTGCCAGCCTGTAAGAAGTGTGGTGCTTGTAGCAAAGCAGATCACATTACTGAAGTATGGCCACATGTGCAGCAGTGACAGGTGTTTTTTACTGTGCGTGTCTACTTTTAAATCTGTCAGTGGGAATATTAAAAACTCTGTCTAGAGATCTTTAACCTCTTATGCTCACTGGAATTTTCTGAAAGCATCTTCCTCTTGGTGCTGCTATCACTGGCTAGTTACAGCACAGATCCTTTTTTCAGACTGCTTTGCCGTTAGAGGTATGTGCTTTGATGAGCTTAAAAAAAAAAAACCAAGTAAAGGAAAGTTTGTAGTTAATTTGTAGCAATTAGTTTTTTAATTACTTTTTAATTTGATTGTAGATAACTCTCCCAAGCCCTGAAGCTGTGTAACTGTTGACTTTGAAAGTTGACAATGTAAATACCACAGGGAAGAAACATAACTAATATAACTATTATTTTGCATGATAATAGTAGGAAATCATTACTTGGTTTTGTTATCAGGGGATGGTGCAGTGTGTGGTTTTTCTAACGTGTGCTGTGCAGGTTAGTTATTCTTAGGTGAGGTGATGTACATCGAGAACAGTTAGGCTCCTTGTGAGAAAAACGCAACAGATTTATTGCCAATATCACATTTTTATGATTAAAGCCTGTGATTGTTTTTGCCGGATTTGTTGATTTGTTTCGCGTGCCTCAGTGCCACAATCAATACAGCAGCTCTTGTAAAGGCTCTTTAATTTCTCCAAAGCTTTAGAAATCTTCCTTCCTGTCATTTCTGCCCGACAGTGGGCTGGCAGAGCTTCTGTGTTTGTAACCTCTGGTGCCTCTTTTTTGCCCAGACAATGGGATGAGCAGTTGGACCCTCGGCTCAACGCGAAGCAGAAAGAGGCTGTTCTGGCGATCACGACCCCCCTGTCCATACAACTGCCTCCTGTTCTTATCATCGGTCCCTATGGGACAGGAAAAACCTTCACTCTGGCTCAGGCAGTCAAGCACATACTCCAACAGCAGGATACCAGGTGAGAGGGGCCACTGAATAACTCGGTTCGCAGAAGAAAGGTGCAGTTTTTTTGACTTAAATTCAAACGAAATGTAGGAATAGAGAAAACAAACCCAAGCCATCCGTCGTGTTTTGAAGGATGATAAAGTAATTTTATAATCTTAGCCCGTGTTTTCCATTTAGAACAAAGCTAATTATTAAAATGAACCATATGTGGAATGACTGTGATTTGCTCGACGTGGCAAATTTTGCAGGGTGCTAGATAATAAAAGCTGTTCCTTAAAAGCAAGTCTGGATTAATAATTACAAAATAATTATTGAAATCTGTTTGAGCTTTAAATCTTCTCATAACCGAAGGGTTTGAGTTGAGGGCTGAATCATACAGTAGGTTAGTGACTAGTTTCATGAAGAGAAATGTGCAGGAAGATGGCCACTGTTTCCTTTTTTTTGTATTCTACTGCTTTGAATTGTTTTCTGTTTCTTCATTGCTTTTTTATTTGCATCCATTTATTCCAGCAGGATTCTCATTTGCACCCATTCTAATAGTGCTGCTGATCTCTACATAAAGGATTATTTACATCCATATGTAGAAGCAGGCAATCCCCAGGCAAGACCTCTCAGGTATTTTTTTAAGGCTTATTATGTCTCTATAAAATACTATTCTTAAGAAAAGGTGTCTATAAAAAAAGGTTAAAGAACTTTTTAAAACATAAAAGCATATTGGCATTACCGGCCTAAAAGGAACGTGAAACACTGTCAGTGTAATTTTGGGTCATTTGTTAAATAAAAATAAAGACATCCTTTTTTAAGCTTTTATTATTCTATTGATAAATGTGTCTTTCCTAATGAGCAAGCTTTTGATATGCGCCTCTAAAAGCTACTAGGATAAAATAAAATGAACTTTAATGGTATTTTAATTCCAGAAAATTTTGGCTCATGCTTAAAATGCTAATTTGGAAACTGGGGTTACCCACCTTCCTTCTTGGAGAAAAACTTTGGTGGTGTCATAGGAGCTGCATATTTAGAGAATGATGTGAAAGTAGTTTGGCCTCTTGTGATAAGTCAGTTTGAAGTCATTGTATATGTGTTGAAATGTACTTTACCATTGGTGTTCTGGGGAAATTAGCTAAGGAAAAAAATGAAGAAGTGAAAGCTTAAGGGCAAAGGGGGTAAACTTGCATGGAAATAGTTAAGGAGGATTTATTTGTGGGCATGAATCTGCTCCTGGGAATATTTTGCACAGTAATCACAATGTATACTTTATACTGCCAGCTTGTGTGTATATATACATTTTAAATTATGGGCATCATTTTCTGGATGCCAGCGCGTGAGTTTATAATATTACCAAGAAAATGACTCTGTGTTTACTTGCTGGCTATTAAAAGCCATCCTGGACTTATATTTTATGCAATGTCAGTAAAGGCAGTGAAGTTATGTGGAAGGATTGGATTTACAACAGGTGTAAATTCTCTAAGGTTTGTTGGCTTTAGTTGCCATGTGACATTTTACAGACACTGAGGATCTGGCCAAGGAGAAGAAGGCAGTGTCTTTCTGAAAAGATACCTTTGACCTGGTTGTATTTTAACACAGATTGTCTTAAGGTGATTTGTAAAGCACTTTGTGATGAAAAGTATTATGGTGTCTTAATTTTCTGGTGGGGGGAAAAAAGTGTGTACTCCACCCTTTTGGGAATATTGGAGTGTGATTTAACAGAGCGAGGAGTTAAAGTTAAATACAGTTTTATTGTGGTTGCCAGGCTTTTGCTACCTCTTTTTATACTCTTTTTTTTCAACTACATGGTGCAGTCTCAGAAATATTATGAGAAAATACGTAAACGAAAGTGGTATTTTTCTTATGGTTGATATATACGTACGTATTTGCCAAGAAAATTACAGCACTAATTAAAAAGTCACTGAAGTGTTTGAATTGAAGTCTAATTGTCTTAGTATTGGCTGCAAAGCCATCAAAAAGTGCTGTTGGAGATTATCTGATATTGTTCAAATAGTCAAGATACCTCTATAAAAAGTTAAAGTTTTAGAAAATGGAGGTACCTCTGGAGGTTGTGTGTGTGTATATATATATATATGTGGACCCACAAGTATGGACGTTTTCAAATACAAAATGTAACATATAATTGTTGTTTGAGCACTAAGTGCATCTCAACCTGCTGGAGCAAGAGTTAAAGGTCAATTTATCTGATTCAAAGTCCAGAGGTGTGTGAGACCTCCACCTCAAAATGAATTATGGATGTACCTCCCTTATTGACTGTGAGGATATATTTTCAAATTAAAATCATTACAGGGTGATCTGAGCCTCTTGCAATATTTTAAAGGGAAGCATCAAGTGGAGGGGGAGCAGTTAGTTATCCAAGGTGGATGTGCTGCTTGCAGAATTTGTTGCATTTCTAAATAACTGAACACTTTGCTTTAGCTTTTACGCCTTATTTACTCTACAAGTGATGAGCTGGCTGTTCAGTATCCTTGCTAAAAATGTTTCCATAGCTTAGTGGGGAGCAACATAATATTTGTGTTGTTCTTAAAGAAGAAAAGCTGAATTATTTAGCATTGAGTGCTGAGAGCCATGTAGATATTTCTGTGGGTAAGATGTACACTAAATAAATTATCCCGTCAATAATGCGGCGTAAAAGTTGGTAATGTAGAGTTTGTGGGGTTTTTTGTTTAAATATCATGTTATAAATTTCTATCTTTTCCTAGCAAATAGCTTCCTATGCCCTTTGGAAAATGCAAAGTCAGAATGAACACTGAGAATTTATGTTAAATCTCAGTTCTGCACCTAAATGAAATACCAGTGAAGCCTGAAGGCCAAATTCTCATAGTCCCGGTGCCCATAAACAAATTTTACCCAGGGGAAAAAACCCATGCCCCTGGGTTTGATTAGTAGATGAGTCAACTGTATTAGGGGCACACTCCAAAACATGGCTTTTACCGGAGACACTTTACACTGAAACCATTTCACAGACTTATGGAAATGATGCAGAAATGTTTCTGAAGGCACGAAACCCAAACCTGAGCTACAGCTGGGAGCAAAGAGCCTTTAGTGAAGTGCTTCTGTTCGTGGTAACACTTGATTTTTAGTGCAGGAGCAGCCAGGCACCTTTAGATAGTGAGTCAGAGCTGTGAGAGGGAGTAATTGGCTCCTGATTGATACACTCCTTTTCTCTGTGGATGTGCTTGTCTCCATCGGCTGCTGGAGCCTTCTGGAGGTGGCTGCTCAGGCAGCACTGCAGCTGAATAATTCAGATTATCACCCTCCCCTAAAAAAGCCAGGCAAGACCTAAGAAACAGCAGCAATTTCTCTGTATGTCTCTGGTCATACCTCTGGTTGAGGTATCTGTTGTTTATTACCGTTACTTTACTTGCGTATTTCAAATGTAGTCGTTTGCATACACTGGTTTTTTATGGAATACTAAGGGAAAGACGTTCATTCTGCCTTTATCTATATATTTAATGTTTTTGTTTCTTCCTAAGCATGTTGTTGCTGACTGTCAGTTCAGCAATGTCAGACAATAAGTTGATTCTGATTAAAATGTCTCAGCATTTTTAAATCCTTTGATCATAACATACATGTGTAAGTACTTCAGGTATCCTGGAACCAGGTACCTTCAGTATGTGACTGCCTCAGGAGATACCCAGGTTATAAAAATTAATCAATAGGAACAAACCGGAGTCTGAATTAAAAAAGAAAACAAACAACAACCCAAACCAAAACCCCAGCAGGTTTTAAAAGACCATTGCCCTTTTTTCCAAATTGCCTGTATTCAAGTTCTTGTACTGAAAATGGAATTAATTTATCTTATCAAATGTTAGTCTGGAAAATAAATTACTCCTCTGCCAGTTACTTTTTTTTTCCCTTGAAACTCTAGCTTCTATCTTACTGCATCCTCAAAGTAAGATGGATTAAAAAAGTTAACTTTCAAGTTGTGAGACAGGTTCTTCACATGTTTTCTGCATCCCAAGGAACGTTCTTGTCAGAGAGAATGAGCCTCTCTTTGGAGATGGATCAAAAGAAATGGAAGAGGGGAATAAGGTGCTTTTAACGTTTTCTTTAGGCTTCTTGGGACTACTTAGAGTTATTTTTTTCTAATGAACTCTTAAAAGAGACATGAAATTAAACTGTTAGATTCCTTTCCCTCTTAGGTTTCTGTGCTCTTTTTACTTGAGGGGTTTCAGGTGAGAAATAACTGCACAAAATCTGAGGAGCTGGGGTTGGAGTTTATCCAAGGGGAGTTCTTTGGAGTACAGCCTGAAGGGAGAGTCCTGGCCTTTTTATCAAGAACTGGGAGGAATTAGTGTCTTCCAGTTCAGGACAGGGAAAAGTGAAGAACTGAAGTTTAGTCCCCATTTACTCTGTTGTAACAAGTCACAAGAAGTAGAAGTTGCTTTTGTAGGACATTAGTGCAAATGAAACTCTTTTTAGCCTCCCTCAGGGGTTCTGACTCCAGGCTCCCCCTTTATTAAATTTTAGAAGTATGTTTTAAGTAATTAGGAGCAATCCCAGCCTGAAATGACTCAATTTGACTAACATTTAATTGACATATTTGGGCAAATTTCTTTTCTTAGGGTAATGGCTGGGAAGGTGATGGGATATAGGCAGGTCAGCTCTCAGCTCATTGCATTTTTGGCTCATTGGCTAAAGATCCACAGAAATTAAGGCTTCTGTTGTAGATATCCAGGAGCCACATCTAGAAAAAAAAGGTTTTTCCTTTACTCCTTTATTCCACACAAAATGCAGATTCAGTGCATGTTAACCAAGCATTAAGCACAATGGATATATTAAGTGCTTTTGCAGAAGATGGAGTCCCTAATTTATAATCTTCTGGGATTTCCATTCTGAGGTGATTCTCTGTGTATTTGCTGATAATTTCACTGCCTGTGGTTTGGGTAAACCTGAGCCTGCAAGGTTTTAATTTCTCCGGAATTAAAGTCTTGGTCTGAGGCACATGATGTGAGAAAATCTACTCTCAGGTGAGCTGTGGGTAATTTTATTTTCTGTAGCTGGAGCTTTTGCCCACTTTTGTACCCAGAGCTGCACTAATAGAAGGTATTGTAGGTACTGATGAGTATTTTGGTCAGTACTTGGCTGTGCAGGTATTACCACGAGAAGTTTAGTCTTTTGTTTAATCAGAATTTAAGGGCATGTCCCAGGGTGAAATGTTATGATTTGTGTTACGCTGTTAAACCCCATTTTTGTAATTGGTTCTTCCAACTTTAAGGAAAACCCCACCTAATAATGAAATTACTAGAGGGTTTATTAGCCCAAGTTGCCCCTGAGAAAGAAAACCCTTGTTCAGTGAGGTTTACTTCTGTCACGACATTTTCCAAGTAGTCACATCTGTCAGGTGTTTTTATGCCAGTGGTGAATAATAGCTCTGGGATACCTTTTTGATCTCACATCAAAATGAAAGAAATTAATGGGTAAGCAGCAATGCAGTTTGAAATGCTGTCAGCCAATCTGTGAGTCACCCACAGTTGAATTTTTGTAATAAAAGACAGTGCATGGTATAATAATGTCTAATAACCATAATATTTTGCATTTCAATAGCACCTTTCATCCAAGAATCTCAAAGTGCTTTACAAACATAAACTCACAATAAACTCAGTAATCCTTGCAGTTCTCCTGTGAGGTGGTAGGTGAGTATTAGCCTCAGTTAGGGCTGAGAAAAGTGAATCATACAAAAATATATTGAGGTCACATTAGAAGGTTCTTGTTCTGAGAACAGCCAGGAGTGTGGTGGGTGCTCCTGAGCCCAGTCTTACCTGGGGTTACCTTTGCTCACCCAGTGTCCTTTTGGGTTGGTTGTGTTGTCAAATTAAAAACCCTTTTGGAGTCCTGAAGTGCCTTTGAGTTCCATTGTGTCCAAAATGGGCGTTGTAGCATCACAACCCAAATTTGCTGTAACCCTGATCCTTGTTTCTCTCCCGTTCCACGGTAATTTTCAGACATGGGTGGACATGTGGTACCCGGAGTCCCTCCAGTGCCATCATGTTTTGCAATTCAGTGCAGAATGACACTTTTCCAAACACTTTATTAATGATTTGGGATTTGTAATATGGGCGCAGGAGAAATTAAATAAGGAATAGATAAACCAAACAGCATTAAATCCCACATTTAGAAGTGAAATTAATTAAAATAGCTTCATCTTAATTTGCTTTGGAAAGAAACTAAAATAACTTTAATTTTAAATATTGGTATCTGTACAGTAGTTGCCTGTAGTTTAAAGGCTCAGATAATACATAGTGTGTGTAAAAGGAAGGGCAGGATTTCAATATATCTCATATATTACCTGCAGTGGATGGGATGTGCAGACTGCAGCTCTGGCAGTTCCATACTGTGGGGTATAGTTGTAGTTCAGCTGAGGAAATATGTCTTTAAAATGAGTATATTGTTGGTTTAAAATTAGATAGATGTTGATGTGAGGGTCACAGAACTTAAATGTGTGAAGAATTTACAGATTTCCATATGTGAATGAATCCTTGGTAGCTGTTTATGTACGTAAAATTGCACTGCAGCAAATAATGGGAAGTAGTTCCAAGATATTTTAGCATGTAATTCTGCAGAGTCGTGATGTTTTGCTTCTTGAAGATCATGTTTATTTACCAGAAAACTGAATATCAATATTTGAAATATTAGGCTGCTGCTGTGTTCAAACCATGTGGAAAATAAGCCCCTTTTTCTTTTGTAGGGTATATTTCAGAAATCGCTGGGTAAAGACTGTTCACCCAGTTGTGCATCAGTACTGTTTGATTTCAAGCACACATTCCACCTTTCAGATGCCACAGAAAGAAGACATTCTAAAGCAAAGAGTAGTAGTTGTTACTTTAAATACATCACAGTATCTATGTCAACTGGATCTTGAACCAGGTAAAGTAATTCCTAAACAAGAAGTGTCCATGCTTGAGAAAAATTCCTTTTACCAGTGTTGGTTCCTTACCCAGTACTTGGAACTGTTACAAAATAAAGTAAACAATGATAATCTTAAAATGCTCTTTTGGTTTTTTTTATGAATAAATGTTTATTACAAAGCTGTAAACTGCTGGCATTCAAATTAACCTTTCGCTTGTTCTTTCTTTTCCTTGTTTAAAAAAAAACCCACAATCCTAAATAAAGAAGCAATGCTATGTATGATCTGGTGTTTCTGAGATCCAAGAGGGAAAATTCTGTTTGAGATTCTGACTTTGAATATTATGCTCATTAAGGTCATTACTCAGTGGAGCATGTAAGCATAAATACACAGAGCTTTTCCCCTTGTTTTGTGAATTGTTCAGCTTTGCAAACAACTCCCACAAATACAAGCCCTGTGCTTTGTTAACGTGATACACTTAGGGTTGTTTTCTAAACTGAAATACATTAGACTGATATTTTTTGGGGGGCAGAGGCTGCTCAGGGTTTATTGTTTTCTTGATCTCCCGGTGAAATCCATCTGCTTTTTGGAGAACGTGGGATTTCCTCACAGAGGTTGTTAGGATTAGTTTTTTATGGCGACGTTTAAGCATTTGTCGCAACACAGAAAACTGATATGGAATTTATGGTAAATATTTCCAGGTCTCTAGACAGAAATAGCTGCCTTGTTTGGCAATGAGCTGTGTACAGTCATGCCATAGTAATGTGTGTACAGCTGTATGAAATTCATATTTTCCAAAGAAAATTGCTCCATTTTTATGTATGTCATCTTAATTGGATGGTGCACTAAGTCCTCTAATACTTTGCTTTAAACCTTAATATAACACAGATATCAATGTATAAAACCACTTCTCTTCCATACCTGTCCTGAATTTACATTTCATGCAATAAAAGTCTACAGTGGCCAGTTTTTTTTTTTCAAGTGAATGTTCTCCAGTACATAGATCCCCACCCACCCACCAAAACCTTTGGTCCAGTGTTGTCATAAGATTGAATTTAAATTTTCCTTCAACTTCTGTTCCTTTTTTCCCCCCCAACATTCCTTTAAGCCCATAACCAGCAAAGTGCTCAGGTATGTGTGCAATTTTAATGGGAAATTTAGTATATAAAATATAGTTAATAGGACTCAAGTACATGAGGAAGTCCTTGTCATTGTCCAAAGCTCTTCGAGTCTCACGGTGGTGAAAAGACCTTCAGATTTGAGAAAACTCCTGAGGGAGGTTTGCCAAGAGCCATTTCCTCTTGCTATAAGGAGGGCTCGGATAAAACACGTGTTTAATTTTGTGTCTCAGAAGAAAGAGGCACGTCTGGGGACTCTTGCCAGTGTCACTGGCAATCAGGTGACCACTGTTGGTCATTTGATGGGTTTGGAAATCGTTTGTGTGGTTTCTTGTAGTTGCTAGAAATTAATTTGTGGAAGCGGTTTTTTTTCCCCCAAGTTTTGGATACCGTCAGAATACAGAACATTAAGTTCAGGTTTTTTTCGTTTTGTTATTTTGTTTTGGGTGCTGTCAGAATACAGAAGGTTAAGCTCAATTTCTTGTTTGGTTATCAGTGTTTATTTTATCATATTTCAAGTTCATTTATTTGCTGATATCTCTGTTTTACAGGGTTTTTTACACACATTCTGTTAGATGAAGCTGCTCAAGCTATGGAGTGTGAAACTATTATGCCTCTAGCATTAGCTAATAAAAACACAAGGATTGTCTTGGCTGGAGACCATATGCAGGTAAAAGCTATGGAATTTTTGAGTATAAAGTGAATATATATATATATTTTGTATTTGTATTTATATATTTAAGTTATTTATCTACTCCAAAGCATATAAAAGATGGGGAATCCAAGGAGAATTCAAAAGATGTTATTTGGATAAGATACGGGGGTGGTTATTCCAGTCAGGGGTTTATGACTGCTATTCCCTGTTGATTTTTGAAGGAATTCAAGAATATGGAGTATCTTTATTATGCTTTAGACAACTTCTTTTAAATATTTATTAGAAGCATCATAATCTGGTGAGGATTTGAACAAGAAGGAAATAGGAAGGTAGCCAGTGCCTTTATGTGGGAGCTGCTTGGTTTAAAGAGCTTAAAACACTGATTATGGCTGTCATTCTGCAGCCTGTAGGCATGAGAAAGCATGCTTGGAAAAGTCAGCTTTCCTTGCTTTATTGATTTAGGCCAGATTTATTTGGTTTCATAGATTTGGCCTCAATTCTCTTGACATTTCACAACAGCAGTGGGGTGGATGTTTGCTTTGGTACAGTAACAAACTTAAGAGTGGTGTTGCCACCTGTGATTTAATACTGCTGGATCATTCCCAAGGACTGGGGTAGTGCTTTTTAAATACACGTCTCAAAAGTGCTTTCCAAGATGTTGAAATTCTTACAACTCCAGGCTCAATCTCAGAAGCCCAGCTGGGTGGGTGAGGTTTTCACCTGTTTGCCTCAGGCTGCTCTGTAGCTCAGGTTCTTGCAGAAGATGCTCAGATCCAGGCATCCAGTATTTAAATCTCAAAAACTTCATATTTAGCTCAAGTGAAACTCAAGGTCAGAATCTGAATCATGTGTATTCAGAATGTCAAAATAGATTGGCTTCATTTCTACATGTTGAAATTTTATTTTAAAAATCTCTTGCTCATCATCTTTGGTTCTGTTTCTCCTGCTCTGATAGATGGTGGTTTTATTGTTAAACAAGGCCAGAAGTAGTTTAGTGTAACAGTAACTAGGTCACTTGGGTGTTTTTTTTTTTTTAAAAAACATTCTATTTAACTTTTTAAATTGTGTTAAAATTTATTTTCTACTCTGTGCTATACGTGGTAGTAACTGAATTGTAAAGGGGTGGTCAGAGTAGTAGTGTAATGTCATTCAAAACACAGTTTGAGGTGTTAAGAGTGGATATAACGGCTCTTCTCTTTGCTTAGTTATTGGATGTTTTATTGTTCTTTTAAGACCATGCTGGTCTTTTGTCACTTTTGTGGTAGGAATGGGCATTTCTCTGGAATAGCCTTGGTCTGTGTCTTCCGACTCTGAATGTACAGTAAATGTAAAGTTTCATGTTTGGTTTGATGCAAAATACTTATTTTGGGAGCATGAAATTCCGAGTCCACATACTTAGTTACATTTTCTTTGTATGTGTGTGTCTATTACAGCTCAGTCCTTTTGTCTACAGTGAATTTGCCAGGGAAAGGAACCTTCATGTGTCCTTGCTGGATCGGCTCTACGAGCACTACCCTGCGGAATTCCCGTGCAGGATCCTGCTGTGTGAGAACTATCGCTCCCATGAAGCAATCATCAAGTAGGTGTGAACTTTTTCACTGTATCATGTGCTGCTTTGACTGGTGCGAGTGAACCAAAGAACAGCCAAGCACAGCTGAAGTGTCTCTGTGATGAAATCTTAATTGTGGGTTGAAATTTGGTCTCCTGGAGCAGTTGCCAGGGGTTCAGTTGGTTGTGGGACAGACCCTTCGTTGAGATGGGGATGCTTTGGCTGCAAGACTTGCACACTAAGCCACAGCAGGGCTAACTTGCCCTTTTTAGCCATTATGCAACATATTATATAGGGTCTGTGTTTCTTTGAGCCATTTCAGAATTTTAGCTTTACTGGGGTGGATCATCTCAGAATTGTAAGCTGTGGGCAGTGTAAGGAACATATGGATATGCAACTGCGAACAGAAAAAAATAGGTCACATTTTGAGCGTGTTTCTTCACTGTTGACATCTTATATTGCTTCTTTCAAGACACATTAATCAGTGGGTTTGCATTTTTATGCTATGATAAACTAATGGCTGCTAGTGTAATGAGCTCATCCATGAGCTGTGCTAGAAAGAATAAGTGCAGTCATGGGGAAAAATGCTAAAGTTTAAATCCTGGCTCAAATATGTACTGAGGAATATTATGTTGGTATCCAGTCATACTAATTAGGTTATCGCTGTGTTCAAAGCAAAAGCAGAAATATTTAAGTGCTCTGGGGAATCAAAAGTGAGAATGTAAAATATTTTCTTGCATAGCTTGATCTGTCTTCACTTCATGGACTTTGTAATTATAGACTCAGTGATGCTGAATTTCTTACACACTTCTTGGAACTGTGAGTTTGAAAAGGAAGGGGTTGTTTCAGCTTTTGTTTAGAGATCACTTCCATGAAATTTGCCTCAGAAAGATCATGAAAATTCACTTCAGCACTTGGAGTTCAGACAGGGAGTTCCTAGAAAGTTCCACTGTGCTGAACACCGAGGTAAGGACTGCAGGAATCCCACAGGGCTGGGCTCCTGAGAGTCCAGTGTGCCCAATCCCACCAGGAAGTATTGCTGTGGGAAGTGAAACCAGCTGAACTCTCTCAGGGTGGTCCCGTTGGATGTCTCAGGTCCACTTTTTTGTGTGAAGTGAAATTTCCCCTGACAAATGGGACCATGGCACTTAAGACAGAAGTACGTGTGGGAAG
The DNA here is from genome assembly GCA_013396775.1 of Cephalopterus ornatus. Classification (NCBI taxonomy): domain Eukaryota; kingdom Metazoa; phylum Chordata; class Aves; order Passeriformes; family Cotingidae; genus Cephalopterus; species Cephalopterus ornatus. Next base: position 193,309 of record VZRE01002727.1, on the reverse strand, counting down.
ATGGTTCATGGAAGGCTCGTTAATCATCCCAACCTCACTGAAATAGAGACACCATGAGAAATTAAGGGAAGAACAAGCCATTAGTTCAGCCTGACTTTGGAGCTGTAATTGGAAAAAACAGTCTGTGTAGAAATAGTTCTGTTGTTTAATAAGATCTCATTGCTAAGAGCTAATTTGCAGAAGAAATTGTTAATTTTGCTGATAGGCAGCAGTGGACTGACTGCAGCTCCATCCACAGAGGAGGTGAATACTCTCCAGGGTTGTCCAGGGTAGGCCAGGTCAGGTCAGGGGTGGGCTGCAGTTGTTTGGTGATTTGGTAGCAGACAAGTTTCTTGAGCTTTACCATGACCTGCTACTTCCATCTTGAGCTCCAACAGCTGGAATCCTGGGAGAGCTCAGTGGACACACCAACTGCACAGGGTCCTGCTTTGGTTGTCTTCGTGTCAGGCTGTGTTCAGGTGACTGCATCCACTGAGTGATATCCAGAGAACATTGAGGTTGGATGCTGCACACTGAAAAGTTAGATAAGACCTAAATTCCCTAATTGCTGGAAGGCAGTACATTAGTGTAGCCCAACTGTGCATGCAGTAGTATACAGGATTTATAGCAAACTGCAGTCTCTTCTTGCTGCCTTTTTGTCTCATTCCATTCAGTTTGCCTTCTTCCCTCCTGGTGAAGGCACTGTGAAAGTAGTTCTTACCTCCTTTCTTTTTCAGTCAGCCAGCTCTGGAATGGCTGCTGGCAGGAGAAGAACCATGTTCTGGTTGTGTTTCTGATGTCTAGCAACACAGATTGGCCTGGAGAACAAGTCACCGAGGAGAAGGTTGCTTGAAAGCTCAACACTTGGCTTGTGTCGTGCTCAGCACACATGAAATCTGTAGTAAATTTATCTTCCAAGCGTAATAACTCTTAACTGATGTGAGCAGGCTCATCATCCAACCAGCCTGGGGAATAACCAGTGCCAGACACCAAGTGTTCTCTTTGCCCAGTTTCCAGCCACCAGGACTTCTGAGTGAAACATGAGTGAGAATGTTCATAACTTTGTCCAGCTTTCGATTAGAAGGAAAAATGGCCTTTGTAGAAAAAGTGTTGGAAAAGCATATTTTTAGTGCCTTCTGCTCTGTCTGTAGTATGGAAATACCAGTTCAGAGAAATCACTTGAAGATGCTGAATAGTAATTAGTGGTTCTGTTTTCCTTATGAAGTATTTTGTGGTTGCATATTTTATCAGTGATATTTGCATATTTTTATCAGTGAGCTCGTATGTGGACTCCACATTTTATCCTGTTTTGCCTTGTTACAGTTACACATCTGAACTTTTCTATGAAGGCAAATTGATGGCAAGTGGAAAACAGCCAGCACACAAAGACTTCTACCCTCTGACTTTCTTCACGGCACGTGGAGAGGATGTGCAAGAAAAAAATAGTACAGCTTTTTACAATAATGCAGAGGTAACTCTTCTTTGGCTTTATTTTTGATTGTTTCCTTAAAGCTCCCCCCCAGATTTACTGGTTTGTGCTCAGTGTAGGTAGAAGATGTAAATTGTGGAGTTTGCTAAACATGATACAGTGAAAATTGCAGTGGTAGTAAACATTTCCACTAATTTCTCTTCTTTTTTTTTCTTTGCAAATTGTAAGCTGCATATCGTTCTCTCAGGTTCATTCTTCAGCGTGTCTTTCCTCATAATTTGTGTGGCATTCTGATAGATGTATCTTAGCAACTGAGAGTAAGTGCAATTTGAAGTAACTCTCAGATTTCTTTGACTGTTGTAGAAATGTTCCCACTCAGACAAGACTTCTCTGGAGCAACATTTCATATTTGCTTTAATATGTTTAGGATCAGTGTCTGAGTGATTATGGGTAGATGAGACTTTTTTAGGTGAGAACTTAATATGTTTGTTTCATATAGATATATAGATTTATTTGTATTCTTCAGAAGTACTTTCTATCTCATTTCTCCCTTTTGTGTTGGAAAAACCCCAAGCCAAACCCACAAAATCAACCAACCAACAGCCCCATGCAGCATCACCCACCTCCCATTCCTGACTTGTTATGGCTTTTTGCGGTGGAAGATGCCTTTTTCCAGTCACTTCCAGTTAGAGGAGGGAGAAAAAAATCATAGAAATAAGATTAGGAGGAGTTTTAATTTGTTGGGCTGCAGTTTAGGAGCAGTGAAGGACTGCTGAGCTGTGTTTTCCCCTTGTTGATCATGGTGTGGTTCATCTGATGTGCAATTTTAAACCTGTTTGTTTGTTGTTATGATGCTCTTTTTAAGCATTCTTTGATGTCTTAAAATATCTACTTAAATAAGAAGCTTCAGTCACTTCTGGACACATCACTGAAAAAACCCCAAACCTGAAGGCACCCGACCACTTTCATTAATCTACTTGGATTACTTTGCCATTTAAAAAAAGTTGTAAAAGATCTAAATATATCTTCAGTGACCAAGTAACTGTCTGAAAACTGTGAGTCATTAATAGCCACGGGCAGAAATGAAGGACAAGGGCTGCTGAAACACCAACAGGAAAAACTGAAATTAGGTGATGAGGGGGATGTTTTCTGTTTGACCCTTAATGGCCGTTTGCATTGGGGCATCTCATGGTTCACTGGTGCCTATATTAAGAATTAATCTGGAAAATGCACTTTCCCTTTTTGGTCGTAGTTCTAAAATTTCCCTGTGTGGTGTTAATTCTAAATACATACCCAGAAGCTTTATGCTTTCAGAGAAACTTGCCAGAATACCTACAGAAGATCATTACTTTTGTGCCGTGGTTTTTATAGATATCAAAGTTTATTCTAATGTCCTTTGTTAGTAGAACTGGCTTTTAAATACAATTTATGTTGCAAAAAGTCCTATTCAGGTCTTGCTCTGAGACAGCCACATTTTCACTGCCTTCTAAAATTACCCAAAATAAACTATTTGTGACTTTTTAAGGACGAACAGATTTTTTATTTTTTTTTTTTTTCTCTAAGAGGCTGAGCTTGCATTTGTGATGCTGTAGAAAAACTGCATCATCAATCACCGTGCTTTAAATAGCTGGAGAAATATTTATTGAATGACACATTGAATGTAAATTTGAAACAAAAAAAAGAGCAGAACTCTTGTAGTGCGGTACCTCTGTTTGGTGTGAAATGGGAAATGAGCTGCTATAGCAGGAGGTTACTTTGAGCCTGTCTCCTCACAGGAGGAGGTTCTCAGGTTTTATTACACCTTAGTCTTCTCAGTAGCACATTCCATAGTCTTCCATCAAGATGAACTGGCAGTTGATGTATAATCTGGAATTCCCAGCGATACCATTTGGAATGGGAAGTGATTGTGCTCTGATATATGGACCCTCTTTCCTTAGCTACCAAACTCTAAGATGGCATCTGTAAAATCCAGAATAGAAATAAAATAATCTCTATTTAGGCAGTATATTTACTTATGGAAATTGGATCAGGTGTGGCAAGACAGCTCCTACTGTACTTTTTCACAGAAATGAAAATTAAGATTATAATATCCAAGTTTTTACTTCAAAGAGGACATTTTAAGATAACAAAAAGATACTGTGTAGTAAATACATTGTTTTAATACATGGTATTTTAGAGTATCACCGTAGAAGGCAATAACGTTATTATAATACTGTGTCATGTAAGTGCTGCAGAGCTTTAAAATTCAAATTCTCTTTCCATATCAAAGAATGGATCATACTTTTAAGTATTCTGCCTTTTCTTTAAAGGTGTTTGAAGTAGTGGAGCGTGTTGAGGAATTAAGAAGGAAGTGGCCTGTTGCCTGGGGCAAGTTGGACGATGGCAGCATCGGGGTGGTGACGCCTTACGCTGACCAAGTGTTCAGAATTCGGGCTGAACTGAGGAAAAAAAGGCTGTCAGATGTCAGTGTGGAGAGAGTGCTCAATGTTCAGGGTGAGTTACAGCTCTGTGTCCCAAAGACGGGCCAAGGAGGTGAAAAATGGGAGGGGTGAAGTTAAGTAAGACTTAATAAAATCACCCTGAATCGATGGAAGCAGGAGAGCTGTGATACAGGTGGTGTCTCAACACTGACTACCAGAGCAGGAAACTCATGGATGTGAGATGGTGTGTTCTCAAAATGAAGTTCAGGCTTGCTTAAAAGATAAATTGAGTGAAAAATGTGAGAACTGATCAATTTTTAACATAAGGGGACAGCCGGAGTTCCAAGTAAAAATGTAACGAGGCTTTAGCCTCGAAATGTTTTACTGATTTTTTTTTTCTTGCATCTGTGGAAAAAACTGTAAAAAGGAGTCCAGGAGAAACCTAAGGAGAATTTTAGGCATTTCTTCCTGCAATCACATTGATAACAAGAATTTTGTGTAGGCATAGCCTGTTGCTAGGTTGCACTTTTAGTCAGTGATAAACAAAGGCAGATAATAAAGTAACTGAGTGACAGCGAGTGGTGTGGGCTCTGTGTTTTCGTGGTTGATATTGGTATATTTGAGAAATTTTAAAATGTGAATCAAGAATGTCCAGAACTTTCGTTTAAGGTAGAATAAATAAGTTCAAGATTTGTTATTGGCTGCCTGGCAATGTTGTGAAGATAATTAACGTTTCAGAAAGTTCTGGAGTGATTAATACCGAGGTGAAAAATAAGTTTTTAAAGGAGGAAATATTCTTGTAATAGAATATGCTATTTATAGTGCATCTTTTAAAATTTTTAAATCTTATTATTCTTGCATAAAGCTCTCCATGGGAAGGGTAGCTCTCAGTTCAGAATATCTAGGTGTGAAATCTGGCTGGCAAATGCAGTGTTCTGGTTGTGGTAGGAGCAGAAACGGCAACAATTATCTCAGACGTTTTGTTTTTTGTCTCCTTTTAGGAAAACAGTTCAGAGTTTTGTTTCTCAGCACAGTACGAACACGGCACACGTGCAAACACAAGCAAACACCGATTAAAAGGAAAGAGCAGTTACTGGAGGATTCAACAGAAGACTTGGATTACGGTTTTCTGTCAAATTACAAACTTCTCAACACTGCCATTACAAGAGCACAATCCTTGGTAGCTGTGGTGGGAGACCCTATTGCTTTGTGTTCCATTGGAAGATGCAGGTACTTTATAGATGTTCCTTGGTCAACCAGGGCTAAAGATACTAGAAAATGTCTTTATCTATGATGGATTTAGTAGAATGATAAACTGCCTTTTCGTATATTTATAGTTGCTTGGATTTTCACTTGACACTAACAATTGAAGATGCCTCATTTTACTTTCTAGTCGAGCTTTTTTTTTTTTGTACACCTGTTAAAGTTTTATACATAAATAAAACTAATAGGTAATTTAGAGTTAAAAATTGTGATGTAATGCGGTATTTTAAAGTTGTATATATTATGCCAGTTGTAGGGTGGTAGAAGACTTTAAAAGCCTTATTTTTGTTTTGATATTTCTTCATGACACTTGGAAAAAAAGCTCGTTAAGGTTTGAGTGAATTTACTTTTTATAGGCCTAAATGAATAAATGTGGAAAATGCTGAGATATGTAAACACTGATGTTAAGGAGACCAAGTTCTTGTTCTTCAAAGGTTTTTTTTTTCCAGTGGAGGAGCTGAGATTTTGAGATGATCAGAGATAAACCCTGCAGCTGATTTCTCGAAGAGAGGAAACACTGCACTGACTACATTATTAAAATAAAGCTAAAAATACGTGTTAGTCAGTTGTTACATCTCTGTCGTGTTCTACTTTCCCGAGCAGTATTCTACTGTACTGAAAAGGGACGTGGTTTTCAAGGGTTAGAAGTGAAGGAGCCAAATGGAACCCAAACCTGAGTTTACTGCATTTATGACATAAGACCTGAATTTAGCTACTTACCTGCTGGGGCCACGTCAGGGGAGAACTGCTCATGAATACAGAGATCTGCTCTAAATGGCTCATAACATATTATTGACAGAGAAATAAATAATTGTTGTGGGTTTAGTTCACTTTTCCCTTCACCTGGTTGGGTTTTTTAGCCATGAGCCGGTTTATGTAAGGAACTGATGAGAAAGAGCCCTGTGCCTCCCGAGTGCTCCTTCAATATACCTGAAATAGGGCATGCAAAAACTTAATAAAATAAAAACACAGGCTGTCAGCAGGTAAATGAATTACAGTCTTGGCAGTTAAGCATTGAGTTTGCATTTTGAAGACCAGCAACTGTTTATATAGATATAGCTGTCCCAAATTATAAAACAAAAAGATAATTAGGAAACAAGGAGCACTGAAACTTTATGAAGATGTAGCTCGAGCTTTCCCTTTAATACACCATTGTCTTGTTTCACTGAATAATTGAACATTCACTCTTTGAAAATAGTGCTGGAGGGGCTCAGGCAGAATGCTGGGAAGAGGGTTCTTTTTTAGTACAACAGGACTGTAGAATTCTGAAAGAAGTGACATTTCGTTGGGAAAAACAGACCTCAAAAAAGTTTTAGAGTGTACTTGAGTTTTATAAATATTCTAATACCTGTCAGAATGAGTCAGGACTGTAATGATAGTTGTGGAGAGCTTTGTGAAGTGTGCCCAGGGTGATCATTACGTTCCTCTGCGCTCCAACCGGACCAGACAGGGCTGTTTTGGCAGGAACCCCCTTTAAACTCCCGAGCACACCGCGAGGCAGCAGCATTTCATTCTCTGCTCTTACAGCCCAGTACGAGTGTTCCACGTGTGCAGGGACTGCTTGGGGCGTTCTGAGCAAAAGTGGATGAGTCTCAGTGGATCTGTGGTACTTGGTTTGGTGACTGAGTTGATTAATCGGAGGGAATTCCATCGTTAAAGCATCCCACTGAAGTATTTAATTTTGGGTTTTCATCCTCACTTAAAACCTTGCAAGATCTTGTTTGCCTTAGAGCAAAATGCAGAAAAAGGGCCATCTTGCATCGTGAATTTTAAAAGAGCCGCTTCTTGCCTCTGTAAAATCACAACAGAAGATGGGCTTTTAGGGAAAACTATTTGGAATGCTTAAATATATCAGTAGCATTACAGAATTCCTGAAAGACAGACATTTGTTCTTTTCTCCAAAGTCAGCTACTCAGCAAAATGTGACACTGCTGTTAAAATTAGTGTGCAGCAATCTCTCATTTTACAGGTTTTGGGGAAATAACAGTGTTTGCTTACAGGCCAGACCTTATTACTGAAGGGTGAACAAGCACGAGTTATAATCAAGCACACTTTTAAGATCATTGTCTTTTAATACTTTTTTCCACTAACTTTCATTATTCTTGATTTTTTTTGAAAGAGGCAGCTCAGTCAGGTTTGGGGTTTTTTTTTAAAGTGACATCTTCAGACCTTATTTAAATATCTTTTAAGCCTCAGTGACTTCACCCAAGAAGTTCTTTGAGGTTAAAGAAAAAATAAATAAGTGTAAAGTTTTTATATAGATCCTGCTGTGGATATTAACAATATAAAGACTTTATAAGCAATAGAAAGACATTGTCATGAGAAAGGAGAAGACGGGGAAGAATGTTCTTTTATTATATGGTTTAAATAACCCCTCCAAAAAGCTGGAAACAGAATTTTCATAGAGAAGACGTGTGTCATCTGCTGGTTGTCTTTCTGGCTCAAAATTACTTCTGTATGTTATAGAAAAATCTGACGCACAATAAAATGTATGAGTTTATTTTGTTTTCCACCAGAGGATCTCAAAGGATCTCTAAATACTCCCAAATATTAATCTTCATGTGCCTCTGAAGTGTTTGACAAGAGTAGTTTTGAGGGAATATCTCACCTTTGGTATTTGTTACACGGATTGATCTGCCTAAATTCAGAGAATATATTTGACATCGCCTGGGTCTGAGAATCTGTGTAATCCCCATGACTATTCGAGTTTTAACAAGTTCCTTAAATCATATGCTTTTCAAAATTTTTAGCCTTGTTGGTTTTCTAGGAAAAAAAATCCCAAGTTGGACCTGTCCATGACATTAATATTGAACGTGATACACACCCAGTGCTTTGCTCTGACACCACAGACAGAGCTGTGTGTGCATTTTAAGTGACTGGGGAGCTTCTCATTGTGCTGTGGGGTTGCAGGGTGCGTGGCTTGGGGTGTAAAATGAGCACCTACGAAGAATGAAAATGCCACACAGTTCTGTTAAGTCTGATTTAATTTTCGCCACAGCCTTTGAGTCTCACCCACTGTTTCTAAACTGTTTCCACAGGAAATTCTGGGAAAGGTTCATTGCCCTGTGTCATGAGAACGAAAGTCTTCATGGGATCACGTTTGAGCAGATCAAAGCCCAGCTGGAGGCTTTGGAGTTGAAGAAAACCTACGTGTTGAACCCTCTGGCCCCCGAGTTCATCCCCCGAGCTCTGCGGCATCAGCACTCGGCCAATCCCACCAAGCAGCAGCAGTCCCCTCCGAAGGTAAAGCATTCCCAGCCATGGCTTCTGTCAGAAGGGGAAGTGAATGCAGAGAAAGGGCATATAAAAGGTTTATGGAACAAGCTGTTTGTTTTAAAATCGCATCAATGCAATCAGAAATGAGTGCGAATTCCAGAGGCATCCACGGTGTTTTCAGGTGAAAGCTTTAGACTTGTATTATAATTAAGTATTTAGGGTTGTCCAAGTCCTGTTTCCTTACTAAAACATACACCTTGGGTCACTCTGGCTTGTTCAGTGGTAAACTTCAGCCTCAGGGTTTAGCCAAACCAAATTAAACCCTCGGAACAAGAGCCAATCCCTATCCCAGGCACCTTGTGCTCTGCCTGTACCCCAGAGAAACAACAGGCAAAAGGAGTATAAGGAAACAACAAAACAATAGCCCAAAGGGATTTGGTTTGGTGTTAAAAATCACATTTAAAATTCAGGCACTTGTATTATGCAAGGCAATTTTTTGATGTAATTAAAAATACATTGTAAAGCAGTTTCTTGCATAGATTAGCTCAGTGATAATGTCCTTCAGAAGACCAGATTTCAGCAGCATCAAGAGGGCAGAGATATGAAATTACCTCTGAGTGGTAATTTGATCAGCTGCTTTATAAAAGCAGGTGAAGAAGTGATGAAAATATATGGCTTCCTTAGGATGATAAGGAACAACACTAAATTTTAGAACTTTCTTGCGGGGATGATATGTTAGTAATTCTATTTTAATAGTTCTTTTTAGCTTATTTAAAAATAATTTGAGTCCCGATTTAATTAAAATGCGTTCAGAGATGCAGCTGAAATGCAGGTTGTTGTTGTGATGAGCTTTGTGATGAACTCAGTTGCACAAGAAGGAAGAAATGTATGGATTTCCCATAGCTTTGCATTTGCTTTGCAGGCCGTATCATTGAAATGAAATTTTTACGGCAGGTTTTTTAACAATACAAAAAGGAAAGCCTTCCCTTTGGCAGTCCTTTCCCAAAGAGGGTTTGTAAGTGAGAACATTTGGTTTCTTCATCAAGATGCATTACTTTCTGAAACAAACACCAGATTTCTAAAGCATCTAGTCATGTGTCAAAACACTGGGCCTACGGAAAACCAGAAATTACAAAATTATCTTTAAAATCCACTGCTGCACTCTCCATTTTTCATGAGTGTCTCAGCCTTGAATGCGTTTTCTTAAATAAAACATCATTATTAATTCTTTTACTTTCCTAAATGAAATGAAAAAAAAAGGTAATTGAAAATGCAGGTATAGTACATTTAGGGAAAAAAAGGGGGGTGGGTGTTGGGGGAAGTGAGAATCTTGTGAGTAGATGGCTCTGTTTATTTTCCCTCGGTTTGTTGGTAAACTGAGCCCTTGTGCTGTAGGAATGCGAAGAGACACTTTTCAAACTGCCAGCACTGTATTTTCAGCTTCGGATCTGAGGTGTTTAAACCCCCTGTGTCATAATTCTAAATAAAATCCCTTCCCCCTGGATGCAATTGCCAGGCAGTGTGTGCAGTACCAGCAGTGCAGGTAATACCCAACCACACACAGAATATGGCTGTGAGCAGGGATACATTTCCCTTTGCTCGAGTTTTAAAAGCAGATGGTTAGCTTTGCTTATTTTAGACCTCCTAAGTACAACATTTAAAACCAAAAATGAAAGATTAAAAACCTAGCTGCTGGTGTATTTCGTAGCGAAAAAGTGAGAACAGCCTCTGACACCGTGTTTTGTGGTGAGTTTATGGACATCTGTGCAGGGCAGGGCTTGTCTTTCACATGCTGTGAAAAGTGATTTTGAACAAACAGCACCTTCTTATTCAGCAGAATTGCTCCTGGATTTATGTAAGGGCGTTAAAAACCTCCTTGCTGTTAAGATTTTAAAGAAGGAAAAACGTTTCAGCCTTGCTTCTGTGTGAGGCAAACCGGCCACCATGGAACTGGCTGTCTGAGGGCAGCTGCCTTCACCCACGTTCCTGGGGCTTGACTGGGCACGGGGCTGAGGAGGGAGCAGCCGAGTTGGACAGGGACAGCCTTTATTGAAGGTGATGATGTGGAAAGGGAAAGTTTTCAGAACTCGGAGCTTCCCTCGGGGTAGTTCCCGCACAGTAAATTAGGCTCTGACTTCACAACTTTGCCTCCCTGCCTCCTGCTGCCGGTGCTGCAGCTTTTGGGCTGGATTCAGGCACTTTAGATCAGGGTGCATCATCGTCCTCCACATCTCCTGCAGTCAGGGAGGGCCACAGGTCTGATTACATCTCTGGAGAACTCTGAAGGGGGATCCAAGCTGTTTACTGCCTGCAGTCACCCAAATCTTGGTCTGAGCTTCCTCTGAGCACCTTTATGTAATCTGGATTTTTATACTCCAAAGGTGGAGCAAGTTTTTAGAGCAAACTGAGCGTGTCTGTGCTCCTGTGTTGTCAGTCAGCATCAGTTCTAGTGTAGGTTTAGGGCTTTTTGGATGGGGACACGAGCCTTGAGGTGAAAATCTTTTGAGAAATGGCAACGATTAAGTTAATAACAGACTATTATAAAGTCATTAAGCCATCACAACTATGAAAAGAAAAAGATAAAAGAAAGGCAGCACCTCCCTTCTCCGATTTACAGGTGGCCCCAGTTGACTTTTATTTACCATTCTGATCGTGTGACGTGTTCATGCTGTGACGTGTCCTGTTCAACAGGACAGCTCTTCTTACAAACTTATGTAACTATTTGCTATTTCAGTTTTAAAAATATGACACCCATAGAATACAAGTCTGATAGGTTAGAACAGAGGTTTTTTAGACTTCTGCACTTACAGCTTCACTCTGATAGTATAACAGATACAGAAGTGCCTTGTGCTGACCAGGAGTGATTGAGGCACGTAGATCCTCTGTGTTTTTAGATTGAACCTTGCTCTGTTTGGTGAATAAACAGGCTTCTTTTGTTTAAGTGCTGCAGTGAAAAGCAATTATTATTTTATTTTTCAGTAATTCATTTTTAAAATGAGAGGAAAATTCGGAGACCAGTTCTTTAATCTGGTTTATGCATGAGTCAACATTGTCAAACAACCTGTCTTTGTACCCTGACTAATTTGCTCAGACTGCTGGAAAACTGCCTAGACTTATCTCCTGGGCAGGGAAAGTTTTGCAGCATCAAAGCCTTTTTAGATTTATTTTACATTTGTGAACATACTTAGGTCCAGATTAAGTAAAGTATTCCTATCCTGCAAAGGACTTAAAAGCATACTGGCACTTGAATATTTCCTCATTTATTCAATATTAACTAATTAGTTGATGCTGGGAACTCAAGAGCATGTAGAAGGGATAACTCAGTTCTGTTAAAATCCTTTTCTAACGTACAATTCACCAAGGAAAAACAGTTTCCCCAGAGCCCTGTTTTTCCTGGCTCTCCTGTATTGTACTTTTGGGGAGCAGTCACAGAGGAGCCGAAGTCCAGAAGCCAATAGATGGGATGGGGCAGGGAGACAGAGTCTGATGAGGTTGGGTGAGCACTTGGGTGAAACTGGGAGAAGCTGCTTTGTCTCCAAGGTTCTTGAGCTGGAACCTGGAGGGGGAAAATGGATCGTGCTTCCACTAAGAGCTGCCATGGCAGAGGAGTACTGAGGGTTATGTTGGTACTGGATGCTGCCCCTGAAAGAAGTGAGACAGTGGAGAATGAAATGGTGAGGAAGGAAACTCAAAATATTTGCTGGAGCTCTCTTTGCATCTGGAACCAGGCCTCGGGAGAGTTTTCCCAGAGGGACTTGTAATGACCCACTGATTAATTGAATTAGTGGTGTTTCATGTCCAGCTTTGTGAATTCATAGTGTCAGGTGAATGTGTAAGAATAAACTGTTGGCCTGACTTCTTTCAACCTCTGTTTTGTGTTTAATTATCATGTTCACTTGAGTAAAAAGCTTTGGTTTATATAATAATGCAAAACATCGTAATTACTGGTTTTTTTCCTTTAAAGGGCAAGGTCCACCATCATAACCAGAATGACCATTTCCCACCTGATGGAATTGGTAAGTATCTGCTGCTCCCGGGGGAATTCCTGAGCTCACACTGATTTGGCTTCAGTCACATTGATACTAGTTTGATATAAATGGAGTATCTGGTCCCTTCTTTGTCTGAAAGTCATTTACTTCTTGTGTGCATCTGGGAAGCACATTATAGGCTGTTAAATGGACATTAGGTATTTCTGAGGCTCTCCCTTTATAGGTGTTGTGTGCACTGACTTTGGAGCCTTAACACAACATAATTGTTGACTGTGTTTGAAATTCATACGGTAAAACCCTGTCCCAGTGTATTTGCACTAAAAGGGTTTGGACATTCTATTGCAGACACTTTCTTTATGGGGTACTCTGAACTTAAATTGTGCTGTCATATATCCAGATATTACCAGTGCTACCTTTGCAAGGTAGCATGCAACAGCTGAATAATTTTGTTATTAATTTGAAAAAGCATTAATTTAAAGCTTGTCTTCCCTGCTAAAGAAAGGAGGGTGATTTTAGTTTTTGATGCAGTGCTTAACAGCTGCTCTGACTGTCAGCATATTTAATTGGTTTGAGACGTTCTCTCATTAATGCACTTACCAGATACCTGTTTCTCTGTATCTCAGCTCATATTTTCTGCCTCTTCAAATTCTTGAAATGGAATGCAGGATTTGATTAATGCTTTTCCTTGGTGTATCAGACCTGTGCTCTTGGAGAGTTTCACACAGGCTTTATAAAGATAGATGCTATCAGGATGGAAAAAAAAAAAAAGAAAAAAGAAAAAAAAAGACAGTGGCTTAATGTTCTTTTTGTGTATATGTCTTGTATCTTTTGTATGTATATATATTTTTTTTTTTGTCTTTCTTTTCAGTTCAGCCCAATCCTTCTGTTCTAATTGGAAATCCTATCCGAGCATTTACTCCTCCCCCTCCTCCTCTGGGACCTCACCCCAACCTGGGGAAATCTCCAAGTCCTGTTCAAAGGATAGATCCACACACTGGGACAAGTATTCTCTATGTACCTGCTGTCTATGGAGGAAATATGGTCATGTCTGTGCCTTTGCCTGTAAGAATTAATTTTCTGTTTTTCCCCCCAACCCCTCCTCAATTCTTATATGCACAAAATATATGGAAAAATCAGATAGTGAATTTATTGCAGTTTTTTTCAGCACTTTACTTTGAATATATGGGCTTTGCTGGCTTTAGGAGTGGCAGTGCAGAGGACCACCAGAAAATAGGGACTTTAAAGCCTTGCTCCCACAGATAACTCCAGGCAGCCTAAAAGCAATTCCATGTTCATGCAATTTGGTGTGTTTTAAGGCACACCAGTGGAATCTGTCTCCTGTGACTTGAGCCACCTGCCTCTGAATTATTGGCCCAGTTCAGTTCTTAATCATTGGAGAGACATCAGTGATTCACACCGAGTTTGTTTCTCTTTATTGGCTTCGCACAGTCTAAATTACCAGTTTTGGAATTCTGCAGTGCAAGGTGTCTGAAGTGAAGTGATAAGAAAAATAAGCATAATGGGATGTTTTTCCCTTCCAGAACCTCGTAGTGAACCAGTTTCCTCTCCAATCCCTTTCCTTAATGACGTTTGGGAACAGAATGAAGATCTCTAATCAGGTCTTTTAGGCTGCATTTATGCATGGAATTTTGGATTACAGATCAGACTGTCCCTCCAAAATTTACACAAATTAAAGAAGCAGCCTCTGCTTTATTGCTACCCTTCACAGTCACATATTCATGGAGGAAAATGCAAGGAAAGAACAAAGGCTGCAGAAGCTCGTAACGTGTCTGTGTTGTGCACAACTCCTGAGGACTGGGGGAAGGACATGGAATTAAACACATGCAGATGTGCTTAATTCCATTCATAACGCTAAATGTTGGAACAGAGTTAACTTGGTTTTTCTCCCAATAATCACAAGTCCTCTGTTGTAATTTGGGTTATGGCTGCTGAATACAGGACTTGCTGTAGTTTCAGTTGCATGTCTTAGATCAGCTGGCAGCTGTAAATTGGTTTTCTTTGCTAGGCCGAGGAATTTTTCCTTTTTCCAAGCTTACTAGAAATCTGCATTTGATGAGTAAATTTAAATGCAATGAGAAGGCCAGCAGCTGTATCTTTGTCATGCTTGCTCACATTATATTAATATCAAATCAAGGTAATTTAAAAAGCTCTACCATATTGTTCCAAGGTTAATATATTTTTTATGTATTTCCAATCAAAAGAAATGTATTAAAAATAAGTATTTTGAGCTCACCTTCCCTGAGGATGGATTTTTAAATAATTAAGTGGGAAGGCTGAGGTACTAATGAGACAGCTACATTTGAAAAGAGGCTCAGAGACGATTTGAGGTTGTACAGATGCAAGAGTAGCCTAAAGCTAAAGTTCAAAGTGCACATTTCAAGGGCAAATAGTAATTTAAAAAAAAAAAGAGAATTGCCTGAAAGTTGTTACACTTGAAACAAGTAGGGACTGAAGTAAAATGTGTTTATGTTCGTGGAAGATGAAATGATGTCTTTGCTTTGTTTAATGCAGTTCCCGTGCCCAAGGTAAAAGCAGGAGGAGGTTGTGTGCTGTCATCACTGAGGGATGCTCTGGCAGCCTGAGTGGTGATTACTCTCCCTGCACTCGCCTCTGATTCATGTATTTTCCTCCTCTTAATAAATTCCCTACAGGGAGAGATTGAACTAATTTGATCCATCCAGAGCTGTCTTCCTTCGCATTCCTTTCAGGAATAAAACTGAAACTGTTGTAAAAAAGTTCCAGACTTTTATTACTTGCTTTCAGGAGGTGGATTTTACTTCAGATGTGCAGTTCATGTTTGGCACGGACACTTTGGAGGGGCCCTGCCATTCCTCACTTATGGAGAGTCTTGAGTTGTGCCAATAGTCCTGTTAACTTCCCAACAGTCCTGTTAGCCTCACTGAGTGTCTCCTGGGTGCAGAGAATGGCCTGGCTGCTCCTTCAGTGGTACAAAATCACAGCACTGCATGCTAAAATGTCTGTTCCTCAGGGCAGAGGCTTCTCCCTCTGCTCCTGCTCCCAAGCCACAACCCAGTGTCTCTGAACTACCAGGAGAAATGGCTTTTTATTTTCTTGACCTTCATCCACTTCTGTTTAGCTAAAGAAGAGATTAATCTAAAGTTTATTGAGCTACAATTTGTCCATCAATCTTTTCTCTCAGAATTTTGAAACCGCTGAAAAAACAACGGGTTTTGATACAAAACGTTTTGCTCAGGATTGTCCTCGGAAATCTTTGCTGCCCTTGCAGCTCTCCCTTTCCAGCACCAGCTGTAGTTGTGTGTGAGTGTGTCAGGTCATCTGATGCACAGAAAACTGTTGTTTGACCTTATATCAGTGTGCTTGTTACTTCTCTGCCTCTAATGTACCTTAACAGGTTGCGTCTCTCTCTTTTCTTTTTTATTTTGTTTAATTTTTTTTACTGTGTAGGTACCGTGGACGGGGTATCAGGGTAGGTTTGCAGTCGACCCTCGACTCATTACTCATCAAGCAGCTATGGCATATAATATGAACCTGTTACAGGCACATGGGCGGGGGTCCCCTATCCCTTACGGCCTGGGACATCACTCTCCAGTTAACATGGGACAGCAGCAGCTCCAGCATCAGGAAAAGGAGCAGCATGAACAAAGTCGAAATGGTCAGTGGTTGAAATGGCAGTGAAAATTGGTCTGGTTTGGAGAGTCTATGCTTTAAATTACTTTATGATTGTACTTCACAATACCCTTTGAATAGGGTATTTTGGAAAGGGTTTCCCTTCCTCCCTCCTTTCCTTCCTTCAGCCTTTCCTCCCTGATCGAGGGATCGACAGAGCTGTGGAAATAACCTGAGATTTGCCATTACAAATAGAATTACTCAGATACTGTGAGGTTCAGAGGAAGAAGAAATGGAAGTTGGGGAGGGGTGTTGAGGGTATAATTGTTCCATCTCTGTTCTGTGGTACGGTGCTAACAACTGCTGATGTTATTTGCAATTAAGTTGGAAGAACTACTTAGGGATGATTAATGATCAAAATGCAGAGATTAAAGGAAAAGTGTTATTTAGGTAAATGATATTAAATGTCTGTGATGCTGTAAATGCTATACCAATAAGTCTAAATTTTCTTGTGTCTGGCAAAAAAGAAAATCCCAAAATAATAATTTTTCCATTGAAACCAAGTAATTTTGTAAATGTTTTTAGGTAAAAGTGAAAATGCTGCTGGACCTGAAATCAGTAAAATTCGAACACCTGAGAAGAAACCTCTGGAATCCAAGCAGGTGGGTTTCTCGTGTCTGGGTTTGTGGTTTGGGTTTGTTTGTTTATGTGTGCATTTGGCTTTGTGTGTTTGTTTTTTAGTATTCTCTCTTCTAATGAGCTTAGTCATTGCTGAAATGGTTTTGTTTGGTTTTT
>VZRE01002727.1:101281-176593 GCA_013396775.1 Cephalopterus ornatus | reverse complement strand
TTTTTTTTTTTTTTTTTTTTTAAATGTGGATTTTCAACATTTTTCCTTCTCTTTTTCCCAGGTTGATTTAGAAGCCAGTTCTCAGCAGAGGAGCCCCGAGTCCCGTTCCGGCGTTGGCTTTCCCAACGCTAAATTCCACCGCAAAGAGAATCCCAACCCCAGGCAGCTGAACCTCCACCTCACCCCACCCCACTCCCAGTTTGCAGTTCCCAACCGCCACTTCCAGCACCTCTCCCAGATCCCAAGGCAGCCGTATCCTCTGCAGCAGCAGCAGCAGCAGCAACAGCAAAACCTTTTAAGTCAGCAGCAAAATCACTTGCCCGACCAAGCAAACCAAATGCCACCCCAGCAGAGCCAGGTAGTTCAGCAGCATAACCATTTGAATCAGCAGCCTCCACAACCTTCACAGCTTTCCCCTGCTTACCAGGCAGGCCCCAGCCAGTCTTTTTTTAATAATCCAATTCCCCACCGACCACATTCTCCTGCTGTAGATGCTGTGATTTCAGAACAACACCCCCCACCTCTGTTACAAGAAGTCAATAATCCTTTGAGGCCTCTTGCACAGCACAACCCCGTTCTGCCAACCCACTTGAACAACTTCATTGAAGAGAATCCATCGGGAATGCCCTTAGGGGACACTTTAGGTAGGTGACTTTTCTTTATTTAAATTCAGAGCGTGCAATTATAACTACATTGAAGTGAAAATGAAGGAGGTATTTACCTTTTTCAGGCATATTGCTCTGAATTGGGTCATTGTTGGGTTAGTTTCCATAAGTAATGTCATTGAGCATAATTTGCTGCTTGAGGCATGTTTGAATATTCAGCACTTTATTAGAAGATTCATGTTTATATGATTTTCCATATGATTTAAATAACCAGGTTATACACTGCAATGCAGTTAGTATTTAATAGGCCCTGGAATATACTGTTTAAAAAGTATTCTTTTTTTTTTTTTTTTTCTTTTTCTGACATAAAGATCTTTAAAAAAGGGCATTAGATAAAATTTTTTTTTAAAACTATTTTTGTAGATCGTATGCATGGAAATGTAGCTTTGGAAACAATAAGGCAGCAACAACAAGCCAGGTTACAGCAATGGAATGAACATAATGCCTATCTCAGTCAAGGCACTATTCCATATCAACACCATCACCATCCTCATCTACCACATCTTCCTCAGCAACCAATTGGATTACATCAACAGCAGCAAGTTAGGGCAAACTGGAAACTTGCCAGTAATACAGAAGATGAAACAGAGGCAACATATTCAAGGTATTTGTTTACTGAGTCATCAGAGCTTGTGTAAAATTGAGCAGTGGGCACCTATCTGTTAACGCTGTGATCAAGTGCAAGGCACTTAAAGGTATTGCTTTTTGCTGCTGTTATTATGAAGGTTAAAATAGTTGGCAGGCTGACGTACAACTATGCTTTTATTATGTGTTATGCTTTGTTCTGTTAGCATATTGGGTAGTAAAGCTGTAGTGGAAAAATATTTCTGTGGAGCTTTTCAGTGTTGTGTTTATGGAGTAAGGAATGGGTAGAGAGTAACAACCTCGTGTTTTTATAAAAGAGGTGTCAGAGTGTAGTTAAGGCCTGTTTAAGTTGTAAATTCTTCAATTTGAAGTAGCAAGTCTCAGATTTATGTGCTTGAAAACAAACAAACCAGCCCCTCCCCATACATTGCTCCCCGGTGAAACTTAAATTTCTCTTTTCAAAAACCCTTTGCTTTTAAAAGCAGAAAAAATGCTTATATTTGGGATAGAGCATTAGGGGGCAAGAAAGGAAGCTGTTGAATGTCAACAGAAAAAATGGTTCCAGTGGTCATCAACTTTGATCATGTATATTTGTAAAGGCTGGATTTTTAAATTGCCTCTGTTTACTGTCATCTCCCACTATGCTTTCTTTTCCATCTGGGTTGTTATTGCCACGGTAAAGCATCTTAATGCCCTCTTATCTGACTCTTTGAAGTGCTGAATTGAATATTCTTGACCTTTTGAAGAAGTTTGAAAGTATATTGTGCAAGTGAGGGGAACCCCTGATTGTTCTGCCTTTTGGCTTGTAAGGGGTTAAAATTTTCCTTAACTACGTGAACTTTTTACCCTGTGTAGTAAAGCAGGAAATCCTTCCCTTAGTCGTCTCTTAAAGAGATAACAAAAAATTGATTCTTCTGACCAAAAAGGAAATCTCAAGAGTTATTAAAACTTTGAGATGATTCAGGTGGGTATTTCTTCCAATTAATCCTCTTGTGCCTGATTTCTGATTGCTCAGTCCCATCCTTTGAAGTTAGGGGTCAGTAAGCCCAAAGATGAGAATATTTAAATTCAGTGGTTTGTGCTCTTGAGTTTTTTTCCACCTCAAAAAAAGAGTGGGATTTCAGCAAAACTTTTTTTTTTTTGTTTGTTTTTTGTTCTTGATGCATTTATTCTGTCAATGCAGATTCCAGGATTTGCTCCGAGAACTGTCCCACCGTGATCCAAGCGAAAGCCGGGACTTGGCCGAAATGCCCCCCCCTCAGTCGAGACTGTTGCAATACAGACAAGTGCAGCCCCGGAGCCCACCAGCACTCCCTTCTCCTTCCTGCAACTCCAACCACAGTGCTCACTTCCCCACCTTCACCGAAAACAACAGAGACATTGAACTGCCCAGTAACCCAGCATTTCAGCAGCATTTACCCCAAATATACAACCCCCCTTTCTCGATGCCATCCGAACATATAACCCCATCTCCCTTGAAATACCTGCAACCTGATGGATCCTGGACTTATGCTAACCTACAGCAGAACCACCTTATGGGGCAGGGCTTTCACTATGGGATACCTCCACTGCCCCACAGGTCGCAGCAAAACCCTTTTATACAAATCCAGAACCATCAGCACGCGGTCGGTCAGGAGCCATTTCACCCCCTCGCATCTCGAGCAGTATCTGCCTCTTCGCTCCACAGCTTAGAAGAGGTAGGTGGAGGTGTTTGCTCGTGCCTGCTGTGCAGTTGTCATGTTGCTGCACTGTCAGATTGCGTTGTGGGAGCGCTCAGGGATGCACAGCACCTCACCGGTTAGAAGCTCGCCTTGGGAGTTCCTGGGAGGTGGAATGTTCTGTGCTGTTCACCCTGGGCACGGGTGGGGTTGTCGTTCTCGGCGCTGCAGGTGTCGCGTTTTCTCTACAAAGTGGCGAGTCTTGGCTTTTTTTGAGTGTCACTCAGAGTTTTCTTGCTCTGTGTCTGCCTGTCGTTTATCTGGGGTGAAATTTATCCCAGCCCGGGTGAAAGCTCTCGAGGTGACTCTGGACAGGCGGCGTGAGTGACCCGGCCAGTTAGCTCAGTGTGGAACCCTGGGTGTGGTTCTTACTTGTCACAGAAGCTGGAGACCAGAGCTGGGCAGGTGTTTCACCCTGATTTAATAAACCCCACCCTGCCTGATCTAATGTGATACAAAGCCATCCTGTGTGTTTCGGGGGCTCAGAGGGCTGGAAATCAGTGCAGAGATGCCTGGCTGTGCTGCTTGAGTCTGGGTCCAGCACCAACCACCCCTGGCTCTGTCCCTCTCCATGTTCTCTTGCCCTGGACTCCAGCGAGGTGTATTATGGGATGCAGACTGTGCCAGCACATACAGCTAGGACAGGTCACGTTTTGAACAGGAGTTTTTAATCCCTATTGGAATACAGAGTGCTGAGGAGTGTGTGATATGCAGACACGGAATATCCTGGTTGCATTCCAGGAACGCCAGAATTAATATTCGCACTGACTGCATGTAATCCAACATTTGTACATAAGTGATGTATTTCTGTTAAGGTTTTTACAGAAGCCATGGGGGGAGCCCTGCTCATCACTATCTCGCATAATACATATTTAATTTAATTGGCTTTCGACTTCTGAAAATAGAAAATATTTAGTTTATGAGCCTGAGCAAAATAACTAAAATTGAATTCCAGTGCATTTTACAAATTTCTGTCTTATATAGATCCAGGGAGGTTAATGGAGTCCTCAGGCCCAGCTATAGCTGTAGTAAGGTTTGGGTTTATAGGCATTTAGAAATTTGACGTCTCAGTCCATTAAGTCATCCCACCTTGTATAAAATCTAATACTTTGTGACAACACTCACTGCTGTCAGTACAGCAGGACGTAGGAACAATGTCTCTTCAGCAGTAATAAACCAATAAATATTCCTATAGAGCTTGTGACAGCTCCTGCTATCTGAAGACAAATAGAGTGAGCCTTTATGTAATTAGTGCAAATTTGGTTTAGTTGTTATTTCTTCTTCCTTTCAAAATATGTGATAGAAATTCCAAATGCAGTAAAAGTGTTCCAAGACAGAGACTTCCCTGTAAACTTTCCAAAACTGCTGGTCCAGCTGGTAGGTAGGACCAAAGAATGCACAAAGAAATCAAAACGTGTTTTAGGTGTATTTTTAACAGACATCCCTCATACAAGGTAGTTGTCAGGGCAGTTTTCTTGACTTTTGGTATCCTCACTAAACTGTTTTCTCCTTCACTATTTATAAAACTGTTAATTGACTCGATACTTGAAAGCTTTTGCATGTGTTTAGTCAAACCAGATCTGAAACTGCACATCAAAGGGAATACTGAAGTTATTCTGTCTGGTTCTGTACTTGCAAGTGTCCAGAATTTTGATAAATTCCTGCCTGCTTACCGAAATTGCCCATTAAACTCAATAAATGTATAATTTTTGGGTGTGATTTTGGCAGTAGCTTATGAATTTGAGTGGGGGTTTTTTTTGTTATTGAAGAAAACCCTGAGGAGAGTGTCAGGATATGGAAGTGTTGATCCCTTGATTATGGCCACTAAAATAAGATATAATAGTTTTCTTTCATGCACTTTTTTCCCCTGTCTGTTTTTTGTGGATGATACAGTAACAATATTGGGGCACTGCAAGCAAGTTATTTGATGTTTATTTAGCTAATTTCTTGTGGCATTTCATTAGGATGTTCTCTTTTTGCTTTTACCAAGTATAGATTTATCTGCGTGGCTTTTCTGTTATTGCTGCTCATTAGTCAGTGCAGAAGGGAGAAAATACTGTATTCATTTTTAAAAATAAACTGTAATAGAGCAGACTTAGTTTTAATCTTGAGAAAGTTTAGAGAGCCCTTTAAATCTGAACTTTTGAAGTCCACAGGTTAATTAATGGAGCTCCTGCCATTTTCATCTCCTTGATCTACGGGGTTTACAAGTCATTTCTGTGGTTTCAGATAAAACTCTCTGCATTATTTCTCCCGAGGCCAGAGGCTTCTCCAGAGTATTTGTTTGTGTACGTTCACAAAATCCAGTGTACAAATGTATCCCGCTTCCCCAGATCCTCCTAGACGAGTCACTAATTTATCCTTTGGAAAAGGAAAAGCCGTTTTTTTTTTTTTTTTTCCTTACTGGCTACATTGTAAGAACATTTTCTCTTGCTCTTCTGTGTTCCTGTGCTTTCTTTGCTTCATCTGTAAATGCCGGGTATCTTCCTCCTCACTGTGTGATCCATCGCCCACACAGGACTGCGAGATGTAAAGGCTGATGAGAATTAAGGAATCTCAGTTGATGTTCTTTGCAGTTGCTTTAAAATTCTCTATTTTGTGTGATCAAAACACATTATCAGTGACTGCAATATACAACATGTAACTTCAAATGAATGAGATATTTTTTGTAAATGCAAAGGACATTTTTTTTTTTTTGGTAAGACATCTCAAGGAAAAAAAATCGAGGGGGGAAATGGTATTTGATACATAAATAAATAAAAAAGAGCAAAAGGCCATTTTTTGTTTGGTTTTTTTTTTTCATTCGCAGTATGAACCAAGAGGACCAGGCAGGCCGTTGTACCAAAGAAGAATTTCCTCTAGTTCAGTCCAGGCTTGTTCTGAAGAATTAAACACTCCTCAAGACAGTCTTGGTCAGTGTAAAGAGCTTCAGGACCACAGTAACCAGTCATCGTTCAACTACTCCTCACCTGAGTTGTGGGTGAACTCCTCCTCCTCTGCCCCGTACCCAAACATTCCATGCAACGGAGCCAGCAGAGCAGTTCCACCCCGGGAGTTGTTAGGTGGGTACACCTGGATCTTTGCTCTAAGGAGACAATTTAAGCTGCAGTGGCCCAGTCTAAATGAAAGGGTTGGTTGTGGGGTTATTTTTCGCAACGTGTTTTCTACCATTTCTTCAATTCCCAAACCCCGATGTTGGCAGTATTTGTTGTTTCAGCAGGTAAAGGTTTGGAATAATCCTGGGGTTTTTTTTTGCCATCTTGTTACCATCCTACTGCTGTCTAAAGAATACTGTGAGTGCGATCTTCTGCAAAATCAATGCTGCTTCTTAGTCCTCTCCAAAAGCTCCAGTAAACCCAAATAGTCTCTTACAGCGGTTTCAAGTGCAACTGAGTTTTTGCTGAGAGGAACTGAGGTGACTGGTGGAATTTATTTGCAAGATAGATTATTTGTTCCCAGAATCAGTGATATTTGGTGTTGATGTTGCAGTCTGGGGGAGCAGCACATAAACTGAATTAGTACTCTCAGCGTTTCTCCCGGTAAATTCTGGTACTTCATCAAACTAGTGACGAGTTTAAATTCTCTCTCACCGTGGAACAATCTCAGTGGAACGTGGCTTCCCTGGTGGTAGGAGCAGTGCTGATTGATTGAGCAGACAGAAACTAAATTAACTTTTCAGAGGTGAAAAAAAAAGCTGCAAGCAGAGAGTTGGAGCAGTGCAGCTATTCTTCTGTTCTCCGTACTTTCAGTGTTTGTGGAAAACAAAATAACCAGGATAGTAGAGTTTCTTCTCCATGACTCTGCTTTAAGAATCTCCAGTGGTAATTTAAAAACAAAATTAGTAAAAATATGAACAATATCCCAATGTGGATATTAAAACCACTTGATAATGCAGAAAAATATTTATAAGATGGTTCTTTTTGGCCTTAAAAGATTAAATTGCTTTTGATGAAGCTTTATAAACCTAAAACATCTTGTGATTTCAAAGTGATTGTGAAGGAGAAACATGCAGTGTAGAATGAATGAAAAAAGCTGTTTATATCAGCAGCAGCACTCAAGAGTTTAAGTTCCTAATGTGCCTTTTAATTTCCAAAATGTGAAAATGTTATTTTGCAAACCCGTGTGTGTGGCAGCATCTTTTGTTCCAAAACTTCAAGCTCAGGGCACCTCCTTCAATCTAATTCTATTTTTACTGAAAATGGAGGAGCTGAATGCGCAGTGTTATATGACATTCATCACTGGAGTTTCAGAGGTGAATGGTGGTTATCTAATAGTGGTTATCTAATAGGAGCTCAGGAACCCTGGCAAGGTTACTTTGGGATCAACCAATACCACGATTTCCTTGCTTTAATGTAAAGCTCAAGAATGGGTTTGTGAGTAAAGTCTCCAGAGGACAGATGTGTGTATGCAAAGTACCATGTCCCTACTGTCAAATGCTAAATTCTAAATGAAAAGGTCAAGTTCTGACTAGTACCTGCTTTTGCTGTGAAAATATTTTTTTGCTGTAGTTAGTTAAGAATGGCTTCTGGTTTGTAAATGAATGTATATGAGTAGTGCCCGTACCTAGTGGTTCATGCAAACAAATCTCCATTTTCTGGCTGCTGTGCTTTCCCACATTCACAGCTCAGTGCCTGTGATGATCCCATTTACAGCCCAAATGTGTTTTATGGAGCTAAGGGTTAATGACCAGTAACTGCACTGTTTGTCGTTACCATTGATTTTTATCCATGAAATAAAACCCCGTGAGAATGAGATGCTGGGAAATAATCCTGTGCCTGCATTTTTTTGCTGGAGAGAGACCCTGATCCAGGCTGTCCAAGGGCTGATCTCTCCTGTACATCAGGAATGGCTGTTGGGTTGGATCAGGATGGATGGTGGTTATCTAATAGGAGCTGCTGTGAAGGGGAGCTGCTGTGAATTCCTCAGGGTCGTTACATGCAGGCACTTCCCAAAATTGCAGCTTGAGAGTTTGATATGCATTGCTTTTTCTGTTGATAGAAAGAAAATGATTTAAGTTCTTACTCAAGATGTTTATTTCATATTTTTTCTTCTGTGAGACACCTCAACCACACACAGCTTTCACCTCTGGCCCTGCTTGTCATTACTTGTCTCCTCTTGAGTGCTGTGGTTATTTTTGGGAGGTTTTTTTGCTCGTGCTCTGGGTTGTTTGGTTTTTATTGAATCATAGCAACCCTAGCAAAACTGTTTTGCTTATGTTCTTTCCATATTCATTCTTCTGTGAGTTGGTTATGGGTTTTTTTTGCTTTATAAGACCCAAAAGGCTCTGTGAGGCCCTTCCAGTTAAAAACTTAACTATATGCTTTGTTTTCCTACTTTTGCACTCATTTGGTGGTACATTTTTCCATGTGCACTTTAAAAATAACATTGTAGGGTTAAAGATTGAAATAATTACAGAATATATGTGCTGTCCAGCTCTTAGGCTATTACAGATAGAACATTTACCTGTGTTTCAGTGTAGAGTTTCTCTAGTTGTGTGAGACAGCAGAATTCTCCAGACAAAGTGAGGTACCTCATTAGGATTCAGGAAATTCACTTGAAAGCAGTTTTATACCTCTGGTCTAAAGCACCATTTTTTCTGATAGTTACAGAAGTTGTTAAATGTGGAGCAAGAACATATCAATTAGCAGGAATGCATTCAGCCTAAAATACCAATAATTAGTTGCTTGGCATTCAGGACTCTGAATTGCTGTTGGAGAATGAATTATATATGGTGCTGTAAATTTTAATTTTAGCCTATTAAGCTATAAAGCAAGAGGAATGAAATACTCTTTGTGCTGTCTCAGTGGATAAAGTGCTTAAATTAGAGTAGATCCCACAGGGAAGCAGCTTACCTTCCATGCACCGGGCAAATCCGCTGTGCGGGATTGCAGGTTCGGTGTTACGGGCTGTGGGCACACACGGAGAGGGTGTTGAACAGTGCCAGTCCTGGGGTGTTGGTGGCAAGGGTAGGGCACAATCCAACAGTGGGAATGAAGCTAGGGAACTCCCAAGACCAGCTTGGAGCAACCTGGTCTAGTGGAAGGTGTCCCTGCCCGTGGTGGGGGGTGGAACGAGATGAGCGTCACGGTCCCTTCCAACCCAAACCATCCCGTGATTATCTGAGTCTGTGAACTTAATAGTATTTTCCAAGGACACAGAGCGGCTAAACACAGACAATCGGTGGTGTGGGAGGAGGTTCCCAGTTTCAGTGCCCCCAGTACTTCCTTTGGGGTTACCTCGGGTAGAATTGCTGCGCCAAGAGCCTTTCACTTACCCACGCTCCGCTTCCTCCTCCCGCAGCTCCACCCAAGACAGCGAAGCCCCCCGAGGAACACCTGAAGGCCGAGAACATCCAGCTCTCCAACTCCTTCAACTACAACGTGCTCCAGCATCTGGGCCAGTTCCCGCCTCTGATGCCCAACAAGCAGCTGGTGGAGTCCAACAGCAGCAGCCCCCAGCCCGCCGGCAGCAAGCCCGTCATGTCCTACGCCAGCGCTCTGCGGGCCCCCCCGAAGCCCAAACCCCCTCCTGAGCAGACGAAAAAGAACAGCGACCCTTTGTCCTTGTTTCAGGAACTTAGCCTAGGTAGTTCATCAGGTAGCAATGGCTTTTACTCCTATTTTAAATAATCAGATTATTTTTTTTAGAGAGAGTTTTAATTTTTATTTGTGTCCGTAGATCTAAGGTAGTTGGGGCTTCACCTGTAGTTGCAAATATTCCCTTTGTTTATATTAGTAAATATATCCTCACTTAATTGCTTTGCTGCTAGACTTGCAACTAATTTTTTTTTTTTTTAATTATATTCCATTATTTTGCATTTTTTGATGTGGGTCGGGTTTTTGGAAGCTTTTCTGTAGGAAAACACACACATGTGTTATTTTTTAATTTGTGTAATGTTAATGATATGTTGCATTAAACTAGCAGCTGAGAGATTACCTGTACAACTTGAAAAAAAGAAAAAAAAAAAAAAGGAAAAAGAAAAAAAGGAAAAAAAAAAGTTTGTCTAAATTGTATTTAAGAAGATTGTAAGTAGCATTTACATTTATTCAATAACATTAGCATACTATGCTGGGTTTCTGTACCAGAAATGGCCAGTTAATGTAAAAATGTATGTTATTTCTGCTTAAATTCATTTAATTTTTTTTTTTTTTTAAATAAAGGTGCAGCATCTTCTAAATAATTTCAGTTTTATCAGCTTTTTTGTGAAGGGATGCTGCATTCTCAGACTTTTATAGTTTTAGATTCTGTATGATGTGGTATTGTATTTTCCATCCACTGTAGGGTAAAGTAAAGGCATTCTTTGCAGACACCTATGCCATTGTTTGGAAACATTCAGATAAAAGTATTGGTATACTTTAAAAAAAAATAATTAAAAAAAAAAAGAAAAAAGGAAAAAAATTAACAAAAAAAGCCCAAAAAAACTCTACATTTTATTTTTGGACAAGCTAGTAATATAAGCTTGTTTGAAAAGTTAATTTGATAGGTTTTTTAAATGAATCATGAAGCTGAAAATAAATTTTTAGGTATGTTGGTGCTTAGTAGATTTAATAACTATTTTAAAAAAAAATGCGTGAATTTAGTAAAAGACTTTTTTTGTTTGTTTGTTTAATTTTTTTTTCCACTATGCATGTGTAAATGTTTGTAATCTGGCTTTTTCCTCCCCTTTCTCCAGTGGTATAAAAGAATTGTGCCGCTTTATTTTTTTTTCGGGGGGTTTTTTGTTTTTGTTTTTGTTTTGTTTTTTTTTTTTCTTTTTTCCGGTAAAACTTTTGGTACATTATTTGATGTTTACATTAAAATGTGACATTATACAAGGAAATTCAGATATTTTGCTAACTGTTTTGTTTGAGGAACATCATTAAAGAAGAGATTTAATGTTTGTCAAAGCTGTATCCAAATTAATCGAGACCTTCTGGGGATCAGAGTGGTTGCCAGGTGATTTATCTCTGTGAAGTTCTCCAAGAACCTGGCCCTTTAGGAGTACAATCTGAAAAAAATTAAATGATGGGATATTAAAAAAAAAAATAAATAAATAAAATTAAAGGGAGCAAGTGTGAACAAAACCTCGGAAGATGAACTTTGTGGAGGAAGATCTCTGGCCTTGCACACTGCCCCTGCTTTGTGGCCGGGGGGCTCCAGAGGTGGGGGTGTAGAATTTCTCCTGGTTGTTTTTTTTTCTCCTTAGTTCTCCTTTTTACACTTGAAATAACCTGAAATCTGGGAACTGTTTTACGGGCTTGAGCCGGGGGTAGCTGCAGGGTTCCTCCGCTTATTGCCTGTGGGAATGGAAATTTTAGGAGCTGTGTGGGGGTGGGTTTCGGCTGTCCGTGGGACCCCTCGCTGGGGAGCAGCAGCTGCTCCTGGTTCAATCAGATTTTTGCTCTGGTTACAATCAGGTTTATATTTTTACATTTGACTTCGTGTTTTAGGGCAAGGGTCTTTATGAACTGGGGTCGATTTCAACTCAGTGCACTGCAGAGGTTTGCATATAAATTCTTTTATTATAAATCCTTGCTGGCTTATGGTTCAGAAACTTGTCTGAAAACCTTTTTCCTTCTTTTTGCTGTGAAGCAAATCACACATAACTCGTTAATTTATTTCCTAACGTCTGTACCAAACAAGGGGGAGGGGACAGCCCCTGCCAAGTTGTGCTTTATCCCTTCAGCACCATCAAATCCAGAGGACCCAAAAATGAGTATACGGGCCAAATTCTGCAACTTTGAATCAGGCAAAACTCCTGCTAAATGGGTTTTTGCCGAGCTGACGGCTGCAGAAATGGGAAATCCATCAGCAGGGGCCAGTGGAAGTTGCCTCAGACTCCTTATTTTGCTGGTTCTCCTCCGTGGAGCACCTTGGCACTGCTTGGAGAGACCGGCTCCGCGTGCCTGGACGTTGTGGAGAGTCCCTGGTGGGATGTGCAGGCTGTGGCAGAGGACAGGTAGGGTTCAAATGCCCCTCAAATGCATTGGAATTTCAGGGGTTTCCAAATCACTCGTTTCTATGGAGCAGTCCTTTGATTCTGTTCGCCATATTTGACTTTTAAACTAATAAACATCACTTGTTAATTTACTGCTCTCTGTCCATCAGTTAAAGGGAGGTGGTCACGTCTCACCACGTTTTTATTCTGTTTTACACCAGCATTTGATCTACACTGAAAATATTATGGAGAAAGGAGCTTTTTCTCTTGGAGTTACAATTTCTTTATGAAAACCCCTGCTGGTTTGGGTGCTACATTTTTGTAAGTGCTTTCACCCAGGAGTTTGAGGATGGAATGGCAGCGATCTTGTGGCTCTCAGCTTTGACATGAATCACTGAATTTCTTAGAGTGAGGGTTTTTTCCCAGAAGATTATTTCTTTGGAAATGTCTTGTCTGGCCGTTGTATGTCACATGCATAGCCCTGAGTGGGATCTTCGGTTTCTAGAGCAAATTATCCAATGTTTATTGAAGTCATGTTTAGAAAACCCCCAAAGTGTATTATAAACTCTCCTAGGGCTTTAATCACACTCTTATTAAAATGAAATTAAAACTTACAGATGGCTCCAGTGGGCACTGCTCAGGCTGCACTGTAAATATGGAGCTGTTGCAGTTACCAGGAGAATTCAAAATTATGAGTTTGGTTTGTATAAAATGTCTCAATTTGGAGGAAAATAATGGGGGTTTGGGCATCTACACCAAAAGAATATTTGGCTCCTTGACTTCTTTTACACTTACTTGTACAGTTAGTGCCAAATCCCATGTTCCTTTGAGAATAAACTCCCCATTGTTGTCTGTGGAATATTTAAACGACAGGGTCATCCGGATCTAAATTTAGAAAGCTGGTATTTAACAGCAAGTCTTTAATTCCAGTTTATCGTGAGAAAAATTTGGATGCCTCATGGGAGGTTGTCAGTGTGGTGGTAAGAACTAAAAAAGAATGGAAAGATTTAAAAAAAAATTATTTGGCTCTAAAAAAATGAAGCTTTTTTTTTTTTTACATTTCAAATAGAGCCTCCATCCTTTAAAAAGGCACTGAGGGAATGCAGCTGGGAGGTTGTCATCTAATACAGTTTGTCCTGGTTTTTTAATTGTGTGGCCCTTTGCAGGTTGTGAATCCTGCCACTGACTCTACAAACCCTGTGAGTGCCGTTCCCTACTTTGATTAATTATTGTTTTGTTCCCAGATTTATGGAGTTCAGCTGGTTCTTTTTTGCAGAGATCATGCTCTCTAAGCAGTTCTTTTGCTGCGTGTGTGGTACCTCAGTGCTGTAAGTGGCACCAGGAGCAGTGTTTGACCACTCCAAATTTCCTTTTCAGACTGAACTCGGGCGTATCAGAACCCGCACATTTGCAGGGCAGTGAGCCCACGGTGCTCTGCCCGTATCATTGTTCTACTCATTTGTTTTGTTAGTTTTAAAAGTTTCTGGTTTTCCTAGAAAAACTGCAGACAATTAACTTGTCAAGACAGATGGCGATGATCTATGGTGCCTATAAAAATTCGCACATCGTATTCCCTGACGTGAAATATGGGCTATTTCTGTTGGTGTAGCAATACTTGAGCCAGTCTCTCCTTGTGCGCTGGGTCAGGGAGCAAGGATTGAATCCTTCAAAATTTGTTTTTGATTCCATTCAGGAGAAGTAAAAGGATTTACAGCAGAAGCGTGGAAATGTCAGTTCGATATGGGTTTGGTTTTTCTTTTTTTTTTGGCAACTTCAGTTGAGAGATGTTGAGGAGTTTTTACCTCATTAAGGATTAATAGATGCTGCTGACAAATTACAGAACACGCTCTGTGATCTGAATTACCCAAGACTGGTTAGAAGATGTTGTCAGTCCCTTTTCCATAAGACTTGGCTCCCTCCTGGAGGGTAAACACCTCTGTAAAGCCATGGTGGTGCTCCCAGGGAGAACTGGTGACACTGGTGGGCACAAGGCTGAACCAGAGCCTGGGGTGCAGCCCTTTCTGTCACATAGAAAGTAGCCAAGAAATCCCAGTTTATTCCCTTCCCTGCATTTCTCTAGAGAGCAGCAAAGCAGCTCAGTGTCTGGATGCAGAGTGTGCATGTGTGATGTCTGTATGTCTTGGATTTACGTTCAGTAGCTTCACCGGAGCCAGAATATCCATCAGGGGTGGCAAAGCAAGAACAATCTCATCATTCAGTCAAAACAAAGTCATGATGCTCTTTTCCTGCCCCTTGGTGATGGTGGAAAGGGGAAATCATTGGAATGGCTGCTTTTGGAGCAGGTCCCATTGTGCTGTGTGTGGGTTATGGTGCAGAGCAGCCCAGTGCTCGTGTAGTTAAGTTACAAAGTGATACGGTGTTCCAAGGGGCACTGTCCCACCCTGGAAAGGGGAAGCTTGTTTTAAATGAAGTCGACTGAGGTTTATTCTATACATTTCTGCCCATGGTCACGTTCCTGGCACGTAACTGTCCAACTGCAGTGCTGGATGGAGCCCAGGGGCTTGGTGTTAATCCCCAGGGCCCTCCCTGGGGCTGGCAAACAGCATCTCCTGGTGTTGATGACCTCGTGTATCAGGTATGTTCCTCAAGAGCTGTCAGGCCCAGGACAGAAAGGGCCCCTCTGCGGCAGGGCCAAGGGTCTCATTGCAGGGGAGAGAGTTCCCAGATCTTTGGGACTTTCTGGGAATCACTTCCACAGCTATCAGAATGAGGAGAAAAAGGTGACGGCCACAAGGAAGCGACAGAATGGAAAGGGATCAGTGAAAAAACAAATAGGTGAGTAAACCTGTGCCATTGTAAACTGCATGGTCAAACCCCTGAGCATCCTGCATATGCTGGCTGTCTAAGGGAGAAATAGGGGTTTGTACCAGGATGATGATGATGTGGGTGAAATCCTCCCTGCACACCCCGATCTGAGCTCCCTGGTGAGCTCTTGGTTCCCCACGCTGCTGGTGCTGGGCTCTTCCTGCAGTACCTCATTGCAGATGAAGGGCGTTGGAGAGCTCAGCTCACTGCTTGCTAAACAGGCAGTTTTCTTCTTCAGGGTTGTTTGTCTGACACCTTTTCTGCACATTAAATTCACACAACACAGCATTTAAAGACGAGGGAAGCAGATTCTCTCCACGCCTCACGGCAAACCTTACATAAACAGAAAACTTCGCGTCTTCTGGTGCGTTGACTGTGATTTAACACTTGGGCCTTGCAGGGTGGTGGGCGGAGTTCAGCAGCCAGAATCACAGCCCTGTATCTCGTGCAGTGCCCTGGGACACCTCAGTGTGGGTGCCCTGAGGGAAGGGCTGGGCAGTGATGTTGGTTTATGGAGTGGCCGATGGATGTGGCTGAGGAACCTGTGACCGAAGGGGTCTGTGGGTCTGGTGGTGGCTGGTGGTTGTTACTTGTTTTGCAAATCAATTCACCTCTCCCTCTCTCTGAGTTTCCCACTCAGTTCTTTGGCCACGTGCCAAGCCCACGTGTGCTCCTGTAGGATGTGCAGCATCCCTGTTTTGCTCTGATGACTCCCTGCCAGTGAGAAAGTTTCTTTTGCATTTCCTGGTACACTACTGAAGTTGTGGTGGCTGTTCCCCGCTGTTTGCTCAGCTGAGAGAATGAAAAGTGAAGCTGGTTACAGCTCCCCCCTCCAACATTATATTCTTTTTCCTTTATGAAGACCAATTATTTTTATTAAGTCTCAAAACACATTATCAGCTCTCCGGGAGAGAGGTTTGGATGTGGCAGAACGAACCTGCTGCAGGAGCAGTGCCTTTCCCACTGTGAATACCAATGACCAATTTAATGGACAGTTTCCTCTTCAGTAGTTCTTAATATCAGGAAGAAGAAAACGAAGCCATCCATGTGCTTCCCAGTCTGGCAGGGACCATATGGAGTAGGGAGTGATCACAAAGCCTCAGCTTGGAGCAGGAGGAGAATAAAGCTCCGCGAGTTTAAAGGCTTTAGGAGGCATCTCGCTGAGCTGCCTGAGCTCGGGCTGTGGGTGGAGGATCTTGCTGCCGGGAGCTGTGTGTTTTCTCTGCCTCATGAGTAAAGTGGGCCCAGAGAGGCTGTAAAACCTTGGGTCCAGGCCAAACCCCAGCACTCCCTGGGAATCTTTCCACTGCCCTCACTGGGGCTTGGGTGAAGCGGATCAGCCCTGACACAAGTGGGAGTGTGCACGGGATGGGTGAGACCTTCCAGGGTGTGTTTATCTCAGATGTTCATGTCTTGCTCTTGAATATCGTGAGGGGGACTAAGCAGCATCTTGGCTGGGCAAAAAGTTGGCCCATCAAGAACCTACCTATAGATAATTTTCCCCAGAAGAAGTGTTGCGGGAGAGGGATGGCACTTCAGGAGAGGTGCTTCCCAGGGATGCAGGACATGCCGCTGCTCCATGTGGGGTGAGGAACTTAGACCCACGTCCCCAAACCTTGCTTATCTCAAGCCCTGGCACGTCTGAGGTGGTGATGATGGCTGAGCTGGGAATGCTGCTGTGCCTGCCAGCTGCTCTGCTTGGATTAATCTGCCTGGTGTAGGTTGGGATGTCCCAACCTGGGGTCAGCGACTGCAGGGTCACACCAGCTACTTTCCTTTCTGTTGTTGCATGTGAAGGATCTCCCTAGAAACTAGCCTCTGTTTTCCTGAACAATGAAAATGCAAATTGAGAATGTCAGCTCTGTACCCAAAAATAAGATTTCAAAACCATTTAGCATTTCAGAGTGGCTCCGTGACAACTTGAAGACTTGCAGTTGTCTCTCATAATGAGAGACAGGCAGAGCTCCTCAGCTCACACTCACATCTGAGCACCAGCTTTATCCCAAAACTTTATAATATATGTGTTATTTGTAGTGCTTTTCAGCTTCAAAGAGCTTGAAAAACATTAATGCAACTTCACAAAAGGCTTCTGTTCTCGCTGCCACTCCACTGATGGGGAGATGGAGACATGCCTGGGCCTGGCTGGGGCTGCTGGGGCTCAGTGCACCCCAACAGGGTCTGGCTGATGGTGGGGCCCTGGGCAGCCCCTCAGGCCAGCACTTAATTGCTGGGGAATTTCTCCAAATGCTTGAACATGTCATGATTTCAGTTCTCTTTGAATTGATCAGAGATTTTCTGTTATGAATTCTGTTATCCTTTAGGATTGGGGGCAGCTGAATGCGGAGGGAAGGACGTTTAGTTCCCTTTTCTGCTGATTTTTAAATTATGGGGTGAAAAATGCCCGCTGTAAACCGCCATACTTCTTCCTACCTGGGGGAGAAAATGCTGAGCAGATTCTGAAAATTGAACTCTAAAAGAAGGAAAAAAAGAAAAGAAAAAAAAAGAAAAAAAGAAAGAAGATTGGTGCTGAGGGACCGTGATGGTGACAAGGGCTTGGCTGGAGGGGCTGGGTGAGTGTGTGGGGCTGGAGGCACCCCCAGTGCTGCAGATGGCCAGGCTGGGGGCCCCCCAGTTCTCCCAGTGCTTCAGGCAGCTGTGGCAGAGCCCTGCAGGGGCTCAGAAGCAAACCAGCCCCATCAGCACCCCCCAGCACTGCCTCGGGTCTGCGCTGCTTCAAGCAGCATCGACTCGATGCACTAGTGAGGTGCTTCCAGGCCTGACTCTCCCGGGTGTTCCAGGCAAAGTCCTTTCCATCTTGGCAGCTGCTTTGAAGGATTTTTTCCTGAAATGTAGTTTTATGTACGTGTCTGCAGCGAGCAAAGCAGGGTATTGTTAAAAAGCCCATTCACGGGGAACTAATGAGAGCCCCGTGCAAACACCACCCAGAATTACGGTGTCGTTCTGGGCCTGGCAGAATTTGATGGGCCAAGTGATTCATCCATCAAAATAATTTTCCAGAAAATCATGCTACTGGAAGATGATGCTTTTTATTAAAGGAAAATATCACTCTTAGTGTTTAATACTTCTTGGCTTTGCCACTGAAGTTTAAGCAGAACAAAAAACTCTTTATCTTGTGGGGTTTTATGCTTGATTCAAAAGAATGGAACTGCGGGGTGTGAATTTGGAGGGGAAATTTTTATCCTAATGCTACTCAAAGTTCTGTTTTGATTTGAAATCAAATTTTAACAGTTTAATCGAAGAGCATAAGGATCCCCAACTTGTTCCAGAGTGATGAACTAACCCTTCTTAGGGAGGGAGAGGAGCACAGCACAAGTGGGGACGTGGACTCCTCATGGAGTGAATTCCTCACTGTCTCTCTCTGACCAGGTAATGTATAAAAGCCTGATATCTCTCACAAATCTGCACCCAACCACACCAAACATCTTCTCCCTAACAAAGCTGTGTTCTCTGTGGCCTGAGCTGCCTCAGCTACATCAGCACAGGGCACCCCAAACTGGCACGGAGCCGTGCCATTCCCCCACACCCAGGATGGTGCTGAGTGCTCTTTCTGCTTTCTTAAAAAAAGAAAAAGAAAAAAGAAAAGAAAAAAGAAAAAAAGAGAGAAAAAAGAAAAAGAGAAGGATAAAAAGAGAGGAAAAGAAAAGGAAAGCAATAATTACAATCGAACATGCCTTGGTTCAGTAATGACTCACTTGATGGAGAGCACATTGCAGAGACCCAGACATTTTAAAAAATACAAATCTTTTCAGGACACTTTCTGGATTTTTTTTTTTTTCCCTGTGCTGGGAGCATCAGTGCTCTGGCTCTGCATCCATGCAGGTCTCCCAGGGGTTCTGGGGGAAGCGGGGCAGGGCGATGAGGAGGAGGGCGAGGCCGCAGACGAAGAGCAGGACAAAGGCGGCGCAGGCGCAGGCGAAGGACCAGGAGTAGCTGTACTCGATCCACACCGTCTCCTCACTGTCAATCATCCTCTTCACCGACTGCCTCATCACTTCCACAGAGATGATGATGCAGAGACCTGAAGGGAGAGAGGAGCAGTGGGTTGAGTAACCAGCTGTCAATTTTTCATCCTTAATGAACCACCTCGTGTGTTGTTTCCATGCAGGAAGCACAGTGAGTGTCACAGGTGAGTCACTGACTCCAGTGTTGGAAGGAACCAGTGCTCAGAACTGCTGAGAGCTCTGCTGTAACCCAGGTCAGCTGGTGACTTGTTGAGTGTGATCTTGGATGGGAAACTCAAAGAGGGGGAGGAATAATTGCATTCCCTGGGGAGCTTTTCAGAGGTTGAGTAAGATTTTTATTGAGGTGGCAATTTGCTCCTCTGCCTTTCCCTCACTGTGGCATGTCAAGGTATTCCTGGCTCTTGTGAAAGTGCAGTCTTCATGTGTTCAGGGCACAGCTGAGTGTTTTGGGCCTGGATCAGCCATTTCTTTGGATTGAGGCTTAATAAATGAGATGGAATGTTGTATATCCCTGGTTCAGACTGGGATTGGCAGTGGTTATGGTAGAAATACCCCTTTTAAAGGGAGTTGGAGAAAACACAAACAAGCTGCTGGGCAATGCACTGAGCAGGACATTCTCACACCACCCAGGGCCTGGGAATGAAATGCCATTTTCAGGGCGTTTTTGGAAGTGTCTCCATCCTCCCAGGATCCATCTTAAGTTTCCCTACGTTGTCCCATGACCCGAGTGCAAGTGTGTGAGCGCCCACCCTGTACCTGCAAAGGTGTAGAACATGGATGCTGGTTTCAGCAGGTAGTCCCTCTTCTTCCTGAAGGATAAGAGGACACAGATCGTCCCGATGATTGCGAAGCCAACGCTGAAGATGGCAATGGCTGCAGCTGAGATGCTGTATTCTGCCAAAGGGAAAAAAAAAACCCACCAAAAATGACACAGTGTGCACATTTTGAGCCATCGGCTGTGGTGACATTGTGGTAGGTCACTCTGAGCAAATCGAGGTGGTGAGGTGGCTCTGATGGATTATCGCATAAAAACAGGGGCAAGTACTGGCCGTGTATCTTTTGAATGTGAAATCAGAGCAGGAGGGGGAAACACTTTCTGAACACTTGCTGAGAGAGCACAGGGCACTTTTGCTCATCAGCCCACCTGGGTGGGGCCGATGGAGCGCTGGGCTGGTGCTGTTTGGGCTCTGCCACGTGGATGTTGTGGTTAAAGCCTCACTGGGCTCTGTGGCTCCTTCCATCACCCCACACTCTGCTCTCAGAGTAAATAGGCAGCTCTCTGCTATTTCTGTTCCCTTGCAGAGTACTGGTGAGGCCCCTGACCTGATGCACAGACAGTGCTCCGTGGGCATCCGAAGGGGAGAAGTGTTTGAACAGCACATTTTCGCTCTTTTCCTGCTTTAAGACAAAAATTTCCAGCTCTGTGAGAACCCAACTTCTTCAGGGCATGGGATCAAACCCTCTCAAAAAGTCCTGGTTTTCGCTAAGCCATGCTCTGGACGCTTTCCCCCAGCCCCAGAAACCTCTAGTGCCCAAATGGAGGGAGAGAATTGCTAATCGAATAATTCAGGCCTTCATTTGCATCCTGTGTTTGTTTTCAGATTAGTTTCATATTTAACACATGTAGCCATGTGTGAACATCAGAGTGCCTGATGATATTTGCCTTTCAAGGCATTTAAAAAAAAATATCTCCCAGGCAAAATCATGAAGAGTTTTTTTGCCTGTCCCTAATTAGCTCCCGTCCAAACGAGCTGTTTCTGCGAGGGGAGCAGCAAATCACTCTTTGTTCTCACTGCTTCTCATACCACCGTTTTCTTATAATTTCCTTAATGTTTCTCTTTACTCTGTGCTGGAACTGCCTGAAAGAGTTTGTTTCGATGTAAAATCTTAAGCTTTTCCGTCTGCCCCAAAGAAAAGAAGTTCTTCCTGATATTTTTTCTGCAATGCTGTGAGGGCATTGCGTGCGTTTTTAAGATCTGATAGTGCAGGTGAGCAAAAGCCAAGTGGCTCTGATACATGCTCATCTATCTGCTTAAAATTCCCAGTCTCCCCTGTCTTAGGAAACTGCTGTTTTAGAAAACCCTTTTTGCAGGGTTTCCCACCATTACAACTTCCACGGGCAGCCAAGCAGATTGTTTAATGCGTGTCATGCAACCACTGGCTCGTGTTTTCCACAGTCTATGTGTTATGTGGCAAACTAGAAAGGGGTTTGTCCTCACAGGGAGAGGAGCACGTTTAGGGGAGCCCTCAAAATACTGGGCTTTGTCAGGGACTTACTGAGAATGTGAAATTTGTCTGTGAAAGGCTGTTTTTCTGTGAACACTTTGCGTGTCTTTGCAGGATCCCTGTTCCTTCAGTCCATCGACTGCTCCATTTTTTTTTACGTGACTTTCATATCAAATCAATATGGAGCATAAAATTCCTAATGGTCTTCAGAGAGCCTCTGCACTTCTTTTTGGGGTCAAGGCTCTGCTTGGGGTATGATTTATTCATTTAGGGTTTATTAATATCTTCCCCTTCCATGGCAAAGGCCGAGTGTCACGGGTAGTGCCAATGTTGTAAAGTCATTTTTGTGCTGAAAAGACTCTTTGCAGTTTTCCTGTGTATTGATGTTGTTATATATTTGTGGGACAACTTATGTAAAATCATGTTTATGGGTGTGATCATTTATAAAAATAATTCTTTCCAGGAAGCTGGGATTTGACCCGGTCCAGGGCATTTTCCACATGTTTCCCAGCTGATGGTGTCTGATAGAAATTCCTCTGCTGCTTTCAGTGAAACCAGGGCTGAATCCTCATTTTGGGGACCCCTTTACCTTTGATCTTCTATGCCCTCCACTTCATGCAACACCAGGAAAACACGTTTTTGGAATTATTCTTACCTTTCTGGGTGGTTACTTCAAATATCTCTGAGGTCTCTCCTGGAGTGAAGTGCTTGAAGTAGGAGCAGTTGTGGTCTGAAAGGGAAAAGGAAATTCAATTTTGTGCACTTGGAAACCTCTGATAAAATGTAGTAAAACTGAATTAGTTTTTTATTGATGTATCAAACTTGCAATGTTTTTGAGCCTTGCTACCCTTGATGACGCCGAGAAGCTGGAGTTGGATCTGATTTCCTTGGGAGCAGATGAGGACACGGGCATGCCAGGACACTAACCCCAGCACAGACCAGGCTGAAGCCCCTCTGATATCTTCTGTGGGCTGCTCCCTCCCTGAGCTTTGCGCACTGATTGCTCATCTGTTTAAAACATGAATTCCAGATAATTTTTCTCATTCTGTCTTTGGCCATCACACATTTCTTCCTCTCTGTGTTGCCGTATTTCCTAGGCATGAGACCTGCTGTGCCCACGGCTGAGCTGGCAGCTCCTCTCACCTCCCCTCACCACTGCCAACCCAGCCACAGCGGCATCACCCTCCTGTGGTGAGCTTGGAGTCCAGAAAGGGAGGATGAAGTGTCCTCATAATACACCTTCTCCCTCCTGGCTCTTCTCTCCCCCAGCTCACAGATCCCTGTGGAGCAGCGGGGGGATGTCACTGCATGGGGTGGGATGTCACCACCATATCAGGGTCCTGGGGCTGAGGTTGCTGCAATGCAGCAAAGCACGTGGTGTTTTACTGAAATAGGGTTGCTGAGGGCTTTTTTTTTTTTTCCGGCTGTCAGTAAAAAAAGACCACAGTAAAAACAGACCAAAGCTATCTGAAGCCCAAGCAGTTGTCCAGGGAACGGAAGGCTGCATGAACCAAGGGCAAAGAGGCTCTCATTCAATGAGGCTTCACTGAAGTTTGATCCCATCAGGGCAGTCTATTCAGTGAATTTGATAAGACAGCAGAGGTGGATAGAGGGGACTTTATGAAGTTCCTCTGTCTGGACTTCCCATGAGCACTCTGCCGTGTCCAGGGGTGTTATAGGAGGGTTATGAAGCGAACAGGGGTGAAGATCGTGGGGCAGGGGGATATGGGTGGAGGGAGGTTGGTGGCTGAGTCTCTCCATGGCCACAATACTTGTTCCCCCCCAGCCCAGTGAGGGTCAGAAGTGGGGCAGTGGAGCTGCTGCCAGTGGATACACAGGAGACCTTCAGCCTCAGCGGGGTGGGAAGGGTCTGCTGAGGACCTGCTGACTCGGAGCTCTGGCAGCAGCAGGGTTGGGGTGGAGGGTGTCCTGGCTATTTATAACTGGTTTAATTGAAGGTTTGGAGGGGCGTGGAGCTGGGAGAGCAGTTGCTCGCCAGGAATTTGGCCGGGAGGGCACAACCGTGGGGACGCGCTGAGCGGCGCCAGCTCTGACTGCACCGTTCTGCTGGAGAGGACACGCTCAGCACCCCCCCAGAACCCCCCTGGCACCCCAGGGTGGGCTCCCATCACCCCAGGAAACAGTGCCAAGGCTGCATGAAACGCAGGCAAGCAAGGGGCTTTGGTTAATGCCAGCGTCTCATCCATGAAATAATGGTTATCAGGAGTTAGCCCCACCTCCCAGGAGAAGCTGGGAGAGAGTCTGGGAGGATGTTGAGGTCCTTTCCTCCAGCACAGGTCGTGGGGGTAAGCCTGAGCCAAGTTGGGTGCTGGACACCACGGGGAGTGCAGTTGGTTTCTGCCTGTGTCCATTTACAGCATGAATTTCCCTGGCAGAAGGTCCCAGTGCACTGTATTTTACCTGTTGGTTCTTGTGGGGTTTTTTTTCTGTCATGTAAATGGCAGATGCTGCAGTTACTGACTCAAGGAGGATTCATTTTCCCTCTCCCAGGAGAAAGGCAATTGCAAAGCAGTGTTTTTGGGCCTGTTAGTGGAAGATTCCTCCGAGACACTCTTATCTACTTAATTTTGTAAGCTGATTTCTATTTCATCTGCAGATCCTCCTTTCTGGTGAGGTTAATGTTTAGCTCTGGCATCTCCTGACCTGTTCTTTATTATCCTTGCAAACAACTGGAGGAAATATATTTGAACTCACCACTCTGTGACTGAAAATGGCAAATTTTGAGCCCCAGAGCAGAGGTTTAGCGCCTCTGCCAGTGCCTCAGTGGTGGCTGAGGCTGAGAATTGTGTCTGGTGATCCCAGTCTGAGGAGCTTTTGGCTCCTGTGCTAAATGGAAAGGAGATGGGATGAAACTGGGACGCTTTATTTTGGGGTTGTTTGGTTTGGTTTTTAATTAATTCTCTGAAAAGCCTGAACTTCGAGGAGCCCCCAGGCAGTACAGAGCCCGAGGTGAAGCCATCCAGACATGGTGTGGTGAGGAACACAGCACAGGTCTGTGTCCATTGCAGGTGAACCCAACCAGCCCAGTCCACCCTCCATCCTCATAAACCATCCTTTGGAGATGGACTCATTTGCAGGAAATGACGCTGCATCTTCTTGGGGCTTGTAGCAAAGCTCTGCCAAGATATGATAAAAGGGTTCATCACACAAGAGGTTTATCTCTAGGGAAGGTGTTTTTGGAAGATTAGTTTTTTGTGGGAAAGTGTGACTGGATTGTTTTTGGTGAAATGTATTGTTTCCAGCTTTAAGATGCTTCCATGCTCTGCGGAGCTGGGAATATCCATTTCATCAAGGCTCCCTGTTATTCAGGAGAACTGAGGCACCGCAATGCCTCTCTGGTACCATCATGAGTAAGAGAAGAGCCCATTTGTGTCACACCACATTTACATAAGTGGACAGGACTAGCACTGGGTTTGATAATGGATGAAAGCTCTGTGGCAATCTTTGTTTCTCTGCACCCCAAATGCAATATCTCTGCCATGAGGTCACCCCACTGTGCTGATGGGGAAGCTACAGCGGCTCTGTGGTCACAGGGACATCAGGGTTGTAACACGTGGTTTGTCACACAGCGTCCTTGCCCTTCCAGGTCACCCACCTCACAGCCTTCCTGCTCCCTTCCCTTCAGATCCATCACTCCTGGATGAGTGCAGGAACAAATGGACCGATTTCTCTTTCATCTCCAACCTCTCCTGGATGCACTCATGGGATGCAGGAGAAGTGCAATCCCACTGAACTGTGATTGAACCTTGGGGGGCTGCATTTTGGAGACTTTGTGGGGGCAGAAAGAGTGGAAAGACCAGGAGATGTTTGGGCCATGCAGAGTTTCAGGTGGCAGCTGTGCCCTGTGAGCATTGGCATGATGGACTGGGAGGGGGCTGGAGCCCACTTTGCTCTTGTACCTAAAATGGACACAGCATGTGGGGGTTTGTGGCAGGATGGATGGTTAGAAAATCCTGGATTTTAGTGTGAGGTTTCCACTTGTGTTAAGCTTGGTAGACAGGACCTGCTGCAGCAATTAGAGGAAGTGTTAGAGCAGTGGCTGAGGGGTCAGGCCTTGGGCTTTGACCTGGCCAACAAGGCCTTTGACACAGAGCTTTGGAGATGGTATTTCCAAGTAGTTTAAT
The DNA here is from genome assembly GCA_013396775.1 of Cephalopterus ornatus. Taxonomy (NCBI): domain Eukaryota; kingdom Metazoa; phylum Chordata; class Aves; order Passeriformes; family Cotingidae; genus Cephalopterus; species Cephalopterus ornatus. Next base: position 151,528 of record VZRE01002727.1, on the reverse strand, counting down.
TTCACACCCATCTTGCAGAGTGAGCCTCTTGTACGGACCTGGGGAACGAGACAGCCCTGCTGAGAACCCATTTGCTGAGCACTTTGCCTGCACTCAGGTTCCCGCATTTACAAGGACCTGTTTAAGCTGTTGAGCAGCCCCTGCTGCTGCCCAGAGCACAGGAGCCCACTCTGCAGGACAGCACAGGCCTGGAGTTACGGGCAGTGACACTGAGCTCTGCTTACAGCCGGTAATAAAATGCCCCCGTGCCCACCGACCTCAGTTAAGAATGTCTCAGTATTAATCTGAATTTGCCTGCTTTTAACAGCCTGATCTTTTTATTTCCTACAGCAGGATGCTGAACCCTTTTAAATTTGTCAAAACCCTCGGAAAGGCGCCGTAAAATTTTAAAGCTCTGCCTAAATCACAGCCCGGCTTTGTGGACTGCGAGCCAAGTCATCGTCCCCACTCTGCGCTGTGCTGAGCTCAAAGCCTAATAAATAACCTTAATCATGCCATCCATTTCCTCCACAGGGAGCGACTGGTAAATGGTTATTAATTCAGTGATAAATTCTGATGCTTCTTTCCCAGTCCTGGCAGTAATGTTGGGTTATGTCTCATGATTTTCAGGAAAAGCAGTGCCCGCATCTGCTCTTTCACTGCGCGTTCGTTCATTCACATTTTCTCCGCTGCTGCAGGTTTCCCAACCCTGGTGTTTCCCTGCTGACATCCCTTCCCAGAAGTGTGAAATCAATCTAACACGGGCCGTGTGGCCGCACCATCGCTCAGCAGCCCGAGCCCCCCCTCCCCTGCTGTGCTCCTCGCCCGAGGAAAACAGGGAGAAAGATATTTATGGTATAATTGAGGTGTGAATTTCACCCTCTGAAACGTGACTCTGGCGCAGAAAACCACCCGAATTCCCAAATATCTTTAAAAGCTGGTGTGGGGTGGGCAGCTCAGCCCCTCCATCGTTCCCAGTTATTCTGTGCCTGGTGGAATGCGGCGCTGGGATGTGATTCAACGTCTGTTCGAGCACATGCTGATGTCTGTCAAAGATAGTGGCTGCTTTCCTGTGCCCTGCCTGCGAATCTGCTTTGTGCAGACAGCTGGATATTTATGAGCTTTATATTTACCCCACAGTTGTGCAATTTTGCTGTTTATCCACCGATTTCTATTGTTTTTCCTTTCGTGGTAGTTCTCCGTGCACGAGGGAAGGCGCACAGCGAGGGATATGTTCCTTAGGCACGTAAGTACCTTCCTGAGAGACATAAAGCATATGGATGACACACTCCCAAGTTTGGTTAGAGGCAGCTCCACACGCTGAGGCTGAGCTCCTCTCTTCACAACACGTAATTTGGACCAAAGAGATAAAGAATTGCAGTAATACAGGGAATATACAGTCAGCCCAGGCAGGAAGATTTTTCACAGGAAATTTTCAAATATGTGTTAACATATATTTCATTTCAAGCAGCGAGTCTAACACGAAGGCAATCCTGTTATATTTCTGTTCTGGAAAGCATCCAGTCCCCTATAAGCCTTCTGAAAGAGCAGCGTGGCTCAGTCACAGAGGGAGGGTATTAGTGCAAACGGCGCTAATGTTGCTGACTTGGCAATCAGCAAAAGCATAATGAGCTCCTTTAACCATGGGAATGGAACAGCCTTCCCGGAAAGCTGCCGTGCCCGCTGCCCTCCCCATTGATTGGGCTGGAGGTGCCCGTGGTGGAGATGTGTGAGGGAGCAGGTGCCTCCAGTGAGAGGTGAGGAGGCTCCGTAAGTCCTTGAGAAATTGATTCAAACTCAGTTTATGACTTTTTTTCTGGAATTTGGCAAATGACACTGTGGGTCCCTGTTGCTCTCTGCCCTGAGAAATGGCTGCTGTTGGAATAGCTCAATGTCCGCCGTGAACCAGTTCCTTCCTCCATGATTATTGGATCTGGAAATCCTACAGATCCAGCTGTGTTTGGTGGGCCCACAAATCCTCTCTCTTGCCTGCTGCTGTCAGTGTGCCTGGGTGCTGCAGGGCCCTTGGCTGGGGTTCAACAAAATTCCCTGCATCCCGATTTCCCTTTGTGATTTCCACCGTGCCCAATCCTCCTCCCCCTCTCCCCGCCGCTGTCAGGAGACTCAAATATGGTCACAAACAGACGTGCAAGGCAACCCAGCACACACTCTCGGCAGGAGGGATGGCAATGGGGTGTGCTTGCAGAGCGGCACCAAAACAGCCCCGTGCAGCCCCATCCCGAGCTAAGTGCCACGGGACACAGAGCCTGTGTTTTCCCTCTGCCACGTCCTAAGCAAAGCCCGGCCTGAGTGCCTGGTGCTTTCTCCCGTGCATGGGTGGGTGGTCACGTACCTCCTGGCAGGCTGATGGGCCCACAGACCTTGTCCTTGGGACCTTGCTCCTGCACGTAAATCCGCTTTGTGCAGAGCCGCCATAGCCCGAAGTGAGCGGCCTCGCAGGTGGCGTTGAACTCCTCCACCTTGGGGCTGAGCACGGCCCAGTGGTCCGTCACCACGGCTGCAAAGAGCAGCGAGATGCCCACCAGGATCACGGAGAACGTCAGCCGCACCTTCAGGGGTTTGCTGTCGTCCATCCCGCTCCGGAGCGGCGCTCCCGGCGGAGCGCGGCGGGCGGTTCGCGAGGTCTCCCGAAATCCTGGCGCATCTGAGTGTGTTTGGAAATGTCAGCTCCAGGGAGAGCGGGGCGGCCGCAGGCAGCTGCTGGGCTGTGTCACCGGTGCCTGGGAGGCTGCTCGTGCACAGCTCAGCTTTCGGCCCCGTCCCACCCGGGTTGTTTTTGGATTCCCACGGCCGGGCGCTCGGCGCAGCGGCCGCCGCTCAGGGGCTGCGATGTCCTGACTTGCAGCATGCCCAGAAATAGGCATTAATAGGGCCATTAACTTTTCAGCGAGGTTATAAAAACATCTGTGTTTATAATAGTGCCGGCACTGAGCTCAGGCTGATCCTAAACAGTTTAATAGCCCCGGAGCCCTCGCGCTGCACGCCCACGCCCGCGGCTCACAGCGGCCCCTGCACGGAGCTCGGGGCTGGATGTCCCTCCAGAGCCCAGAACTGCCGTAGAAAATGGCAAAATAAGGCAACTTGTTTATTTTAGTATTGATTTTTATTGTAATTATTTCTATTTTATTTTTATCGTTTTATTCTTAATTAACTTGAACTATTCTGAGTAGCTGGGGGCGGGTTTTTTGTGGCCTTTCCTTGGGGGTTTTTTGCTGCCTTTTTTTTTGGTGGTTTTTTGGTGGCTTATTTTCTTTCCTATTTTTTCTAATGCAAAACTTTGAGTACTCTTTGTTTTCCCATCAGCCAGCTTCCTCTCGATGCCTGCTGTAACTCCAGCAGCCACCCAACACATTCTTCCTCTTTTTCAGAAGTGACTTCCCTGAGCCCAGATTCCTAATACCAGCTTCTCTCCTTCCTTTTGATGTTTCAGCTGATTGTAAAGCTAATTTGATGATAATGTCAATGCAGAGGCCACTGTGGAGGTGACATTACAATTGTGATGTCAAGCTGAGGAGGGTGACAGTGCCTGAATGTTAAAAGAATGGGTAAAAAAATGCCAGTGGAAAGCTGCAAATATCATTGTGTCAAGATAATGTCAGAGCTACTCCAGTCCCACTTTATTAACACCCCAGTTTGATGTCAAAATAAAGGTGCAGAGGTGTCAGCTCAAAATGATGAGGACAGTGTGGAGCAAGAAGTTGAGGTGTGAGGAGAGCGTGGGAAAGGAGAGAAAATAAACAGTAAGTTAAAAAATGTTGATCCAAAATAACTAATTGAAATATGGCTTAAAGGGGTTAATGTGCAGAGGCTTGATGTGTGACAGGGCTGGCTCAGACACCCCTGGGGAGCAAGGGACACGTCTGAACCCGGGATGGCATCTGGTGCCCCGTTCCTGATGGGAATGTGGGAAGCAGGGGGAGGAGTGAAGGTACATGGTACAAAATTGGAGGGGAAGGGGATGGGGACCAGGGAGGGCAGTGGGGACGTGGAGCAAGGCAGGGACCAGAGACCACAGGCACATCCATGCTGGGGCTGGCAGAGATATGACAGGATTAGATTTAAACCAGAACCAAGAGTTCTCATGAAACAGAAAAGCCTACAGGGAGCAGGCTTTAAACCAGCAAAAGAATGCATTGAAGATGTGATGCTTTTTCCTTTGAAGTAGGCTCTTGTTAAATTTCACCAGACATCAGTCGATCTCGGGAGCTGCATCCCCACTTTGCTTCCTTGATGCTCCAAACTCCACAGGTGGAGCAGAGGGAAGTGAATGTTTGCAAATGTGGGCACAAAGTGAGGTTCTGGTTGCTGAGGAAGCAAGTGCTAATGATCCTGCTTTAGACTAATTACAACCTACAAGGACTGCAGGGGTGGGAACTCATTAATTTCTTCGCTGGTGTTGGTCTTTGTGTCTCTTCCAGTGTTGGCAAGAATCATCCTTTTTGCTCTCATTTAGGTCTTTCAATCTGGATAAGTTCTATGGGTTTGGTTTTGTTTTGAGCTTCCTAATTTCCAGGAAACAACAAAAGTGAAATCAGAAGGGAAGAATTCATCCTTCCCTCCTGCTTGAGTGGAGCTGGGAGTGTGAATGAGCTTCGATGAGCCCCAGGACAAGCAGCAGTGGCTTCCCTGGGGACTGAAAGCTCACATTGCTTCAGCTGAGGTCAGACATTGTCCCCATCCCCCCAGAAATGACCTATAGCTGACAATCCATGGGAAAAAAAGTGTTTTGTGGGTTGTTGCTCCCTATGGGCTCTGTGGGTTAGCTACATAAGCTGATGCATCCCCATTGTGAGGATGCTGCTGCTGCCTCCTCCCAGCACAGGCTCTGTGTGTTTTTGGGGGCTTCTGGCACGTTTTTGGTGATCAGCACCTTGATGAGAGCCAAAAGGCTCATCTGCCCTTGAGCTGAGCCTCTGTCCCCAACCTGGGAACTTCTGTCCCAGTGTGGAAGTGAAGTTGCCTTCCCTGGGGCTTCGGGGGCTCCATGGAGCAGGTGGGCACCTGACAAACACAGAAGCAAAAGGATTTCTGGAGGAGAAAAGGACACAGTCTCCCCAAGTCAGGTGGCAAGTATTCACATTTAAAAATCAATATCACATGAAATATAAACAGATTATTAATGAGGACCTGTTGGGAAGCAGAAGGGTTGTAATTAGTTGCACTTTAGCAGCAGTGAGTGGGGGACACAATTGTTTCTCTACTGGAGAAAATGCCAAAGGAGGTGCCTGAAGCCCAACTATGTGTTGTGTTTTCCCTGGCAGAGGTGGTGGCTTGGCTCTGCTCCCCAGCACTTTCACTCTTCTGTATTCCTTCCAGACCAGCCTCAGGATTTACCACAACCAGACTGACCTCATTCCTGTGGTTCCCTGCTGGCAGAATGATGTTCTGCAGAAGACCCTTCACAGGTGAGAATAACCCAGAGAGGGGGAGCTGGCACCTGGTCTGCTCTCAGCTCAAATGAGAGTTCAGCAAACAGCTTTTTTCCAATAGGAAAGTATTTGGGCTCCTCAGCCTGCATTGCCTCAGTGGCGTGAGACCACCGGGATCGTGGTGGGCTCTGCATGGCCAATACCTGGGAACATCACCACCAGCATCCCCCAAAAGCTCCCTGATTCTGGGGCTGAAATCCCCACAAAGTGTGTGAGTGTGTGTTTTGGTTGGGTATTTTACATTTTAACAGCCCCCCACCCTGCTGTACACAGCCCAGCACAGGCAGGGCTGGTCAGCCCGTGTGACTGATGCGAACTCCCTTCTCCCAAAATACCGCTGCCGTGCCGGGTGTGCCGTTCTGGGAAGCCATCCCCTGGCTCTGGGGAAGCGGGGCTGTAAGCTGAGCCGGGCTGCAGACAGGTGCAGAGCCTCTCCATTGCCTCATATTTTCAGCACTGCCCATGTCTGTTACTCTTCTCATTCCAAGGTAATGCCACATCCTCCTCACTGGACTCTTTTTCCACTATTTTTCCAAAGCTTTAAGGATTCTGGCTTTGCTTCCCCCCACCTCAAGCACCACTTTTCAATACAACCCCGTTCACAGCAGGGCAGCCTCAGCTCCTGGGGTCACCACTTACCCACGGACTTGCTCAGCAATGTGGGAAAAGCCTTTCTTTATTTCAGTCCAGGGGATCCAGCTTTGGGTTTGAGCTTTAAAGGGCTTCACCACCGTGTGTCAGAGGCATTTGAAAAGATGAATCCCCTGCCTCCCTCCAGACGTGCCAATTCATCACGGGGCCGGGAGCGGCGGATGGAGACACACGGGCAGTCTTCATCTTTAGAGGCAGTCTGGAGGCTGAGGAGCCTGGGAGGTAAAGTTAAAAGAAGAATTTGAAGAAGAAATACTGCCTGTGCAGAGGGGTGGCTCGGGATGTCTGGGAGCAGGGAGAGGCTGCTGAACTGCTGCCCCGTGTTTGGCACCGCTCGTCCCGCCGGGATTTCGTGGTGGTGGTCAGAGCAAGGCTGTGGGAGCTTCAGCATGTGGGGTCGGGCTTCCCTCAGGCAAAATGGGCAAGATCAGGGGAGAGGAGGAGGCGTGGAGGGGAGTTCATATGAAATCTCAAAAGCTGGAGGAAAGCACAGGCTCGGGGTGAGCACCTCAGAAGACACTGGGTTGCTTTTCTTGATGATGGTTTGCAGTGGCTTCTGGCCACCACACCAGGCTCAAAATGGGCACTGAAGCTGGAAACCAGAAGGTCTTTCTTAGTTCCTAACCCAACTAACTGGAAATATTGTGAGGATAGCTTATCTTGGAGATTTTGTGGTCTGTGGGACCACAAGAATAGTTCTATCTCCTCCAGTATATTGGCTTCCAGTAACATGACCAGCTGCAATCAAACAGGGAGAAACGTGAAAACGCAAACACAGAAATCTCAGCTCAGGGAATCTGGAAATTAAAAATCTATATACCTTTCTCCACACAAAACCAGATACATTTAAAATGGTTTATTTAAAAAGTAAGGATTAAGTACATTATACATGGTTGTGATTATACCAGTAGAACTGAAGCACAGTGGAAATAACACTTTAGAACTGCAGACAGGAATGTAGCCTCAAGGGACGTGATATATTAGCCCTTGTGGATATGTGATCCATACAGAGAGAAAAGGAAATAGAAAAATAGTTTATTGTTAGATGTCTGGGCAACTGAAGTGATTTCTCTTTTTATTCCTATTGAGGATGAGAAATGAGGAAGAGAGAGCTGATGATACACCTGAAACTTTGTTTCTTGGAAAATCAAATCTGATCCAATAGCTTTTTTTTTTCTTTTCTTTTTTTTTACTTCTGCTCTTACAGTATGTTATATACCAAAAAACTGATTGTTGTTAATGATACGGTTCTCTGATATCTGCAGGCCTTGCTGAGAAATGGGGCTCATTTGTTCGATGCTGTCCAGGGAAACCAGAGGGATGTGGAAGAACAGATGGGTTTTTTAAACTATCACTGAGTGGTTTCAAAGTCTCAGCACAGGCTAACTGTTCAGATGGATCAGCCATGGAGCAAGACTGTTCATGGGCAGGAACGCTGGAAATTTTTCAGTTTTGTCAGAATCAAAGTTTCCCACAGGAAAGGACTGATTATCTGAGGATTTTTTCTTTTTTTTTACTGGGATTGTCAAGTGAAAAGTTTTTTTTTTTTATTTTTTTTTTTGCTTTGGTTGAACAATTTGCTGCACTGCAACTGCGTGAGTTTTCAGCGGCAGCCCCCGTTCTCCCACAGGACAAAAACTCTGGTCCCTGTGATCTCCACTTTTGTGCCTTTGTTCCCTGTCCAGACCCCGTATCCCACGAGCATCCCAGGATCCCCGCTCCAGCTCCGTTTTTCCAAGGTGCCTGCTGGAGAAGGAGCAGATGCTCCGGCTCGGACCGAGACAGGGCATCACACTTGGGGAGCTGCTGAGACCAGCCCTGCCCTGGGGGAGGAGGCTCTGCCAAAGAGCAACACCCCGAAAACCCCCAGCAGGACTTTTTTTTATTTTATTTTTTTTTTTTTTTGCCAGCGTGGTGTAAAAATACTTCATGTGCCTCTGCAGGTCTGACCTGGGCTGAAGGAAAACCTTGGACTTTGGCTGGAATCAGATGGTTTGAAGCACATTCACTGGAGAATGACGATTAAAAGAACAAAACCAACGCGCGGAGCAAACCTCACACTGTCAACTTCCAGTTCAAGGTACATGAGTTTAGAGAAACAGCCTATATCTAACTCCTGGTTTTAAAGGGAATGGTTTTATTCTTAATTACAGTAAACACGGATGAGGACTTAGTTCTAACTATTAGTTTATTAACACAGTGGGAAACAAATAGTTCTGGGAAATTGCACTTGAAAAATACATCGACTATAATTAGATGTAAATTAATTAGCACTTAGTATGACACACTAATGAGACAGAAGGTTGTTTTTTTTTCATTGCAAACTTCTACTTCTATCATAGCTAATCAAAGTATTTTAATATTACGAAGTCTCAAAAAGTAGGAAATAATTTATTGTCTGAAAGCATAAAGATTCTTGTAAAAAAAACCTTTCATCAAGAACTTTAATAATTTTAGAACTCTTTTATGATGTCCTAGCCGAAAAGTAGGTAAAAAAGTTTTCTTGTCTGCCTCTGTTTGAATTTTTTTTTTTTTAAAAAGCTTGTGTAACATCTTTCTCCATAGTGTGTTGATACAGAAAGTAGCACAACATTTTCTACTTTTAAATCGTTCCCATCGCTCCATTTGCTTTAGCTCTCAGAGTTCAGAGGTTCGATGAAAGGATCCCAGCAGAGTTTTAACCTGAATGGAAACTCCTTAATGAGCAGGGATGAAGGCTCCAACCCACCTCTGCCAAAATAACGATGTGGCTCTGCCGGGCTGAGGGCCCAGCAGAGCTGAACAGCGACTAGGGGAAGACTTTCGCTTAGAATTGAGATTTGTGTCTTGGTTCTTGCAAGGAGAGAGGCTTAAGCAGGGTTTATCTGGGGCGGGGAGAGGGGGTTTAACTTGCTTTTTGGGATGTTAAGGCAGCTTCTCCGGGATTTCCCTGGAGGACTTGGTTCCACTAGCTGAAAGCCTTGAATCCAAACCACCACCGAGTCATGGCCATCGCGGGATAAATTAAGACTAAAGAGGTTTTAACAGTTTGGCTGAGATCTCCCACCATCAGTGAGCCAAGCTTTCCAAATCATGATTTTTTTTTTCCCTTGTCACCACTTCTCTAGTCTTCTGGGTAAAGATGATGGGCATATTCAAAGAAATCTCCAGGAATTAGATGCTCCTCTCTCACCGCATCTAATTCATCTGAGGGGAATCGGGCACCTCATTCTCATATGGCTTGGTCGAGTGGTCACTAAAATCACCATGAGTACTATTAAATTAAATTACCTTTGAGTCAGGCCCTCAAGCTTTGAGATCCAAGCCTAAGTGTAAAAAAAATGAAAGCAGGAATTTATAAGAAGGAAAAAAAAAATATTTCAGACTCTTCTAGAAACATACAGAAGCAAAGGGTACAAATTAGTTCCCTCCTTACGTGATGCATAGAGTTTGCAGTGGGCTCTCTGCACGTAAGTAGGTGCATCATTACAAAATAAATTAAATCAGGTCGAACCACCATTTCCATCTAGAAGCAACTATACCTTGCACCATGCGGCACTTATTCATAATAAAAAGAGTTTAATAAATATCTCATAAACGGTGACTATGTTTTTGTTCTGCTTTTTTTTTTTTAAAAATACAAAGTTGCCATCTGCTCTGTTAACGCTCCGCTCCCGTCGCTGCAGGAAGGTTTGCTAGTTTAGCTCCTCGTTTTCCGACGTTGCTTAGAGATCTTAGTTTCCAGTAGCGTTAGTGTTGCACTTGTGAAGCAGTAAGGAAATCAGGAATGCAGTCGCAGGGAACCGGCCACCCCGGCTCAGCTCTGCTCCTCGCCCTCGCTGGGAGTGTCTCTGGGGGCTCCTGACAGGCAGCACTCAGCACCTCGCCGGATCAGGCACTAGGGCTCGTCGAGATGAGGAATTCAAGTTTTCTGAACGTTAGGCAAGAAATGATATTTGCAAATATGCTCAAGTCCCACCTGCTTTAATCTTTTCCCTTGTCGAGGTGTCTCAAGGCGCACCCAACCCTCTTCTCCTCGACCTGCATCGCCCCAAGGGATGCCTCGCACCCAGAAACGAGGGACTCCCTCACCACCGTATCAGGGAGTCTGCACTGCTCAGTACGTGGGTGCTCTATGGTTTCAGTGGCACAGGTCAGTTTTAGAAAGTGTTGCCTTCAAAAAATTTTACTTTTTTTTTCTTTTTTTTTCTTTTTTTTTTCTTTTTTTTGAAAGAGGCAAAGTTAACGCTGTGTCAAAGGAAAGTGGCTCACTTGATGAGTAGTTCATATTCATCCTTGGGCTTGATTATAAATTATGTTTGCAAGTTTGTATTAAGGGATCTCGATATTAGGAAAAAAAAAAAAAAAGAAAAGTTGTACAACAATTTTTCTGTAATCCTTTAAAACACACTGGTGGCCAGTCCTTTGCAGTTTCTCCAAGACTGTGTACACACTACAAAAGTGCAGCAACATGAACTGCCTTCATCTCGTGACACCAAGAACGGAAAGAAACAAACTCCAAATAGCTTCAAAAAAAGCTACGAGCGTGTAACATCTTTATGTTGGTCCAGAGGATCTCCACTTGCTACCTCAACACATGCCACAATTAAAGAGGTGAGAGGGTATTTTAACATCGCTCCTTCTCTCTCATGACAGATCCATTCTGTTCTGACACTTCTTCAGAAAGCGCGAGGAAGGAAGGTGCTTCAAACGGGCGTCGTCCTCCTGTTGACCATGTTGACGTGGAGTCCTTCCTTAAATTCCTTCTGAAGGAAGTTGTGAACCTGCAGAAAGCTGGCCTCCTGGTCTGCGTTGTAGCTGGCAGCCGTTGTGACCTTCAAAGGCTCCCTGGAAAGGGTGTACATGGAAATCTCGTTCATGGGGATGGTGCTCGCTATCTTCATGCCAACCGGGGAAATGTCTCTGGACGGAGAAGGCTCCGTAGATCGAGAGCTGGATCTGGACCTCCTCCTCCTGTACCTGTAGCTTGGCATCCTGGCATAAGGAGAACTGGAAGAAGTCTTAAGGAATTCCCTCTTGGTCTTAAACCTCAGCTCTTTGTTCTTCTCAATATAAATGTTCACAGCCAGAACACCTATGGTTTCGGCCACGATAAAAGACAAGGCTCCAAAATAAAAAGACCAACCATAGTTGTAATGGTTCTTTTTGTCCTCATCTCGCTTGTCACTTGGGTCACCTGCATTGCTTGATATGTAGACAATGATCCCTATGATATTACTTAGACCTAGAGAAGGAAAAACATAAATCAGTGGTTATATATCAGGTTATATACATATCAGTGGCTGGGAAGCTGAAATTCAAGCCATGGTACTTTCTGGACCTGAATGGTTCAAAGATCGCAACCAGGAAACTTATTACACTTATTGACTCTTTAATTTATCTCAAGGTTCCATTTATTCTTGAAAAACAAACAGTAGATCCACGTCTGGTACGTGCGCATGGATGCCAAAATATTCAGCAGGATTTTTCCCCCATCTCTTCATTTCCACAGTGGGAAAGAAGCAGCATATGGGAGCTCACTAATATTGTTAGTGGGATTCTAACATGCAGAATAATGATAAAAATACATTTTGAGCTCAGGGCTATGGCTGTTCACCTTGATCAAGATAAGTTCTCTTCCACCTTGCTGAATTTTCATCTAAATGCAGCATGTTTAATCCAGGCTTCAGGGAAAGCTATTAACAATGGGGCTGACTCTCTCAGATGTTTCTAGGGTGAAAAACAGGCTCACCTATCAGAGGTGAATGTTTCCTGCCACCATATTAAAAATAAGGAAAAGGCCTTAGGTGGAAGAGATGCCTGATTCATCTAATGCTTAATACATTTTAAATAGTGTAAAACATGCTCGTTACTGATTTTCACTTCCTCTTCCAGGAAAACTAAAAGCTTTTCTAGAATATACTTATTTTAGGGCTTCAAGAATATAATTGTGTCTGAAGAAATTTGCCTGGTGTGATGTTGTTAATGCCCTCAGTCCAGGAAAGGGGTGTCAGGGAAAGAATTGCCAACGAGCCTTTCCAGTCTTTCTCAGTTGCAAAAGGCAGCACTTCTTAAGGACTCAATTTAAGGAGAACACACCTGCTGCAACAAAGAGGATCCCAGCGCTGAGAATAATGTTGTTTTTGCTGTTGTAAATCCTTCCTGCTCCGACACAGAGTCCTCCCAGCAACAGCAAAATTGTGCTTAGGATGGGGAACACGCTGGAGGCACGGACGATGCCTGGAGGGAGACAGGTAGAGAAGCAAGACAGACAGTAATCATTTCAGATGCCTCCTCGGGTGCAGGTGTGGAGATTAGAGTCTCAAAGTCCCTGGCTTTTCAGAGAATCATTAAGAAGAATGATACAGAATCACAGAACTGTTCGGGTTCGAAGAGACCTTTAAGATTATCAAGTCCAACCGTCAACCCAGACCTCCACCATGTTCACCACTAAACCACGTCCTCGAGTGCCACATCCACATATTTTTTGAACACTTCCAGGGATGGTGACTCCACCACTTCCCTGGGCAGCTGTCCTCATGCTTTACAATCCTTTCAGTAAAGAAATTTTCCCTAATATCTAATCTGCTTTTTCTGGAATTATTACTGATTCTGCATTTTCTGAGCATGTTTTTGGGAGCCAAAACCTTAGGTAGGTGGCCAGACTCTCAGCTGAGCAGCTTCAATCTTTTGAGCTTTCTCCTAGGAAGTCCAGCCTTATCAACATTATTTGATGCCATCATGTGCAGAATATTTCTGGCAAAGCATGAGGTAAGTGACAGTAAGACCCAGCATCATGCAGGGAGCAGCTGTGAAAAATTCATGAGCTGGCTATGAACCCTACGAGGTTTGGGACGGCTGGAGCAGACGGATCTGTTCCTTGCTACATGTGCAAGGTGAGCAAATCACAGCTTTTGAAGTCAGCAGCATCCATGTTGCCAGCAAACACAGCTAATAAACCCTTTTTCTTTTGTTGGATATTAAGGACATTGCAACCTTTCAGATTTCTAAGGAAGAAATTCTAACAAGTGTGTCTTAGATGTTTGTGTTTAGTTTTCTGACAGCAAAGTAGAGTCATTTAAAATTCTGTGTGCTGCAGTCCATTCACCAGCATGGGCTATAAAATCCCCCACAAAAATATTAGAACACCACTTCAGGCCAGCTTTCAAAGTCGGGTCAGAACCAGACTGAGCAGCAATCGACAGGGAAGCGTCAGGGAGGGAACAAAAGGGCTGAGGAAAAATAAACAAGCATGAGAAGAGGGATGTCTGTATTGTAAAAACCAAAGGGGTAGAAGCTGGCAGGGGTTCCTGAAAGGCAGAGCGAGGAACTGAGTTATATTATTGTTGTAGGGAGAGGATTTTTTTTTTTTGGAGAAGGGGAGATAAGGCGCAGTGGAAAAGAGGATTGCCCAAAATCTGGGAAATGTGGGAAGGTGAATGCACAGAGGGGAGTCCTGGCAAGGCGAGGGGTGCCAGGGTGTGGGGATGCCCAAGGCGAGCGGGGGTCAGAGTTTGCTGTCAGAGGGGCATGGAAACCCCAGAGCAGAAGGGGAGGACACGGGCACCCCAGGGCTGAGTGCTGGGAGAGGAGAAAACGCCATCTGGACGTCTCCTTTGCCGCGGTGCCCTGAGCGCCGCGGCCTCTCCCGGGTGCCATCCCTGGCTGACACGCACAGGGAGCGGCGCCCGTTTCCCGAGGAGAAATGGCCAGATGTTACAGCTGATGCCTTCTCATTTTACTGTTGATGGCCACGGCATTCCCGACTCAGTGAACGCTCCGAGATGATTCCCCTGGTAACCGGTGGCACAGCTCCCACCGACGGCAGAGGGGCAGGGCTGGGTGTTTGCTCCGTGTGCTCTGTACAGCCCCGGAGCCCCCGCTGCGGGGTGTGCAAACACAAACCCAAAAAGACAGCCCCTGCCTGGGAAGATCCTGCCTGTATCGATCTGCAACAGCAAGAAAAGTCCATCCCTTCCCAAAGTGGCAGCATCGCCGCACGTGTCCCTCAGAGACGGAGCATTTTCTAACGGGATCTGAACCCCATTCAGGCAGCGTCTCGCAAGGGCTGGCAAATCCAAGTGACGTGGCTCTGAAGGCCCTGGTCAAAGCCTGTTGAGAGGTGAGAACCTGTTCTCCTGTCCTGCCTGCATCCCCACGCAGCAGGTACAAAGCAACAGCACTTTGGTTTCTGGGTGAGTTTTTAGAATCAGTAATTAGAAAAAGATTCACAGTCAGTCTCTGCTGCTGGACATTAAGGCACCCCAAATCACTGCTTCTTAGTTCCCTGGCTGAAGGCAGCTCTGGCTTAAAATCTGTGGCCCACTCTGTCTGGATGTTATTTCCTATATTTGATGGCCATGCTGTTTATAATGAATTCAATTACATCAAAGAGCTTTCCTAAAATGCTTCACTGATATCATTGGAAGGAACTTGCCAGACATGCCAGATATAAGGGCTGGGTTGTTCTACTTGTAGCAATAATCTCCAGAGATAATTCCTCTATAGTAGGTAATTAATGTGAAGAGAAACAAAACACACAGTGTTCTCTTCCCGTAAAACTCTCCAGTATATTTTTTCCTACAATGTGTACTTTCAGCTCGGAAATTTCAAAGGAAGCTCATAGGTACCATGTAGAATTTACATATGTCTCCTGATACTGGTAATAAAATGACAGCACATCAAAAAACATTAAGGCAATCTGGTTTTTGCTTTCTCCCTTGCTTTTTCCCCCCCTTGTTTACCGTCCTGTCTGTTTGCATTGGCCGCTGTGCAGGGCTATGTGTGGTGACACCTCCTTCGGTGGAGCCGCTGCTCCTCCCCATGGGCTGCGAGCCCCGGCCTCCGCTCGGGCTTTTCATCTCCTCTGAGAGGCTTGGAAAAGGGGATGCTGTGGCACTCAGGGAAGAAGGGCATGAAAGCGTAGAGAGGCCCCTCAAATGGGGTACCCAGTGCTCCAGGAGAGCCCTGACATCCCCCGGGATGAGAACGGCTGACACCCCCCTCCTGCAAAGGGAGAGGTGCACGTGCTTTCCGAGATGCTGGATGGGAGCAGCTTGGTTTCTGTGAGCCCAAAGAAATGTGGGAGAGGAGGGAAGCAGGAGAGGGGGAAAGCCGGAGCACACGTGTGCCGCTGGGCGATGCGGCGGCAGCCCCGGGGACTGCGCTCCGTGGTACATCTGCCACTCACTGGGGCTCTGCACAGCCAGGAGAAGGGGATTTTTTTTTAGACACACAGATTGGAGTGTGTTGCCACAGGGAAGGTTCCATAGGAAGGGTCTTGTTCGAGCTCCTCTGCACGTGTCAGTTGTCACGGTGCTGTCATTTGCTTGGTTTCGCAGGGAGCAGCTTGAACACCGAAGGGCAAAATCCAGACTGCTCCTACCCACGTCCTGGACCAAGGTCTCCTAAAATCAGTCATTTTTTTCACTGATTTCCATAGGGGTTTGAACCAGGGTTTGATCCTGCTGGCATTAGAATTTCTCTGAAGCCTATATTTAATTGGAGACTGTGGTGCAGGCTGAGACCCCTCGTGCTGCTCTTTCAGGAGCACGAGATGCACACCATGCTGGTGCCTTTGTCTTAAGCCAAGCAGGAAAAATCAGGATTGTCCCCAGCATGTCCCTCTGAGAAACTTGTGCCAAGAAATGGCTGGAAGGAGCAGAGAATGAGATGGAGCCAGCAGACTGCAAGGGTGTTGCAGAGGGCAGAAATGGGACGTAAGCTCTCGTGTCTCCTTTGAAACAGGATGCAAATATCCTGTCTTAGACAATGATTTGGTCCCTATTACATATAGGTATGAGCTCATCTCCTCTGGATTTAGACATGGAACCTTTCAGTAATCTCTAAATCAACTGTATGCACGGCATGCTGCAGTTCTTAGGAAAGTTAAAAGCCTTGTCTCCGTGCAGGAGAGGAGGAGCTCTGCGGGGGAGCCACTGGAGACCGATTTTGCAGAAGACATAAAGGGCTGGACCAACTTGTTTTTAAGATCTGTACTTAGTCACTTTGGCAAACAGCTTTTAAGAAACACCCGTCACAAGCACACTTACAGCAATTTACCGATCTCATGTCTTACCATGGAGCTGTTTTTCCCAGTTCTCACTTTTCTCCATATAAAGGAGGCATAATGCCGCTTTTATCAAGATGCTACTTAATTCCCCTTTCCTTTACAGTCCTTTTACTAATGATGTTTGTTTCCTAAAGCTGACTTGGCATCAATTTAACATTAGTTCCAAGGCTTTGTATGAAAGATAAATGCAGCTGTGCTCACACCCTGCCTCAGCCTGAGCTCAGAAATCGTGTCACCCGGCTGCTATGACTGATCTGAATCGACAAGAGTAAAGAGGAAAAAACATCTGGGTTTTCTGGGGAAGGGAACTTTTCAGAGATTTTTTTTTTCTTTCTTCTTGTCTTAGCAACTAGAAGGTGTTGCCCAGAAGTGAGCGGAAGGGCAGAGCGGTTCTCTAAGCGGTGTTTCAGGTAATTAGTAGCGTAATTGAGGTGATTTTTGCCTTGCCAGCAGCATTATTCACCGCTCCCTGATTTCCCAACACCTTGTGAGCTGCAGATCCTCTCCCTGGCAAAAGGGCACTGCTTTCAGCTTGGCTGCTCAGCTCTTCTGCTCAGAAGGAACAACAAGGCAAGGAGTCCTCTGGGGAGGGGGAATCTGACTCCAACTTATCAGGAATGCTCAGGTTCCAAGACTTCCCATCAGCCGAGAGAATGGTCATCCGGAGGAGGCAAAACCATTGCCTTCATTTCAAGCACCAGGTTGGTGGATGAAATTACTTCTGGGGGGAGGATTACATGCCAGCGCAGAGCAGCAGTGGCTGGCTGGCCAGGCAGGGAAGTCACAGCCCATGTTCATGCTGGGATTTTGCTGTTAGCTGCAGAAATTTCAGCTTCCTTCCTACAATGCAGTAATTTCACTGCAGGAGGAGGTGGCTCAGCAGCTGCAAAGGATGAGGCTTGCATAAGGGTTGGGTTTTAAGCATTAGGAAAAGCTTCCTAGTGGGCTGGAACCCACTCCTCAAACCTGTTTTGATACACTAACCAGATTAATACTCCCTCTGTAACAGATCCTCGCCAATCTGGAAACTGTAGCTGTAGTTTTCATTTGAAAATTTGCCATATGATATTTAGACAATAGGCACCAAAATCATGAGCACTCCCCTGGCTGAAGAAAACCCTTGGATAAAACCCTTGAAATGCCATGGCAGGAAGGTTGGAATGAGGTGTTCCTCAGGGTCCCTTCCAACTTAAACCATTCCATGATTCTATGATTCAATGATTCTGTGAAACGGGGGTCCCCAAGGGTGACGGTTGTGTCAACTGCAGCATGAACTGCACACGCCCTGTGCCACCCAGTTTGGGCCAGTCTCTTGCAATGAGTAAGACCTGGGCTGCTCTTTAGAAAAGAGAGGCCCAGGGAAGTCTCTGTGGCCACACACTGGGTATCAGTGTTCACTTACGGAGAAGGTATTCTGAGCTGTCATGGTCATAGTCATTGTCTTCAGGGAAGTGGTTGATTCGGAAACAATGTCCTTTGTAGATTCCTAAATGAAAACAAAGCAAACAAATCCCATAAGGAACAGAACCATGTAAATGTGCCTTTTTTTAAGCTGTCGAGAAACCATCTCTAAAGCCATGAATTTTGGGCAGCTTGGGCTGAAGCACAGCTGAAGGAAGGGAGAGCCAGGATTCCTGGGCTCTGTTCTTCAGCCACTAATATCATTCTCTTGACTTTTTTTTAATCTCTAATGCTTTACTTTATCAGCACTGTGCTTATCTAACAAGCACACCGAGTTTGCAAAGCTTCTTTCTGTTCCCAGAGTGACTGTCACTCTGGGTCCCTGCTCCATGCCCGGGGCTCCATGGCAAAGCCAAATGCCAATCCCACGCCCACCATCCCTCCCATCTTGTCCCAGTGAAGTGCTGAATTCCCTTATCAGACTGGTAAATGCTGAACTGTCTGAGGCCTCCTCAATTACTCTCTAGGATGGGAAAACAAGGCCATAAATCTCTTCCTGCTGCAATTTAAACCCATATGTCCCCCTCAAGGTTGGCTCAGCTTTTAATGGCATATTTGCTTAGGTAACTGGGAGCCTGTGCAGCAAGTCAGGGCACAGCCTGCATTCCTGATACCTGGAGGAACAGCTGATCAGATGAATCCCTCACTCTGCTGAACAAGTCAGCACTTTGTCCATCCAGGTAAGGTTTTACACGAGCAGTTTGTGTTCTTTCCTGTCCCAGTTATCCATAGTCTGAGCTGCAGCTGGGTCGCTGTGCCACCGGGAGCCACACAGGGACCTCTCCCCAGAGAGCTTCCTGCAGGAGTGAGCCCTGAGCTGTGATTCTGCCTTGGTGCTTTCATTATTCATTAACCAGTGCTTTCGTGCTCGGGAACATACATCACCCAGGATGAGTTATCCCTGCACAGGAGCTTCGGTGCTTACAGCTCAAGCTGGCAGAAGGATTTAAAACCCATCAGTTAATACTACTTTAACAGAAGCACAGCTGCAGTCTGTAGGATATAAATGTGGATTTATTTCACTACCTATTACCAATGATTACAAAGATCTCAAAAGAATTACTAATCCAGAGGATTTAAATTGCACCCTGTGAGTGTCAACTGCAGGTTTGCTACTACAGCGCATTTAATTCTTCCAGTAAATGATGTCTCTACTCTAATTGCAGGAACAGCTCAGGCTTTCTCTGCGCAGCCCTTCAAAGGCTGGGAACAAGATGTAAGTGGCTCGTGTCACATCTGGAAGTGACACACCTGTCCTGGCTGCCAGGTGGAGGGAGCACTTCAGCTGGGGCTGCTCTGCTGAGTGTGTTTGCCCGGGCATCCCTCTGCCTGCCATCAGAGGATCTGTTGCTCCCGATGGCTCTCTGGCAAGGTGATCCGAAATCCAGATTTTAGAGACCCCAGTGCTCATTTTTATGGCAGTTCACGTGATGAAACTAAATCACTCCCAGCATTACAGGGCCTCTGAGGCTGGATGGTCATTGCATTGAGTCTCTCCGCTATGGTGAGACAATTGACAGGAGATACCTTCAGAGTATACGATTTTTTATCCTCTCTATTTGCTAGGGAAAAAAATCTAAATAATCTTTCCATCCTATTTTCCTGTGGAAATAGGCTTTTCAATGACTGTGCCTGTGTGTGTACAGGTGTGGCCATCTCTCAGTCTGTATGTACTTCACTGTCTGCAGGTACCGTACTCCGCGTACTTCCTAAACTGCCAGAGGGCAGGGTTAGATGGGATATTAGGAGGAAATTCTTCCCTGGGAGGGTGGGGAGGCCCTGGCACAGGTTGCCCAGAGAAGCTGTGGCTGCCCCATCCCTGGAAGTGTCCAAGGCCAGGTTGGGTGGGGCTTGGAGCAACCTGGGCTAGTGGAAGGTGTCCCTGCCCATGGCAGGGGGTGGAATGAGATGATCTTTAAGATCCCTTCCAACCCAAACCATTCCATGATTTTCCAATAACTTTTAAGGTAGTTGGTTGAACTGATCCAGCGCTGATATAAAAGTAGAGGTATCACAGATCACTGAGCTCCCACAACTTTGGTGCAGCCAGGGAGAGCCACGAGCAGCTCCTTCCACTGCAGGGCTGGAACGGCCCAGCGGGACAGGAGGGATGAGCCCTTCATTTCCTGCTCATTATATTTGGAGCCTTTGACATGAAAGAGTATTAGCAAGACCAGCAGAGGTGAAAAAGGATAATTAGCCCCAAACAAAATTCTGGACGAGCTTGAGAGATCCTTTTTATTTCCAGCTTTTGGGAATACTGGGATCGGTCATTCTGGCCAAATTTTTATAGAAATAGCAAGTGCCTGTGAAATTTGGACCTGTATCAAAGCTTAGGAATGCAAAATATTCTTCCCAATATTTTTGATGTAGTTCAGAGCACAGATCCCGGTTCAGGGTCCTCTCTAGTGTCTGTGGTGTTTGATAGCTAATAACAGCAGCAGACTGGATAACTTTTTCCCATAAAAACTGAACAGTTGCCACATAACTGAGCAGCAGCTTATTAAACTCTCGGTGAGGCTTGAAGTTGCTACCAAGAACTCTGGTGATGTACAGGGTATTGAGGGCTCTTTCAACCCACAACATAACAAAGGCTTGCTAGGAAAAAATAAAAAATACCTTTTTTCATAATGATAGACTTTGAAACTCAGATTTGGGGAAAATTAAAATTGGCTGGAGAAGCTACTGAAGCAGTGGTCAGCTCTAAAAGCACAACAGCAGAATCTGACTTACACTTAAACATGAAAAATAAAACCAAAGCAAACCTGGGTTTTGCTGGAATACCCATCTCCATGCCCTGGCACGTAAGGCAATGCAAAAAAAAATAAAAGTAATGAAATAGCAGAGGTGGTAAAAAAAAGAAATGCCTCAATTAAAGTCAGTAACAACCATTCTGCAGCATCTGCACAAGGGCTGAGCTCCTTGAAGCTCTTCTCAAAGGCTTCACAGCAGCTGCCTTGAAGAAAAGTGCAGACAAACGTGGCCGTTGGTCCCCAATCACTAAGGCACATGAAGCCATTTCCCACCCCAGGATGGGATGTGGGAGGGAGATTTTTTTTCTTTGCTTGAGTATGGGGACACAGTCCCTTACATCCTTCAGAGAGGAAGATGACATATTTAACTCGTACTGCTGAACCCACTAGAGAGAGAGAAATAAACTGCAATCACTGCCTAACAGATACTAAAATATTGAGAAGCACTTCTGGATACCTCTTGAGAGTTAGATATAATATCCCACTGAGATGCTGTAAGTATTACTCCTTTCTTGGAATGATTACTGATATATTTTAAATGATGTTTTTAGAAATACAAATATTATAATGCATTTTTTTACCTCACACTAATAACAACTTTGTTCTAAATTTTGAGCCAGGACTTGAAGGTCTGGGCTAATGATAATGAAGAGGTAAATTTTCTGAAGTGCTGTTGATGGAGTAAGAACATCTTTTTTCCACTGGCTGCAGCACACTTAGCTGGCATCTAAAAACTAAAGAGTGTTTCTGACTTGGTTCTACTCTGTGTTCAAGGGCTTCTCCAACAAGGTTAGTACTTCCCAATCTCACTAAGTGTTGTTCAGACAACTATAATTAGAGTGTGATGTACTCAGATAATGTGATAAGGGAGGGAACTGTAGTGCCTAAGTGAAAGATTAAGCTTTGTTTTGGGGTTTGAGATCTCAAAATACATAGAGCTTTCAACAGAAAATCAAAGTAGTGATCCCAAATTCTGATAACATACAACCTCCTCCTTGCTCTTTTTCAAATAATCCTTTAATAATCCTGCCTGTACCATCGCAGACTGTTCGCTGGGTTTTTATTTTTTGATGACTGAGAGTGAAGGTTAATGCAAATGCTTTTTAACTTTGTGGCCATGCATTCCACGATCCCGTTATTGTCATCCACACCATCAGCCACGCCTTTGAAACAGCCATTTCCTGTGGTCAGTGTTTATCGATGACAACATTCCCCGATGCCCTGGAAGTGTTTGCACAAATCAGCACTGGAAGACAGAGCGCTTAAATGTCTGACAATATTTGTCAGCGCAGGCTGGACTTCTGTTTTCTCCCTGCCCTAACCCTGAAATCTCCACACAACAAGA
Organism: Cephalopterus ornatus; assembly: GCA_013396775.1. NCBI lineage: Eukaryota > Metazoa > Chordata > Aves > Passeriformes > Cotingidae > Cephalopterus > Cephalopterus ornatus. The sequence continues at coordinate 129,838 of VZRE01002727.1, read as the reverse complement.
TCCCCCCATAACATCAGTGCTCTGTTGTCATTTAAAATTGCTTTCCACCATGCAGGGCTCGGGCAGCTCTGCAGCAGAGGACCTTGTCTTCGGGGTACTGCTGTCAATAGCAATTTCTGTCTCCCTGCTCCGAGCACGCGCTCACGGGAGGTGATATCCGATAGCAGTGGGAGACACATGAGGAGAGATGGGCCGAGCTGCTGCCTCCTTCTCCATCCACAGCCTCTGCAGAGCCACTCCTCCATTAACCATTCCGGCTTCCAGCTCTCCCACCCGCCCTTCTTGGTGAGATTAGTCAGTAAAACATCAGGTTTGGGACCTGTAGAGAAGCCTCGTTCTCTCACAGGGCACCAAACGTTTGCAACCTCCTTGGATCAAACCCTCTCCTGCCAACACGCCGCATTCTTGGAGCTCTTGAGCAGCTACGGATACTTGGTGCACACACATGCACACTATTAATAGAGTTAATCAGGGTGTTCTCCCGAGGGAGTTGCACCGAGGGAATGAGGGCTGTGAGTGTCAGCTGCACGAGTGGTCACACGGCCCCAGCAGTTACCTGCAGGCAGGTAAATGCACCCCACACCCACCTAAAATCCCACCTGATTTCTTTCTGGCAAACGTGGATCTTCTGTGATGGTTTGAAGACACGGAATGAAATTATTTTCAAGATCATTTGACAGCAAGTGCTTGAGCATAGAGGGAAGGCAAGCTGCAAGGAGCTGACTGTATATTAAAAATAAGGCAATTAGTAAGGTACCATGGGAAATTCGGACCGATGGTTCTGCTTGTTGCATCTATTCTGTGATTAAACGCTGTGCCTCAGTTCCAGAGCTGACTGTCAGCCTGATTTACTGCAACACATGAATATCTGGATGTTTAAATGACAAGTTTTCTGAATATATCAGCACAGGGACGGCTGACTGACAGATAACATCACAGGCCACGAGGGAAGCGTGACGTGCAGGGTGGGGCTGTTGTAACAGAAGTTGCCTGAACACAGTGTCCATCCGTGTGGGACTGGGTTTCCTTAATGGCATGGCTTTACACTTCCCTTTGGCACCAGAACCTCTATTTATAGTGAGTGAGAGTGTCTCAGCGCTGGACTCTGCCAGGGGAGAGGAGAAACAGTTGTATATTTTTTCCTTAGGGAGATTTCTCTGCTGACAAGTTCTGAAGGCCTTTGCCTCGTGATTGGAGCAATAGTGAGCAAAGGAGATCAGACATGCCAAAAAATGTTCCTCTCCACAAAAAATATCTATCTGTGCACTGTGTTCATTTCTTTGATTTTCCACCAGTACAACTCCCCTGTCTCACTGGACTGACACCACAGCACTCACAGCTGCCGAGTTCACTTTCTTTTCATTCCTCTTGTTGTAAAATAACCCTTGAGAAGAGGAATGGGTAATGCACCTCCTCTTACTTTCAAAACCTGCTTTGTGTTGCAGATGGTCAAACAGGGACTATTCCAGTCCTGACCTCTCCACTCAGACAAGGATCAGCATTAGATGTTTTCCTGTAACTCGGCACTCCCTCTGTTACAATGCCCTGAGTTTGATTATTTGTCTCCTGCTGTTTGCTGAGAGTTTCACAAGCATGTCCTTAAGTTACTCCAACGAGCACAGATCCCATGAGCCTCTGCCTGAGGATGTTTAATGCTGTCATTATAAAAGAAATCATGAACTATTGATGCAGGTCATGTGCAAAACACACCTCATGTGAATTTGCTACACCACATTGCTGCTGTGAGCTGCCTTCAGCACCGCGGAGGATGGAGCCAACAGAGGAGGGAGCCTCAGGAGGTTAAGTACACATTTATTGGGTGTCTGCCTTTGAAAAAAGTTTGGCTGTTGTGAGAGCTGGAAACTTCAAAGCATAGGCTGTTTTTGAGACAGATTCTGTCTGACACCCCCGGAGTCCTGCCAGTCCAGGAAATTTGTCCATATGACAGTTTGTATTTTTGTTTCATCCTGAGGATGAGTTTGATGAAGAGCACTGCTTGTACCTGGGGTTATTGTCATTCTTTTGCCAGGGTAGGTCTTGTTTTCAGAAAATGCTCAGGACCTAAAAGGATTAGAAGTCCATTCCCATAACAGTGGGCTCCCGTAGTGCCATTAACCAGCTGGCCAGCATGAGCTGCCCATCATGGTCAGACCAAAGCAGATCCAGCTCAGCTGAGCCTTTAAAAGGAATTTATCTTGATCTTAACCATGTTTCTCTACAGGTGCTGAGCCAGTGAAAAAAAGAATCTTTTATTACCCTTACGGAAGTCCTTTCCTTCTTTCTCTTTAATTCCCTAACTCAGAACTCACTTGTTTCTCATCACAGCGAGCTGAACTGCCTACTTATGGGACAGATTCTGATTTCACTGCAGTGGACTCAAATTGTCTCACCCAGTAACACTGCTATCAGAATCTCGTCTTCTCCCTTTGTTTGCTCCCCCTCTACTTCCCGGGCAAGAAGAAAATGATTTTAAAATGTTGAAGTGTATGAAATTTGCCCCACTTTCTTCCTTAGGAGCTGTCATCTCTAACAAACCCTTTGGGTTCTTCTTTTGATCTATTTTCAATTGTCTGGTGGGCAAAGCAAAACTCCTCCTCGAGTCTCTTATTTTCTTATCTTCTGCTGTGACATGAATTTCCCCTTTTTCCAGCCCTCCCCTTCTGCTGCTCAGAGCTTCCCAGCAGTCCCCTCGGTGTCAGGTGAAGACCGACCAGTGGCTTTGGCTGCCTGCTCCATTTTGCTCCTCTTTGACGTTTTTAAGCTCAGAACATCTTCCTGGTGTGTCCAACACCTGAGAAGGGCTTCGGTGGCGGTGCTGGAGGAGCCGCGCCGGAGCAGCTGCTGCTGCCTACGCACTTGCAAATGAGCCGGTGCTGGCAGGGGATCATGTGCTGCTCTCACCCGGCCCTTATTCTTAGTGCTCACCATTCCCCTCCAGTCTGGCAGGAGCACGTTTTCTCTAGGAACAGGTCTCGGTTTATCCTGTCATTTGAGGTGCTCGGTGCCACTGTTACCCTCGCTTTGCTTCTCTGACCTTCGTGTAGCAGTTAATGCTCCCTCCTGAGTTTATCGTAGACTTCCTACGAGAGAAGGGACTGCCTTATGCCACCGTTCTGCGGTGTTTAGGATATTATAAACCTGCTTTCCCCAAATTGCCTGCACTGTGGCAGAGTTTGATCCCACTGCCTTTTGCTGTCCGCAGCCTCTCCTTGGTGCTCCTCTACAAAGCCCTCTCTGTTGGAAGCTGCTCACAGCTCCTTCTTTCACCACATTCCCACAGAACCAAGGCTGTGCTGCTCTATTCCTTGCAGTGCTTTTTTCACAGGGGTCTCAAACTGTAGTGGAGCTCATGCTCCTCATTGCCCAAGACCCACCTCCACTGCCCTGAGTTTCACAGCCATAAATAGTGACTGGCCCAAGAGATTCCCACTTGGGCAGTTTGACCTTTGTGTCATAACCATCCCTTTTGAGTTTCCTGTGGCCCAGATGTGATGCCTTAGCTGATCTCCCCCAGGTGCCAGTGGATGCTCACTGTTTCCCGAAGTTTGCCACATAGCAGAAGATGTACCTTGCTCCGGTGATAAAGAATTCCACTATCTGTAGAATCACAGAATCGTTTGGGTGGGAAGAGATCTTAAAACTCACCTCCTTCCAACCCCCCTGCCATGGGCAGGGACACCTTCCACCAGACCAGGTTGCTCCAAGCCCAGTCCAACCTGGCCTTGAACACTTCCAGGGATGGGGCACCTCTGCTGTTGGGGTGTAACTTCTAATTCTTGCAAGAACAATTTTTGAGCAATATTATTTTGACATGCTGCAATCCAGGACATAACACCCAAACACTATTTTATACAGCCTGGTAAAGCATCTCCAGATTCTGGATCACCTACACCAGAAGACATCCCAGGAAACGCCTACAGAGGCTCAGTCAGTTATAATTCATGTGGAAATATCCAGCCTCAGCAGCTGACCTCCTGTTTTCAGCTGGGCAAATATCATCAAAGATGTTGTGCACTTGTATTTCTGTGTAAGAAATGAACAGATGCAGAAATAATGCTTCACCAAAGATGACTTTCAAATTCTGTGACAGCCTTTTGTTCCATTATAAGATACTGAGACCTTGAGTGATGTTAGAAAATCCGTGGCAGCAAAACTCATTTCCCAAAGATTCACCTCACCTGCACATCTGGGAGCTAATAAAACACATCACAGTGTCTGGCTGCTGTCCTTTGAATTCTCTTCAGTCATTACAAAACTGCTGCCAAAAGTACTAAGTGTCCTTGTGCTAGCACAGTGAATACCAATGGTATCGGGGCAATGTAGGACAGCGGCAAAGGAGGTCAGGGTTGCATGTTACGTGTTGTTTTGTGCCACGTAATTTCCAGTTCCTTTGAATGCTTGTCTCATAAATCAGCATTTTGGCCACAGAATTCAGGACTGAGGTTATTCAGCACTGCTCCAGTCCCTTCCAGCTGCCTTTCCTTGGCCGAACAATGCAGTGTGCTGCACGACCATTGCTCAGGTGTCCCCTGGCAGCCCCTCTGTGCATTGCTGACGGTCTTCCTACAACCATTTGCAATTTTCTCTTAGTAACCATCCATCTGCTTGGATGGCAGAGTGGGGGAAGCTTCAGGGGGTTCTGTGGCTTATTTCAGTGTTTTTTGTTGCTCCTTTTTATGGAGCTTGTTGAGGGAACGACTCTTTCTAGGGAGACTGACTGACATACTCCCAGCCTTGACGTTCAGTTTGCATTTTGTAAATCATCTGCACAGGGAAACAGGGGCAATTCCTCAGCCTGGGTATGATGTGGTTGTTTTGGGGCAACATTGGTGATGCTGCTGCAGGAACATTTTCAAGTCAGAGCTCAGTCAGCCCTGCCACGGCGAGCGTTCCCACGGCTGGCTCAGTCCCAAGGAACTGTCAACATTTCTAGTTGTCGTGGGGTTGTTAACTCACTTCCCTGTGTCTGCTTTTCTATCTACCACCACGGCCCACACTCGCTTGTGTTCTGCCTTCACACCTCGTCTCGTCCTGCATCTCATGCCACAGTCCTTTATCCCAGCAGCCCAGAAGTTTATCTCACCACTCATTTCCATAATTTGTTCTGCTGCCACTTTGCCAAGGCTGTTTCTGGGTGGCTGATATAATCCTCCTCATCCTTTTAAAATGAATTTGGAGCTTGGATAGAAACCTCCATTAGAGTTCTGTAGCTGGCTTTTCCACCTTAGCTAAAATTAGTCTAACACTTGAGGAGCTGCTGTTGGCTTCTTAGGTGAGTGTCTTCATCCATCAGAGCTTTGAACTGAAAGTCATTTTCCAGTGAGGTCTTACTTACATTCTGGCCCAAAATGCCTTAATTTAAAGAGGTACTTTAGTAACTGGTAATGGTTTTGGCACAATATGTCAGAGACTGACTCATTATTCACAACTGTAACTACACAGTGGCCATCGTTGTCCAACAACTCAGTGTGGGAAATAAATTGTGGTGGCCTGAATGCCAGCCAGGATTCAGGTATATCTTGATTTGGACCAAACCCCCATTTTTGGCCCTCAGTATTCTTGACCTTGACACAGATTCACCAGAACAAAGACTTGCTCATCCAGGGGGATTGCTGCCAGTCCATCACTCATCATGAGAGGGCTGAAATGCCAAATTGTACCGGATGCACTTCTGAGAACAGACTGTTGTTTTGCCTGGTGAAGTGTGTTCATGTGCTGCAAAATGACAAATCCTGCTTATTTTTACACTGTCAAACTGTGTTTTTTCCCCTGCATTGGCACAATTGGAATCAAGTTTCCCTTAAGGGGTAGTTTGGTTTTTACCCATACGGCTTCCCTTCCTTCAGTAAGTCATCAGTTCTGCCTCATTAACGTGGTGATCAACCAGGGCTCGATGGTTTCACCTTTTATGATCCCAGAATATCTATACAGTCTGTACCATGGCTTGTCACTACCTGGGGGAGGAAACGTGAGGACATGGACATTCGTGTCTCTTCAGAGTTCCCACAGTTTATAATTTGAGACACTGTCATGGTCACCTCTGGGGTGTTCCTTGAACTGGCTGAACACACCCAGTGCAATGTGTGATCTTCTGCCACTTCAGCTTTCATACATGTGCAGCCTTGAGTGGTTGCCTTCACATTCTTAATTTCTACTTTTAGGCCCCTTTAAACTGCCATTTTTTTTCCATTTTCTGGAACATTTTCATTTCACAACAGGCAAGGTTTGCAGTTGGCTTACAGCAGTCTGAAATTTCAGAAACAACTCTCCAGAATGAGGACCTGGGTAATCCTTAGGGTTGTTTGGAGTAAAATGCACAGGATGCACCTGGTGTCTTCTGCAACGAAAAAACCCTCCAGATCTAGTCAGTAGAAAAAGGGTTCGTATTATTGATGCTGCTTGCAAGGTCTCTTGGTGTAACAGAGACACTTAGTAATTACCTCTCTGCATTAAATGAGTTATTGTCTCTTCTAATAGCAGGGAACATCTCTAACCTGACATCTAGAGCTGAACTCTTTCCTTGCAAACTTTCTTTTAGCTCATTCATGCACTAAGAAGGTTTTTTTATTTGAGAAAAAGTGAAGGTTACACTGGAAAGTAGTGATTTAGGACCTTGTTAGTGAACAGATTAGGAATATGCAGGATATTTGGACACTCCTGGAATCTCGTAATGATTCCATGTCTCTTCAATCCATGGAGATTCATCGTAAGATGACGGCATTCAGAAAAATAGCTGGACATTGAAGAAGCGATAGGGAAATTTCACTCCATAAATCACCTTAATTGAAGGGAATGCTTGCAAAATTTCTGTCTTCATAATGCAGTGACCTTGAGTTGGTTCTACATCCATTTTGGAGCACAGAAATGAGTCTTCCTCGTTTCTCTGCCAAGCTTGTTGAGTTATACATAGAAGCAAAACCTCTAGAGATTGATCATGCACAATCAGTGATGCGGGACAGAAAGAAGGCAGATGACAACAGGGAAGCTAAAGGTTAGGGAAAAGGGGTGTAACTGCCAAAACCCTGCTGATGGCTGGATTTGGGAAATGCAAGGCAAAGGTTTCAGTAATCATCTGCATGATGTGATAGTGGAAAAGACACTCCACTAGGAGAGATTAGTGTTGTTCGTGTTGTCTAGCTGAATACTCAGGGCTAATGTCTAACCTTGGGAACAAATAACAGAGTTGCTGGATAGACAGAATACGTTCCAGTGGGAAAAAACAAAAGGAACAAAAATATTTTGCAATTGTAATATATCTTGGAAGAAAATGTGAAGGCAATATGTAGGATTTTAGCTTGAATTAGAGTTATTTCTGATGTGGTTATTCTCTTTTCCCAGCAGTATGTGGAACCCGAAAGGTGCCGTACCCTCGTGGAGGAAGGAGAGAGCAACATAAAAAAAGAGGAGGAAAAGGAGCACTTTGGGTCAGAGTGGGAAGGAGCAGGAGGTGGTTCACAGGGGAGGAGGAAAAGAAGCTCAGCAGAAAGTGGGAAGGGAGTGAGAGCTGAGGAGGAGATGGGAAGAGTGGACAGTGGGTGACTGGAGGCGAGGAGGGGGCCTGGGAGGAGAGCAGGAGCTTGGCAAGATTGGTGGTGCCTGTGGAGATGGGGACCAGATGGTGACCTGGGTCTTCCCTGAGCAGCTCTGCCTGCATCCCTGCTCTGCCTGCATCCCTGCTCTGTCTGCATCCCACTCCTGCCTGCATCCCTGCTCTGCCCACCTCCCACTCCTGCCTGCATCCCTGCTCTGCCTGNCTGCATCCCTGCTCTGCCCACCTCCCAGTCCTGCCTGCATCCCTGCTCTGCCTGCATCCCTGCTCTGCCTGCATCCCTGCTCTGCCTGCATCCCAACTCTGCTTGCATTCCAGCCCTGCCTGGCCTAGGAGTCGGTGCTCACACTGCTGACAAGAACGTGAGGGGATGCACAGCCACTGCCTGGTGAAAATTAAAAGCCTTAAACTTCTAATTCCCAAGATTGATTTAAATTATTACAGCTAAAAAATGGCCCCATACATAAAAATGGAGATGGCTCCCAAATAGATCTGTTTAAATGAACACATGCAGAAGAGATTCCTTTTGGCTCCTGCACCTGAAACTTCCCATTTCCTAATGCAAACTAAGCAGTGACAAATAAAAATGAGGCTGCAAAACCAGCATGACCTCTTTAAGCTTTAATTATTCATGAGAACTGTTTTCTTCTCTGCTGAGATTCAGAGCAACACATTTAAGCAGGTTCCTCTCAGGTTTATGGAAGACGTAACTTCCTTGTTACACTAGCTAATAAATACAACTAAACAGAGTGGCCCAACAATATTTGTAGTTACAGCATTTGGGAAAATGTTTTTAATGAATCAGAAGTGCCTTAATCTAGTCAGTCTTGAAAAGCAAAACATATCATGCAAAATCACAATGCACTAAAGCACAGATGCATAAATATTTTATTGTCGAGATTTCTGAGTTTACTTTCAGTATTTCAGAATTGTATTTTACTATGCATTTTACTACGAAATGTCTCCACCTGCACTGGGGAAGGATAATGAAGGTGGGAGCTCTGAGCAATCCAATCTGGGATCTCAGAATTTGATCTAAATAATGTATCTGAGAGTCCCGGCCCTTCCCAGCATCAGGCACATCTGCCATTGTAACCAGGAATGCTTATTGCTTTTTGCTGTCCTAGGATGACATGGAAGTGTCTGGGAAGAGAAAACCAAGGCGTTTTCCTTTTGCTGGGCAGGCTGGACGTAAGGCAGGCACCCCGTGCCCGGTTGCCATGGCTGTTGTGCCACTGCCTCCCCCACATCCCTTTGCCCCTCAGCCCTTTGTCTTTCTCCCTGCCCTTGTATAACAGCATCTTGGAGACCATAATTCCTCCTGAGTTTTGAAAGCAGGAGGGGACCAGTTTGTCACCACCTTGGCCAGACCTCCCGAGAGGTGCCCAGCTGAAGAGACAGGCAGCAGCTCCGACCGCCCGGGAATGCTGCCACGCACAAGGGGAGGTTTACAGCTCCTCTCCCCTTCAGACACTTCACCTGGCACAATACAGAGCTGACAGCTCCTCATTTCCCGGTATTGCAACCTCCTCTTCCACCTCAGGAGCCTGTAGGGGCTGTTTGGGGTCCCCCACGCTGAGCACCCCCAGGGCAGCATCCCTGGCAGACAGGCACAGGCAGCCAAAGGGCAGCTTTCCAAAACCTGCTTAACGGGGCCATGCTCTGGTACTTACTCAGTCTTTACAACTCAGTGGTGTGCTGCCAGTGTATTTTTGCCAAGGAGACAAAAATACGTCTCTTCTTCCTACTCCCTCAGCCTATGAAAAATCTCGGTTGTGTGCGAAGAGACGCTCTGTGTGTGTGTGTGTGTGTACATGTGTGTATATTTAGAGAGGGGAAAAATAGAGTTTCTGTTAATTTATTTTCCAGTTGAGAGTCTGCCTTGTAGCCAGGGAAGCACTGTTTTCACCAGTTAAAAATTTGGGCAGAGAAGCCTTAGTTTGTGCTGAGCTGAAACGGCAGCAAGTGCAGTGGGAACTGGGAGCAAATCCTTTAACTTCTCCATGGCCCATGTTCTCTTCTCTAGGATGGCTTATAAATAATTTGAGGATTTATGGGTCAAAGAGCCTTATATTAGCAAAGTTGTCTAATAATGGGCCAAGAAGAGAGGCATAATCCTTGTAAGGTGGTGAGCTTTCTGTTTAAAAAGTGCTTCAATCTCGCCAAGGGTCAAAGAGACTCCAGGTATTTCACATGTTAAGTTAATTAAGTAAGACTCTTCCACCCAGCCACGGTTTGGGATTCCTGCTGCATTTTCTGAATGGTTTGGGTACTTAAAAACCCCCTGGCACAGAAAGGAGGGAATGGAGGTTCTATCTAAGCTTCCCATCAACTTTGCAAACTACACGCTCCAAAAAGGTGTATTTCTTTTTCCTCCTTCCCCTCCCTTTCCCCTCAAGACCTCGCATGACTTCAAGGCATCAAATGTTAATGAAAGTTTGCCAGGCTTCAAGGGCTGTGAAATGGAAGTTAAAAATCCTGCACCATAGGATGGCTCTAAAAATACTCCGTCGTGTCGAAATATCAGACGGCTCCGGCAGCATCCCTGCTCACAGCGCTGCCGATGCAGCACGGCTTTCTCTCCTGAATAAGCTCTTGGGAAAGTTTGCCCAGTGACTATGGATTACTTCTGCTCTACAGCTTGGATTCACCGGGTTATGGCCAGCAAATACCTACTGGAGAGTGAGGATCTGCCGCGTCATTTAGCTCCAGTGGTGCCGCCAGGGAAGCTTGGGATGCGCCGATGGATATCTGTGCCGCTGTGCCTCCATCCAGAGGACTCATAAATAAGGTGTCCATCTGTCTGGAGGAGCACAGCCCCAAACATCAGCCCTGTTGGTTGCAAAGTTGAGGTGTGATGTCAGCCTGCTCACTATTAGGGTCCAGCTCCTGAGCTCTGCTCTTCAATGTCACTTATTGTCCAGGGCGCTGGGGTTTGTGGGGATCAGTTTGGATTTTTTAGGTGCAGCAACACCTAAACCCATCTGCAGATCTGCTCCTGCAGGCTCTGGAGTAGAAGGGCTGTACCCTCATGAGCTGCAGCAGCTCCACACACCTCAGGCAATCTTAGCTGACGAGTCCTGCTACCCTGGAAATCCTGGATACACCAGGTGTACCTCCATGGACTTCTGAGGGGCTCCAGCAGAGAAAGTGTCATTCCCTTGTGCTTTAGAGGTGGTTTTCCTTGGATTTTTTTTCCTAACAGTGCCCTCACGAATGAGAACTGGCAGCTGGTTTTCCCTCATCACACTTCCTCCTCATGAAGCAAACAAGGAGCCCAAACACGGTGACTTGGATCATGAATTCAAGCACGGTCTCCAACACGGTGTCTGACCCGCTCCCATCACAGGAGGAGCCACGGGAGGCTGTGACTCAGCCGTGCCTCTGAGTCACTCAGCACAACGTGCCCCTGCTCTCAGGGGACAGCACTTTGCCTTTGGCCTCTATTGGCACCAAACTACGGCTCCCCCTCGCTGGCTCAGACCTCAGCGGGATGTCTGGACCCCAAATTCCGGCCATTCCCTGCTGATCCTGCCAGGGGAGGTATGAGAGACATGGACAGAGTGCCCCCAGCGTGTGCCAGACCCAAGGAGGGGCACATGGTGCAGGTGTGTGCAGCGAGTTTGGTGTCCCCAGGCCTGGGCGGGCTCCTGGCCACGCTCCAGCCCGGTGTGAGCACAGTGCACAGGCTCAAATCGCTATTTTTGAGCAAGGCACTAGAAATAATTCATGGATGTGCAAGTTAAAACTCTGCTTAAAAATGACCCTCTGCCTCAGAAGTTTGAAACCTGAGAGATCCACAGCAGCAGATACTGAATTCCATTTTAGGAGGTTCTTTCCAGCTGTTCCGCTAAGCTTGGAACCTCATCCTGCATCTCTTCACTTTAAGGATCTTTTCTCCTGCAAATATCTCCAATTCTAGTGCTGGCAGATAGAAGTGTTGTGAAGAATCTGCCCCTTTAACTAAGACCAGGTAAAGTCTTGCACCAAACACTGAGATCCATTTCTTACAGTGAAAGTTCCAGCAACAAACATTCAACTTTTAAGGACTTAAAAAATAAATTTCTAAATATTTCATTAATTTGTTTGATGACATGAACCAAGGTTTGGGGAAGCTGGAAGGTGCAGGTCTGTGTGTGTTGACTGTGAGCAACAGTGCAAAAGGAAAATGCTTTTTCATCCATATGAGCTTCTGTAAGTTGTGTTCTATTCTTAGGAGAGTAAACATAACATTAAAAAAAAATGTAATAATTTAAATCTTGCAGGAACAGAGGCAGGAGCAATGGGAACCTCTGAGATGATAAATGTATGAATTTATTCCACTGCCACTGTGGGGTTTTAAATTAGGGTTTTTTTCCTTTTCTTTCTTGTTGTTGACAAGCAGAGCTGCATCACTACACAGCTCTAATGTTTACAGATAAGGAAATCTTGAAGGTCAAAAATTCTATTCTTAGTTATTCTTGTATAAGGTGATCTTCTTGTGTTGGTGACAATGTGGAATGATCTCATGTCTCCATGGGTACTTGAATCATGCCTGTCTAACAGCAACATCCTCCACTCCAATTCCCTCCACTAAAGTTCTTATGCAGAAAACACAAATATAACTACAAGAAAAGTTAAATGCAGGATGTAAATGATGGACTGGAGCAAACACTTTCCTTTAAGAAAGCGCACTGTGCCAGTACCATGCTCACGCACAACTGGGGTGAGGAATTAGTTTGTACTCGACTGTGACCAGCAAGAATTTTGCCAGGAATCCTCCAAAATGCAGACTGGGTCCAACATATCACCAGTGTTTGTTATAACACCTACAAACAGACATCAAAATTGATAGATTAAGATGGGTAACTCTGTCCCCATGGCAGCCTTGACCAGAGGGACGCACTGCAAACTGAGCTGAAATCCAAATTACTGGGGGGAGACCAGCATATCTGCCCACAGCAGACCACAGCAGGGACGTGGCAGGGAAGCACAGAAGTGTGCTGAAAAGAAGGTGAAAAAAGAAAAAGAAATTAATAATGCTTTCCCATGCTTCTGCAGGTTCAGCTCAGTGCTCTAATACCCGCTTTCCCTGGCAGTTTTCTAACATCTAAAGGGGAGAAAAGAAAGTGAAGAGGAAGCAAAATGTGCAGGCCCTGGTGGTGACAAGGCTACAGCTCTTTGAATGTCAGCTCTTCTCCCTGCTACAGCATGAAAGGTCTTTGTTAAACCCAGCTTTGAGCTGATGTGGATGGATCAGGCACATGAAAGACCAGAAGCCACAGCTTCTAGAGGCTGACAGCAGGGTTGTGGATCAGGACTTCTGCCTTTTTCTTGTCAGTGGGAGGGACTGAAGTCTAAATTTGGGTCTTTGTGCTGAAAGTCTTCACGCAATCTTATTTTAAGAGGGGAAACCCACCCCCCCCAACAACAACGACAAAAAAGAGTCCTCTCTGGGAAGGGGGATTGAGCAGTGCAAGCTGCACTTAATTCTTCTTAACATCACGATTACCTTTTTACTAAACCATTTCAGACCCAGGAGTATGCAGCAGTCAGGTAAACCAGAAACCTCAGTGGGAAGGTTGGACTTGCAGTTTCTGGCAATAGGACAGTGGAAATCAGATAAACCAGCTTGTACCTACCACCCTGCTGTGAATTAGCTCTGTCCTTGCGTTTCACTGTTGTACAATCAATTTTCAGAATAAAAGAGCCTTTTACATGGCCAAAGGGTTTAATTCAACCCTGTAATAAATGGCCAGCTAACAATGGGCCAAACTCAGCTTGGATGTTGCTGTAGTTAATTAAGAAGAGTAGCAAAAGGGCTAATTTTGGCAAGGAGTGTTGAAGTGACTGCCTTCAGAGGCAGGGAAGAAAAACCCTTGCTTAGCTCACTGCATCCAGCTCTTCAAATGCAAATTAACCTGTCAACATCTGCATGCAGCCACCCAGGACAGCTGCAAAAAGGAGCTCCCCGCAACCCAAAAGAAGGGCTGGGAATGTTTAGTTCCAAACAGCTATTTTGTAAAATAATTTCTAGTAAATAAGAATACATTTAAAGTGGTAAACTGAGCATCTGCTGCATGGAATGAATGGAGGACAGCATGTGAAAAGAAGCATATGTCAAGTATGCACTTCAGATGCATTGACTACTTGCCTCCAAAACAGAGAGAATTTAAACATATTTGCAGCAAACACCGAAAAAAAAATTGCCTTTGCAACCCAAAGAAAAGCCTTGAATAACAGCACAAGTTAAGCTTGGCCATACCTTGCCTTTCCCGTGGTGGAAGAGAGCAGTTTGTTGGATTTCAGCTGCTGCCTGGCTTCTTTTCCCGAGGCACCCGTCAGGAATGCCAAGCCCAGGCGGCTTTTGTTGGGAGCAGACAATGTCCCTTTACCAGTACATTTAAAAACCCAGAAACCAAGTGGCTGCTGGAGACAAAACCTACCAGATTTGGTTCATTGGAGGGAGGACAGAAAAACACCCCTGTGCTTTTTACAGAGTACCTTATCTGCCAGTGTAAGAGACAGTGACATCCTTACCGGGGCTGGTTCCGGACAGCGGGAACCATCTCTGGCGCTGGAAGGGCATTGCTGGTGACTCAATGTCTGTCTTCAGTACACTGCAACTCAGGGAAATTGCATTTCAGTATTTCCGTGAGCCCATTATCCCCAGGCAAAATCTCTGCTGACTTGACTGAAGCTCTTACTTAAAAAACAAGTACAGGGTGAAGCCCCTTCAGAGAAGAAGAGGTTGGATTTCAGCTCTAAGGGGTGAAACTCTTTTTTGTGAGGAATATTTTGTGGGAGTATTTTTCTCTCGCTTTCAGTATTACAGGGTATAGGACAGGCTCTGATGACCCTCTTTTTCGTGAGGGAAATAATCTCCCTATCAAACCTGGGATGTGTGTAAGGTCTGTCTTACCTGCTGAGGCTTTGCTAAGGTTTTGGTTACGCAGCCAAATCTGGTGCATCCATCTCCTATGCCCCCCTTTAGGAGAGAGGGAAACCAGAATGGAAACAAGCCACGAGCAGCTTCTGCAGAAACCCTTTTGCTATGATAACGTGGTATAATTAATTGAGACTCATATATCCCAGAGTTATAAAAACCCATGGCTTGTAACAACACTTTTACTCATCTGTGGGTTTTCAGGCTGAATCAGGGCTGAGCAAATAGTAAAGATCTTTGACTCAGTTGATAGTGTTGGGCTTTGTCCTATTCACCTTGGCATCCCGTAGCACCTTACTAAGTGAGAAGAAAAAAAGGGGAAAGCCTCTAGAAAATCCAGAAACCTGCCACACACAACTGTGGTTCGCAGGGAGAACCTCAGAATGGAGACGTCTCTTCCTGTCCCTCCTCTGTTTGTGTTTGCTTCAATACTTTTTTCCCCCTGATCCTGGGAATTACAATGACAGGAACCAAGAGCCGCCATTGTACTGGTGATGAACTGACATGGCCCAGCAGCGGGGCTGGGATTTAATCCCCTTGGCTTGCAGAGCAGCACAGTGTGCTATTGAGTGCGTGCCCACATGGCAACAGCGGTGGTGCTCCAAGAATTCCATTTCCACGGTGTCCCTGGGCCTTGCCTTGACATCTTCATTGTTCCGGGGTGAAATAAAAAAAAAAAAAATTAAAAAAACTCAAGGGCAGTGTATGTGCAGTGCAAAATCCAGAATGCTACAGAACAGGGTTGCCTAATGGTTAATTTAGAAAGGAACATATCATTAAAAACGTATGAAGGTGGCTACATATTGATGCTGTATAAATATTTAAAGGGATGCCTCTCGTAAGGGCAGAGTTCCAAGCTACACCTAAAATAACGTGTGTGAAAGAAAATTAAACGAATATTTCACCATTTGGACTTGTTTAATCTGCCTTGGAAAGGCTTTTTATGCCCAGCTACTGAGCATTAGTATGGGAAAGGATATCAGACAGAACTCATTTTGGGTGTGATTCTACCAAAGTCAGCAGAGTTAAAGTGAAGATGATTTTTCTGGCCTTTTAAATAGAGTGTAATTTTCTCCATGGGTAGTTATTAAATGCTATTGAGAGAGATGGCGGCTGCTGTTGGAAGGGCTTTCTGGAGAGGTCACTCTGTCCCATGTGAATAACACCAGTGAAAAACCTGGAGGTTTGTAGTTTTTACAACTTGAAGAGCTCCTGGAGGCTCTAACGCCACCACACGTCGCTGCCTGACCCAAAGCTAAGAGCACACATCTATTCTGAGCTCAGATACCCTGGCTTGACATCCACTCCTACAGTACAAGAATTCTGCCTGTAGAAATGGCTTAAAATATTGGAGGGGGCATTGCAAAAGATATTCGTGTGGACATTCGGTCCCATCTCCGTCAGACAGGACATGCTCCTTGAATTCACTTTCTGAGGCTCAACCGCTCCATCTTGACATTTTGGGGCTGTCAGGGTTTCTGTGCCTTTCACCAGCTCTCCTGCCTGAGACGGCCATTCCCTATCCTTGTTATCTGGGACTCAGATCCCTGTACCCCTCTCTGCACATGGATCAGTTTGAGGGGTCCAAAAATGCTCAATAACGTACCTACTGCACGTGCCCTCCCTCCACTCACATCTTCAGAACTGCTCTTTCAAGGCACTTGGGTTTTCCTTCTGCCCAAGGACCTGCCCTATCTTCCAGAAATCAACCTCAGTCCTCAGGCAGAGCAGCGCCAAAATTTGGATTGTGCAAAAATCAAGATAAATCTTGGCTTAAATGGGCAGGGGGGAAGGTGGGGGAGACAAGCCCAGAGAGTTATTTAAGCGTTTTACAAAAAGCCTAACATCCTCTTGGGATCAAAATGGGAACACATGAGACCTCATAATTTATATATGTATTAACTTCCCACTGGTGAAATTAAAATGCAAAACAGTGTCTCTAAACAAAATTGTGGAGCTCTGTCCCTTGAGATAGTTAAAAAATGAAATGGGCAAAGCATCTACCAGGGGATCTGTTCTTACCCTTGGAGGACTTTGGGCTGGATCGTAGGTATTTTCTCTCTCTCACAGCCACAATGCTGAGCTCCAAGAAAGGATTTGTCTGTGCAATACAGTGAAGCTCAGCAATAATTACCCATTGTGCTCTGTGATGAGCCATCCCTTTGGTTCTTCAGTAACCCGTGCACCTGGACTTTAACTAAAACCAAATAATATGCACAGAAAACATTTTTATGTAAGAGGAGGTGAACATCACTAAAAATCAGAGAGCCTTTGTATGGCATGCCAAACTGCTGAAGCGAAAAAATGTCTTCAGTGAAAGGGCTCAGATGTGAGCATGTTTCAGTGCACAGCTCCAGGAAAAACTCTGATAATAAATGTGAGCTTGTTATCGTTGCTTTTCAGTGGGAAGTAAAGCCGGAAGCAGGGTCGTGCTGGCTAATTGAAGCTTACATTTTCATTCAAGCACTGCATTTTAATTATAAACTGGTGACACAAGTGTCACTTAGTTCTTACCCTGTTTTAAGTGTGCCCACGTATAAAAAATATTTTCAGTTATTAATTTATTCTTGTGATCATATTCATTATCCTACATTATGTCTACCAGGCACGTGTCTAATGACATGTTTGATACACGCTAATTCTTATGCCTCTTTTGATACAGGGCTTACACAGACATTTTAGGCTGAACACGGTGCCAGTTGGCCACCAAACCAGGTGCACATTAATGCTATAAAATCAGCGTTAGGAGCTGTGTACCCATATTCTGGCCAGCTGCAAGCACTTGCTCAGCCCTCCCCGGGGCACAGCAGTCATGCCAGAAAATGGGATAACCTGTGGGAGTAGCTGCATCCAGCACTGGAGCCTGGAATGCTGACGGTGAGGTCCTGGCTGCCCAGGTCTGGCCCTGGTCCTGAACCGCTTGCCCTTGGTCCAGCTCCTCTGATCCTGCAGAGCTGAGCACGAGTTGGCTCTTCGTGTGGCCAAAGCCCCGGGTAAGGCTTAGAATTCAGGTGGAAAATTTCTGGCCTGTTTTTCCCTCTCTAAGGGGTTTTGCTGCTGTGCCCAAAGACCGTCTCCAGCTCTCGTTGCCCTTTATATACAGAAATTAAAATAAAATGAGGGAGAAGGTCACTGGGAATTGGCTACCAAGAGAAACTAAGTAAGTCATTAAAAATCAGACCTGGAGCACAAGTGAAAACAAGGCAAATATCCCTAGAAAGCAAATTATGAGGGTAAATCTCTTGAAAAGACATGGGATGGAATAGGACAGCTATTTTTTTCCCCCTCTTAATTTGCTACCAAACCATAAAGAGGATTCTATTTTAATAAGCACCACCGTAGCGGGACACTGCAAATGAATTGTTGGAGCGGCTATAATTCGCAGTGGTGCTGTGAACACAGCCCCAGCATCATTCCTAAATACTACATGCTTTATTTCAGGTCTTGCATCTTTAAGGATCCCAAAGCACCTCGGAACCGTCCGCACTTGTCAGCGCTAAAGGGAAGGACAAGAGCACAGCAAAACGTGCAGAGCGAAGGAGAAACGCTTCCCACCCTCTGGAGCAAGCATTCAGTCTGCTGAGGAGAACCACGGGATGTTTAATCTCAAAATTAGCAGATAGTGGCATAGTTTTGGATAAATATTTTTTTGGAAACACCCAAGTAACTTAAAAAGTGAAATTCGGTTGCCTCTCGATGCAACGTAAGCTTGGATAGAGGTCATAAGCCACAGCCTTTGGAAAGACGACTCGTTGTTGTGGAGAAGCTTTTGTCGACAGGCAAAAACGTGTTTTCACAGTGGGCAGAGCTGGGGGGAACGTGGACCAGCTCTGATCAAAACATAGGGTGGGCACTTCCAAGTAGCTCCAAGCTTGAGCCAAAAAACTCAGCCTCTTGCTACGTTCATTGGCTTGGGTTCAGCTCATGCCTAAATGTAGAGGGGCTTTTGGACTTGAGATATTTGTGTCCTACTGGTCCATCTGGAAGAGGTTGGTCTGTCTGCAAAGAGCACGCCGGTGAACCCAAAATTGCTGTAATGGAAATAACTGACATCCTGCTGCTGGACAGCAGGAGGGTGAGGATACAGACCCAACTGGTCAGGGTTAGCAACTCAGGTTTAAGGGACCATTTCCAAACTGTTTCTGAGCTCCCAGATTTATTAATTGATATTTTATCGTGTCTAGGAGAGCACTGCTTGATACCAACATTTTCCGACAGTTTCCACTAATAAAACCCAGCTGAAATCATTAATAATGTTCCTGAGCTCTAACTGTACAGAATAAACTGCTGTCAGTAGGGTGGATGTCAGGTGGCAGAGCAGGACTAGGAGATGTTAACTCTAGGAGGAAGCAAAGTCTGGGGCTCTTCCTTTGCACTGGAAATCAAGCTCCTGAAGTTTTGGTAGCTCACAATTGCCCAAAAATCACCTTCCCACCCTCAGCAGAGGGAGATTAACATCCATTTTGGGCTATTGACTTCACTGACTCAAGTCACAGGGCTCTGTTCAGTGAATTCTAGGGCTGCAATCCTGTTCACAATCCCTGCGGATAAAAATGTGCTGCGACACAATACAACTTGCTGCTTTATCAGCTGGCTAAAACCAGACTAACGCACAAAGAAACCAAGTGTAGCTAATTTTGGATTAAAATATATGCAAGTATGTAAAGGAGCATTGCGATGGTGTACTTGAATTTAGAACATCCACCGGACAAAGATGATTAAAGCCCACTGTTGCCATTAGTGAGTCATACACGAAGGAGTATCGCTGACTTTCATATCTGGATACCTTTGAAAGCTCAGCCTAAATAGTCACAAGGTTAAGAGTCTGTTATTTCATTTGCTTGTGGGCAGCTGAATGCTGGGGGCTGAACTTTAAAAAACCCCAAAAGCGTGGCAGTTCTTACAACAAAATCATCCAGTGTCTTGCTGTCACTGATAGTCGGTGAGCCATGAGATAGTTCTCAGATAGGTATGAGAAATAACTTATATTTTAGATTTGATTACATTTAGGCAATGTTCCTCTGGTGAGGTCCTATTTCAAGTCATAATTGCAACATGTCATGGCTCCTTTTTAATGCCTTGCAGCAGCAATAGATAAACTGTGCCTCTGGGATGCAAGGAAGACAATAACAATCCCAACGTTATTGAATGCTATATATTTGGACAGGAGAAAATATTTGGTCATCCATATTCTACACGAAATTGCATTATTTAAAAAGTATAAATGGGAGAAAACTGATCTGAAACCCCCGGCGGAGAATTGGCAATGACTTAAAAACGGTTATTAACTTAATCTGAAAAAAACCCCTGGCAGCTCAACAAGGGTGGTAATTCCTCCCTGATCGGGGTCCCTCTCTCCCACTCTAACAGGGGATGCCGAATATCTCTGGAACATTTGGCATTATCAAGCTAACGGGACTGGCTAAGTGAGAAACATTCAAAGGGCAGAACTAAGTGGCACGATTCCAAAACAGCAATTAAAAGGCGGAATGCTTGAAAAAGAACAATAAAAGAGGTTAATTTGTATCAGGGCTTGGCAACCGGCACAGGAAATACTGTAATTCCTTAACGCGCTCTCCCTTCATCCGTCTCCTCCTATGGTGACAGCATGTTTATGATGTATCATTCCTTCACTTATAAGATTTGACAAGAAATGACTCAATTCCATTGAAGAAGAACTTACACGGCTATCTGTAAAGCGAGCAGGGGGCTGGATAAATCCTGGGAAACAAGTAGAACAGGTAGCAAGAAAAGAAAACCCAAACTCACACCTTTGGACAAGTATATTATTATACATTTTTCATTGACAGGATGGCACAGAGTCAAGATGCTCAAGATGCTCAAGAGTTAAGAAGATAAATTAAAAATTTTAAATTTCTACCTCACGCAGTATCTACCAGTTTTCTAAAGAAAGGCTATTGCACTGTCACTGAAAGGTTAATTTCTGAGGTATCTTTTTAGCAGGAGGGAAGTTACAACATTTCAGCAAGGAGAGGCGAAAAGAGAAAGAGAACAAAGATGTTAAGATGACAGGATGCCACGGGAGGGAGGAGAAAGAGGGGCTGGACTATCTGCCAGGCTAAATCAAGAACTGCTTCAACACTTTCACTGCATTTGACTCACAGCATGCAACAACTGGCAAAAATGCCCCCAGATTCGAAGGGAAATCTAGATAAAGTCTGTCTAGGCTGGGCTATCCATCCTGAAGGCAGCTTGCCCAGAGGCTTACTATTTTGAGATAGCAGAGAGGCCACTTGTCATTAATATTATGATAAATCTCAATCTAGAGAAAGCCTCGACTGTTGCTGTGGTCCCCAGCACCTCTGTGTGCCCCTCCAAAGAGTTAAAACAACCACTGTGAAAGAAAAAATTTGAGCTGAAGACCAGGAAAGAGCCACCTTTCATGCTAAAATGTTGAAGATGAAACGAGCTGATGTACTTTGGGAGCAGGGAGACAAATAACTAAAGGAAACAGCTATCTGGGAGTAGGAGAGAGGGGACAAAATATATTGTGATTTAACTCATCAAAATATGCTGAAAAAGTGGGAGGCTTTAGAACAAGGCAGAAAATAGCACGAAGCCCTGCACAGCACTGGAGCTTGTCTACTGAAAACATCCTTTTGTTCTGAAGTCATAAATGTGTATCAGCCTCTCAGACATATGGGCAGTTGTGCATTTATCCTGTTTATTTTACTACTCCTGTGCATCCTGCCTTGCCATCTGTTGGTAGGAATTTGGATGCTGAACCGTAAGTCTGCGACATAATAAATACCAGTAAACAGAAATCTAAAATGAAGATAAGCACCAAGTAATGTTTGGAAGCAGGACCAGTTTTTCAGTTTGATAGTTTGATTTATTTCCCGAGATGAGTCTTGGCTCAGAAAAGAAGGACCAGCAGGAAAAGGTCCAATTGAAGGGACAGATCTACAACCCCTTCTCTTATATTGGCTTCATATTGGCATAATTCCACTGCCTTCCTAGAAAGCAGTTAAATTTACGTAGGTGGAGAATCAGACTTAATCCTGTCCCTCAAGGAAGACATGTTTAAACACCAAATATTGCATGTATAAAACATAAGTTGCAAGCAAAATGCTTCAAACCCAGTTAAAGTGGTGTTCATGCATCTTCTCCGAGCTGGGCAGCCCTATCACCGTGTCCCAGATTTTCCACATCTTGGTTTCCATTTTATTATTAGAATGAGAGGAAAGTGGGTGGGAAGAAAGCACAGTTATCCCTCCTAGTCAGGGGCAGAAAAATAAAGTAACTGGCCCCAGACCAAGCAAGAAATCTACTGAAGCCCAGACTCACAAGCCCATCCATCCTCCTCCTCCCGCCTCTCCATTTTCAGTTTGGGGATACAGGAATTATACAGAAATTGCTGCTCTTTGCCACACAAACCACAGAGACACCGACTAAATAGCTGGGAGCTGAGAGGTGTTAATAAAGACTTCAAATTACACTCAGTACCTAAGTACTCCTACCTCCTCAAAGGAATTAGAGATGAGATGAGATGAGATGAAAGCAGTACCTTTCCTTCTCATATTTTTTCTTCCTTTCCTGTGTTTCTGCAAAGATACACAAGGCTACAGAATAGAGGTATCAGATACATCCCCCTTCTCCCCCAGTTTTTTATGAGGTTCAGGTGTTTTGCACCTGGGAAGACTGACCAAAGCTACAGGTTGGACAGCACAAGCTGAGCAGACCGAGACCCAGAGAATGGGACAGGACCTACCGGGGGAACAATCACTGTGTTGAAATCTTACAGGAACAAAAAAATACATTGTTGTATTCTCCTGTTTTACCAGTTCATACTGGTGGGGGCCAGCAGAGCTGCCAAGCCCTGACAAGGTGCAACAGCAACGAGCCCCTGCCAGTATCTAAAAAGAGTCATAAAAGCCCACGGCAGAAGGTCAGTTAAAGGTAATGGCTCCTGGAAGAAGCCCAAAGACTACATTACATCATTGCAAAGGTCCTCACCAAGCCCAAAATGACTTACTATGGCTCTGACAGATACTACCACAAATGCCATCTGTCAAATCCTTAGAATACACAGAGCAATTATATACAAAATAGAAAAGCAACTGCAGCACAACACAGCCACAGGTATCCTATTTGTTCAGCCCAACATCTCCTTGACTCCTCACAAAACACTTCTGAAACCTTCACAGAGCAATCCTGAAACCGAGGTAAGATTAATATTCTCCACATTGCATCTTGCACAGATGAAGAAGCTTTAGAGCTGGATTACAAATGTGCTTTCATTGGTTTCCAGCCTTCGGGGAGCATCGCTAATGCACACGAAGTCTTTGGGTTCTAAGTTTTGCACTGGGATATCTGACATGCTGAGAGCCACGAGAAAAAAACCAAAACCTCCGTGTAGCCTGATAGCTCCCTACCGGCTATATAGTAGATCGAGCTCAAGAAAGCAAATTAATTCATTAAAGTGACATATATTCAGTCAATTAGCTTCAGATCCCTGTTCCATAGAGCGTCTCGAGAAGAATGGATGTTTTGTGACATCAATACGGTCATTTGAGAGCCTCTGTTACAATGTTCAAAGAGGTGCATTTAGGAGATCTGTGCTTTTTTTTTTTTTGGTATTTGATAACAGATAACACCTTAACCTATCTTCTGCTGACAGCTCCTCCAGCACAACATTTCTCAGTATTTTAAAATATTTTATACTACAGACAATATTTCAAAGGGATTGAACTCTGCATCCATAAAGGCAGCTCCAAATGTAGAAATTCTCTCTAACAAATGGAATGCTCTTGAAAAAAATTAACCTAAAAAGGCTGTTAAAAAAAAACCCTCTCCATCAATTGCTGGCAAAACTGTGCTGCTTCAGCCACTGTTGCAACGCTGACACTGGAGTGCTAAGAATTGCTTTTAAAAACAATGAGTAAAGCACATGCACTTTCTCAGCAGCACATGTTTTACCAAGGAAACGGAGATGGCATGAGCAGGATGTATGGAAAGAAAGAATGAAGACACGGGCTGAATCTCAGCAAGGTCCTTCTCTAATGGGTTTGTATTTGTTTTGAAAGATTCATGGAGGAAAGTTCACTCTTCAGCAGCGCACAAAATACATATATATTGTCCTAGAAATAGGCTATGCATCACAGAACAAGTTTTTCACAGCAGAGACACCCATTTGTGTATTCCTCATTTGCAGCTTCTTTTCTTTCATAGTGTGAGCACAGGCTCACACGCCTGGAAAGACCGAGAAGACCAACCAATTCTTAACATGCCTGTGGACACAACCTCCAAGGCGGGTCGTGCCTGACATTAGAGTGATTTAACATTTGCTCTTCACCAAATAAAACTTTGGCCACTGCATTTGAATATAAAGCCCGCATTGTATTTAGTTTATTACCAACAGCCGTGCTGCTGGGACTTCATAGCTGTGCTGGGAGAATACTAAAGAATATTCATTCTCTTTGGATGAGCCATGAATTTGCAGTATTGATGGAGAGCAGCCTGCCTTTATTTACTTGCCTCAAACGTTTGTATAAGCATTTTTATTTTGTTTTCAAGAGTATCCATGGAAGCAGCGCATGCGGGTGCTGCGGTTCCCGTGTTTGTGCGCTTTCATCCGAGCTGGAAGACCTGCAAATAATTGTGCAAATGCGCGTTTGTGCAAGTTTTCAAGTCAATAAATGATTTACTCGATCCTTCCTTTCCCAGTTACAAATGTTCCAGCCACCCAGTCGGGAAGGACACGTGGTTCCGCGTGGATTAAATGGCCAACTGCACCACTTGAAAAGTAAAGGGCAAACAGGGAATACTAAAAGCAGTAGACACAATGGGTTCAAAGAGATTCATATGCTGAAGTGTTTAATAAAATACTCTTTGAATAAATTTAAATTACAAGTACATTACTTGCTTTCCTATCTTGATGTCACAGAGCCTGCAGAGCGCTCAGTTGTGAGCTGTCCTATTAACTTCAGCACGATTGTGCACCGAGATAAGCAGTTTCAGTGGATAAAGTGGTGTTTTTAACGTATTTTTTTTTTCCTAGCAAAATATTATAACAGCAGATCCTCCTTGTGAATAAGATTGTGAGAGGCTTACAAAGCTGTGCTGCACATTCACCACAGGAATAGGGGCTGCTGGGAAATTAGGGTGGTTTAATCTCTCTTTCTCAAGTTAGGTTGGCCACGAAATGATAATTCATAGGACACAGCATCTGCTGTGTTTGCAAGACCCCACTCTGCACCATCTTGACAGGGACCCACAGCTTGTGACAACAACCACAGCTCACGTGTGGACACGGGACAGAGCCGCAGCCACCTGAAATGGGGCTGGATTATTCCTGTTGTTATTTTGTGGGTTGGGGTGCAGGTTTCAGGTGGTAGCTGCACGGGGGCTCCACCAGAAACTCCTTACTCTGCTGACATTTTAACTCCAGCTGCCAAAACTGTGGTTATTGTAGATGTCTTGGACCCAGAAAACCCTAATCCAGCTTTGCCAGGGAGCTCCTGGGCCACCTCACTGCAGAGGCTCAGCCAAGGAACATCCACTTCTGCTGTGTGCACAGCCACACCAGGAGTTGTTTAAAACAGTTTCCCACCTAAGGCAATTACCCTGGATATAACTTTTAAAAATCCACGCAGAAATGGTGCTATTATTTAAAATCCACTCAATGAACCTCCTACCTCCACCTTTGGCAAACACACTAAGAGAACAAAATTGGGATTATACAGAAAAGAGTTTGACTGATGTATCATTAACGCTGCTTCTTGAGTGACTAAGCTCCATAGTAGTATCGACTACTAGCGCTGAAACATGATTTCATCCCCAAGACAACTGCAGCTCCAAACAAAGATCATATGCTGGATCCCCTGGATCCTTAAGCTGCATCACTCCCATCATTGTTACGACGCAAATCTCCTGAAAAATGCTCTTTCAAAGAAAAAACAGGAAAACACTGAGGAAACACCTAATAATTTAATTAGAAGGCTATTCTTTTCCATCCTGATTCAACCATTTTGTTTGGAATCTTAGAACTGGGGATACCAAACAGGTGATTGTTCAAGATCCAGCATATAGGTTGTTTTATGGCTATAGTTAAGAAACATTTGAATGGGAAATTTCAACTGACCTGAAATTTGCTCAGTGAAATGCTTTATGTATGTCAAAAGCAATTTCAGAGGCTGCTTAAGGCATTTTCAGCTTCTGCACATTTGTGTCTTAGATTTGTCTTTTTGACATGAATGAAATGGCAATTAAGACCATTAAAATAAATTAGGTGGGTTTTTATAATTATTACTCCAAAACACAAGAAGAGTGCTAAAAACACAGTTGAAGCCAGACCATTTGATCACATATAAACATCTGCAACTGAATTATTTTCTTGCTATGTATGTCCTTGGAGTTGCAATATTATCCTGGTATTACTAAAAGACCCAGCCACTCCGACTGAGCGAGGTTCTGAAATGATCAAGGGAGTGTCGTTTTAAATCAGCTTCTAGAAATGGTTTTACTATTACATGAAACAAAGGAGTGTTTCCATGTTGAAACTAAAGTCCCATGGTATGGTTTAAACCACGAATATTTTAATGTATCTATAGATTTTATCTTACAAAACAGAACATACTGAAAAAGTAGGAGAGAATGTAGTCTCTGCTCCTCATCTCTGTGAACAGATGACAGCTTTCTCAAATTGTCCATTCTTAGCACATATTTGACAACTTTAAGATTTGCAACTTTATAATTTGATTATGAGCATTTGAATTTTGAGCAGAGCAGCTCGACTGCTGTTGGATGGATGGGTCCCATGAAAAGCCTTTTTATCCCCTGGATTGACAGGGATTTAAGCTTCACTTGCACACAACTCCTGGATGCAATTTTTCACCAAATACCCTGGCAAATGCAATGTGCTCAGGGAGGCATCAGCGCTGCCCAGTGATGCAACGAGACTGGAGATGAGCCGCGTTACTGGGCGCTGTTTCAGTGCTGCCCATTTCTCACAGCTCCCCTGACTTCTTGTCTTTTAAATAAACTTCTGACTTAAGCCCAGTTGAAATGAAGGCAAAAATCCCAACCAGTCAAAGCTGCATTTCGTTTCTGTGTATATTACTGGGAGACCATACAGAAATCCTGACATTGGGAAGCTCAGAGATTTTTCCCAGAGATGACAGGCCCGTTCTAGCTGAGCAAGCTTAGCAACTCCTGCAAGACGCAAACAAACTTGTTTTCCATGCAAAAGACACTAGAACGAGCTCGGTGAAGATCACAGGATTCAGTTCAAGTGGAGGAAGCTCAGCATCTCTCAAGCAAACTCAGGAGCTCTCAGATGCAAGCCCTCGTTTTCCAGGTACCATAAAAGCCCATGCCGAGAGTTAGATTCCCTTTAGGAGTCATAAAGCCAAGCACTGTTATTACCCGTAAACCTTCACATTTCAGTAATTCTTTCTCTCTTGATCATCTAAAAATATTTCCTTGTCCTACAGCTATTCTACCTATGCACACTATTACCAGGTAGCAAATACAACATTGTAGGAGAAAAATGTTACACTGTAGCCTTAAATTGTTAGCAAAAGGAGAAGATGAGAACAGACGTGAGGATGAGGAGCTCCTACCACGCCACAGCCTTTTCTGGGGAGAAAAACCATTCTGAACACAGCTGTGACTCTGAACCAGAGCTGGGCTCGTCTGTCAGTTGGAATAAACCACAAGCCCAGGTTGGCAAAGTTCACGTGTGCTGAGCTGGGCTGATGGAATTGAGTGTGCAGCAGCCTGTCCACCAAGTGCATCACTGAGGGGAGAAAGACTCCGGGGTACCCTCACCCCTGAGAGACACAAAGCAGCTCAGCAGAAGTGAACAGCTTTCCTCCACATTCTCCCATTCCTCCACACTCTCCCTTTCCTCCACGCTCTCCTCCACACTCTCCCTTTCCTCCAGCATCACAGAGGCTGCTCGCACAGAGGATGGACCCAGCAGGTGAGGGGCTTCAGAAGCCCCCATGGCCACGGCCCCTTTCCTGGGGATGTGTTGGTTTCCCACGGTCAGAGCTCCCTGCTCTCGCCCGACAGATGTGGTTTCCCACCGGGGCTTCCCGATCTGCTATGCCAAATCCTCCGAACACCCATGTGCTTCTTTGTCCCGGCAGTTACCGCCGCGCCTTCTCCACAACTCCATTTTTCAGAGCGGGAGCCACATGTTCGGCCTCTGCAGGGAGCGGGGGTTGTCCCTGCTGCCCAGCTCTGCCGCTAAAACACTCATCTTTTTATTGTTAATATCGTTCAGCCTGACCCTTGAGCTGTATTAAGTAACCCCGAGTCCACAACGAAGCACCTGAGCGGTGGCAACACCACCTTCACCCGAGCTCCCGGTGAGTGTGTCTGACGGTAGACTGGGAGGAACTGGAGTTCCCGCTGTCCTGCCCGAGAGCTGCTGGCTGAGCCCCAAAGCCCCTGAAGCCAAAGTCCCGGGGGGGCGCCAGCCCCGAAGCCTACAGGGCACAGACGCGCCCCAAAGCACCCAAACGCCCCGACCCCGCCGGGAGCCCCCCAGAGCCCTGAAGCCCCGGCGGTGGTCGCGGAGCGAGGTCGCCCCCCTGGGCAGCGCTCCCCTGGGCAGCGCTCCGCATCCCGCCGCCGGTTCCCATGGCAATGTCGGAGATGCCGGTTGCCACGGTAACGCCATCCTCCTCCTCGGCCGTGTCCGAGGCACCGGCGCGGCTCCGGCCCCGGCTCCGGCTGGGGCTCAGCCCAGCGGCTCGGGCTGGGGCTCGGGCTCGGGCTCGGGCTGGGCTCTGCCCTGCGGCTCCAGGAGCGCACTCGGGTCCCCCCGGGAAGTTGCTCCCCCCTCCCCGGCGCGGCCGCGGTACCTTCGAGGCAGCAGATCCTCCAGAGCCCCGAGTGCGTGAGATCGCCCCGCGCCTTCCGCGGCGGCCCCTGCGCCTCGTCCGTCGTGATGTTGGTGCCGTTGCAGATGTGAGCGCTGGAGTAGAGCCAGTAGTCGGTGCCGATGGCGATGGCCATGAGGCTGAAGGCGGCGAAGGCGCCCACCGTGGTCAGCAGCATCTGGACGCCACGGTCACACCACACCATGGTGCTTCATAGTCCCCGCACGGGC